>CM076966.1:21602647-21605147 GCA_039105355.1 Benthosema pterotum | reverse complement strand
ACGCGCGTTAGTCCAGGCTTTCCGTTTTCGCGCAAGGCGGACGAAAATGAAAGCCTGGGTGTCGAGGCTAGGGGTTTGGTGTCTTGCTCGATGACAATTGATAGAGCTGGAAATTGAACTGGGAACCTTCCCAAATGGCCACTTTGCCTCCTGAGCAACAGCCACAGCCACATCATGTGATTAATGTGTACATAGTTTAATAAGTAGGACAGTACAAACTGTCCTGTCTCCTAGTTCCCCACTATCACAGGTATTGACCAGAGTTTCCAAATCATCAACAAATCGTTGTAAAGTGCTCCCATTGGTCTTAGCTCAGTTTATGTCAAGTGGAAGGAAACTAGTACAGCCATTGCTGCTATGGATAAGAGCACAAAATGTGATTGAAACACGATAACATGACAATAAACAGTTTATAACAGGAAGCACTATGTTTTGTTTTTTCCCCTTCTTTCTTTCTTTCTTTCTTTCTTTCTTTCTTTCTTTCTTTCTTTCTTTCTTTCTTTCTTTCTTTCTTTCTTTCTTTCTTTCTTTTCTTTCTTTCTTTCTTTCTTTCTTTTTTCTTTCTTTCTTTCTTTCTTCTTTCTTTCTTTCTTGCTTTCTTGCCACCAAGTTTGATAGTGACATGTTCACATGGACACATGTTCACACATAACAATATGCTTGTTAAAATGATCCAATTACATTTTCATTTGCATCTAAATGAAACTTAGATATTCCTGGAGTGCTGAGGTAAAGAATACCTGACCACCGCCATGCTTGAAACAATTCATCGCAATGCATCCTTGATTTGTCAAGTTTTTATACAGACAAACAGAATTGGCTTGTGTTCGGAGGAGGGAACACAAGGCAGGGAGGCTGACATACAGCATAAGTGACTGCAGTTACTACTCCTATGGGTAGGGGCGGCACCTGTCAGCAGGGACTGTTGGGTGGGAGAAGTAGGAGGGTCTCCCTGGTGGCAGGTGTGAGTCGCTGTGGCAAAACACAGAATGATGATGACTAAATTGGGGAGAAAGGGGTGTAATAAGAAAAGGCAAATTAAAATGAATCTATAGCAATAACATCTGGACATTTGTTTTGTATTGTCTGTGAACAAAGCAAAGTAAGAACTGACCTACTGACCTGCATTGCATCTTTCAGGCCACGCCAATAGCAGGGCTATAAACAAAATAAAACAACAAAAACCATGCCAGTGTGGAATTCCTTGTAGAAACATGACTTTTGAGGGCCTGTGAGGCTGCTTCTCGTGTGCTGACATCTCAAGGCCTGTTTAAGCCTGTTGAGACGTGAGATGTTGCACTTTACAAGCCGGTATTGTTTGTTTTGATCTATTGAGGTTTTCAGCATTCTATGTAGTCATTAACCTCTGTTATTCTTAGATTCTTAGTGTCACAGTATAGTTTATGGTACACACAATAAGTTTTCAATCAGATATGGATGACATTGCGAATGCAGTGAGTGAGACTACTATGTAAGCCAGGCAGAAAATGCCTGCGTGTCTGTGCCCCAAATATAGAACTATATGGATTATAACATACATCGATCACAACACAATGTTTGTTTAAGTCTCAGAACAAACTGCTGTAATCGATGTTATATGATGACAAAAGCTCCACCCATTTCACTCAGTTGTGAATTTTTATTATTCCCGTTAGGCTGAAGAATGCAAAACAAATCATCATACTGAAGTGTTTTTTTTTTTTTTATCAACCGTTATTCCCGCAACTGCTAATAATTACAGAGTCGACAACATTGAATTGGTCTCTTCCCATTGTAAACAAACAGTAATAACAGGGGAGTGCACTCTGTGAACTTCAGGGAATGAAGTTGTAGAGTGGTAATAAATAATCCTCTGTTGGTTTTCTGCTCCTCTCTCTGTAGGTTTGTTCAGCAGATATCCAGAGGAGGACTATGAGTCCTTCCCACTGCCAGAGTCTGTCCCTCTGTTCTGTCTGCCCATGGGCGCCACTATCGAGTGCTGGCCTGCCCAAACCAAATACTCTCTCCCTGTCTTCTCCACATTTGTTCTGACCGGAGCTTCTGGGGAGAAGGTGAGATACAGGGACACACGTGTTACTGTTTTTTTCTGTCTCCCTTCTCTCTCTAAAGCTCTCTCTCCCTATCTCTCTCTGCACATCAATAACTCTATGTATACCTGTGTCTCTCCCTTTTTAGGAGCATAAAGAGTATTAAAGTGTTACTTTTCTCAAGTAGAAATACAATTTCTTGCATTGACACATCCCAGAGTAAAAGTACAAAAGTAGCTGTCTTGAATACTAACTACTGGTTATTTACACAGTGAAGTCCTTAGTGAAGAGAGTGAAACTACCCTCTAAGTGCCATTAGCCTGTGCATTATACACTCACTGCATGGCCACAGTCCTATGTGGCATCCTGACAACAACATTCTACCAACCAATCCCTGTACAATCCAGTGATGCTCTCCAAAGTGGTGAGAATCTTTTCAGTGTAAGAAACCGAATTCGAGAGAAGAGGTTCAC
>CM076966.1:21400147-21600147 GCA_039105355.1 Benthosema pterotum | reverse complement strand
TACCCACAGTGCACCGCGGCATCAACCAAAGTCTGTGACCTAACAAATTGGTTATTCTCATTAAAACAACCCAAAACCAATAACCAAATAAAACAACCCATGAATTCGGTCAAAATAAAATCCCTGCAACCCAGGAAAAGGTTATGGCTTCAAGAAATAACCCAGGAAAGTGACCTAACACCATTGACTGAAGTGTTTAGTTGCAATTTTGACCGATTAGTTTTTTGTGTGCACACACACACACACACACACACACACACACACACACACACACACACACACACAATTAAAAAACATATATTTTCTTAACTTTGGAAGAGTATGGTACTGTACTAATTGCACAGTTTTGGTTTTGTTTGTTTACTATTTTCAAGATTTATTTTTGGCATTGTCATGCTTTATTCAGATAGTTAGAGTGGGAGAGAGAACATGCAGACAAAGAGCAGCAGAGTGACATGCAGCTTAATGGTCAGACCGTTCCTACTAACTGACGTGTACCGTATTTTCCGCACTAAGAGGTGCACGAGATTATAAGGCGTACCTTCAATGAACACCCTATTTTAGAACTGTTTTTACATGTAAGGTCCACATGATTATACAACACAATCGAAGCTACTGCAGTCAACATATGAAGCTACTGCAGTCAACATAGAATAGAAGCTACTACTGCAGTCAAACGATCCATAATATATAAGGCATTTTTTGAGAAATTTAAAGGCTTTCACATGTATTGTTTTTTTGCTACAGTGAAAATAATGATGCTAGTTTTCAGTTGTTCTTTTCATGTACACATGGCAGCTCTGCTCACTTAACCAATCAGAAAAACATGAACACATACTGTATCATGGCTCAATGGCTCATTCCTTAATACATTTATTCAGGAGTTTGACTGTAAGTTGTGGATTCCCTGTCTCAACCTCCCACCTCTCATTCACATACTCAGAGATCGGGGCTCAAAAAAGTGGGCCATCGAGATAAGCCTGTGTTGATACATATTTGTGCTGATGTTGTGGAGTAATATCTTTGATCTTTGTGAATGAAAGGCAAACATCACCCCAAAGCCCCCTGGTGTTTAGACAGCAGTCAGTGAATGTGCGGGTTTTCACAAGACAAATCACAAAAATATCAGCTGATGTCAGACCTGCTGACGCTTGCATCGTGTGAGAGAAATCTTCAGTTTAAGTGTTCTGTAATATGTGTTTAGACAGTGCAAATGAGTGTAGCTGAATGTGTGTCTGCTGTAGCAAACAGGGGGACCGTTTGCTACTGTGAGCAGTTAGGTTAATATCTCTGTTTGTCTGTTCCTGCTTGAGGTCAGACAGCCCCCCCCTGACCCCCCTGGGGCCCTGGGGCCCTCTGCTGATAAACACACATGACTCCCTCTTGAAATAAGATGTCAAAATAAGATAATCAAATTTAAGCACGGCCTCAATTAGAAATTGGCATGAAAATGTGGTGTGGATTCTTCAACATACAGTATATAAATTATTGCCTCAAAACAAACATGGCTTCCAGTCTCCCACGCAGGATCTTTTTCACCCCCAAGTCGGGAAACACTTGGTTTAATATGGAATAGGAGATCTGGATGTCCCACTGATTACTGGTTTGTTTGCCCATAGTAGCTAGCTGGCAGCATTCAAGACTGATCAAGGTCAAACAGACAAACAGAACGTTTTATCCTTCTCATTCTGTGCCGATTGTGGGTTCTGCCTGTTGTGCATGGCTTGTTTTGTCTGTTAAATGTGTTCCACATTATTTCAATCCATCCGTGGTGTTCATCTCTCCGTGTGCTACGTGTTGTCCTCTGTTGCAGGTGTACGGTGCTGCCATTCAGTTCTACGAGCCCTACCCAAAGGAGTGCCTCTCTGACAAGCAGCGCTCTCAGCTGGGCCTCTTGGCTCCAGAGCCCCAGAAGCAGGCTTTGCACAACGCCACTGCTGCTTCGCCTGCCACCAGCAACGCCACGGCTTCGGACGCACAGCGCACCGTCCACACCATTAAGTGCATCTGCCTGCTCTCTCACTGGCCCTTCTTTGACGCCTTCCGCAAGTTCCTCACATTCCTCTATCGCTACTCCATCTCTGGCCCACATGCCCTTCCCATTGAGAAGTGAGCATCTCTTGTGTTTTAATTTCAATAATTCTTCTTTGCTTGCGGAGTGAGAACAGATTGCAATTAATGTAACGTATACATAAGGCTGTGAGTCGGATTGGCACCCGTGACGCCATGGAACCACTAGATGATGAAATCTCACAAGCTACTTACTCTATAAATCTGGAGGATTTCTTTTTTCCCCCCAGATAAAAATACTTAATCCGTTGGAGGAGACTGTAGAGCTGTGTCAGGTTGATTGAGGTCACAATAGACATATCTTGCTGATTTCTTTACTTTATTCCACGCTTTACTAACTTGCGCTACTGTACATTGATACTGTACATAGATGATTCCACTGCTCAGAGCGCCTACCACATTTTTATCTTCATGTCCTCCTAACTGTGCTTACTTTCAGACACATCTCTCATTTTATGCACAAAGTTCCCTTCCCTTCCTCGCAGAGGCCCCGCATACTGGTTCAGGTACTAATTACACATTTTACACAGTATATTTAAAAAAGAATATTTAAGCACATCCTTATGTATGTCCTTATTGCATGTAGTTTGTTCTTCTGTGTTGCTGTCAGTGTCAGTATATTTCTTGTATTTTGCATTAAGGATAATATTATAGGCTACTGAAGCAGCACATTGTATGCAATGTGTGCCTGTTGAAAAGAATGAGTCTAAAGTATTTGTAGCCTCCGGGCACTGCAATTTCTCTGGATAGGGTGCTGGTTGAAATGATTACAATCACTGCATAATTGGTGCTCTCAGCAAAAGAGTTTCAAGTTTATTGCCATGGACAATTTGATTTGCCCAGGGTTCTGAACCCGTCAACTTTTGAACTTTCCCATCAGCTATCCCCTCACGACAGTTTAATGTTGAGCCAACCAGTGTCTTCTCCTTTACCTCTGAGGTAAGACTGCATTTTCCCATACACAAACATACAGTTTGTCATTTTAATATAAAGTATTATAAAATATATTTTAGTGTCTATAATAGAGAAAATATATTTTAATCTGAACCTATGAAACATGCATGTAGTCCTATACTGCTATGTCTTAGTCTGGGTTACATTTTCACTTTCTATAACACCAACGAACATGTGAATTGTAGTTTTGTTTTTGTATGTTCTTTGTTGCAGTGGCGGTCGGTTCTCCACGTTGCTCCAGAACCTCGGCCCAGAGAATGCTGTCACCTTACTGGTGTTTGCTGTAACTGAACATAAGATCCTGGTCCATTCGTTACGGCCAGCTGTGCTGACCAGTGTCACAGAGGCTCTGGTGTCTGTAAGTATCTCAAGCTGTGTTTAGGGACGTCTGGGTGGCGCATGGGATAATACACTCCATTCATACTCCAGTGACCCGACATTCACCTAAAATGGAGCATGAACAGGCAGCATACAGTTCCAAAGAGTAGGTGTCAGCGCCGCGGTGATAGGGAGTACATGAGGGAATTGGGAAGACTACCAAGGGACCGAAAAATGGAAGCAAGATAAAGAGTACCCCGAAAAATGTCCAAACAGACTGGGGAAGTTTCTCTGACAAGAGTTATTGTGGTACTGTGTAGAGATGATGAAAATAAACAAACAAATTACTGAAATGCATATGAAAAGTATTAAGGATCTTGACTGCACATTGAGGAGAGGTAGCAGGCACCAGGTTCCAGCGTAAACATGATTCATCATAAAATGAATAGGCTGTTGTAGACATTGTGGACAAATAGGATAAATATTGTATTCTCGGGGTATGCTGAGCACACAGTTGCCTATAATTAATATTGATTGTATAATAACAGTAAAAACAAATCCCCTTATGTGTGTCTTTATTTCTCTCTCTCTCTCTCTCTCTCTCTCTCTCTCTCTCTCTCTCTCTCTCTCTCTCTCTCTCTCTCTCTCTCTCTCTCTCTCTCTCTCTGCTGTTGTTCAGATGATTTTCCCCTTCCACTGGCCGTGTCCATACATCCCCCTGTGTCCCTTGGCACTGGCCGATGTGCTCAGCGCTCCCTGTCCTTTCATTGTGGGTTTGGACTCGCGTTATTTTGACCTCTACGACCCCCCGCCAGACGTCAGCTGTGTGGACCTGGACACCAACACCATCTTCCAGTGAGCAGCTCATTTAATGGAATTAATCTGGCGAAGTTAATCTCTCTGCTATAGCCTGCACTGTTGATTTATCATCATGTGTACATATTATATGCTCTTCAGCTTGTTGAGGCAATGAATGTATAGTGTTTGCTGAAGAATTTTGGTCCCTGTTGACCATAAGTTTGAAGCAAAAAATAGAATTGTCTATAGTGTATAGCTTTGTGGGATATCTTGCTCATAACACTATAAGAAACCTATAGTTATTTCAATAGTATCAATAAATTAGGTAGATTAAACAAATCAATTAATTTAAAAAGGCAGTTTTATGCAGTGTTGGGTCGGGTCAGTAATGGTTCACATCTTTGTGGTCTAATGGCCTGGCAGGCAGTCAGGCTATGTTGCTCTGAGGTGGTCCCAACTCCCCCTGCCCCTAGTCCATGAGCCCTTGTTGCTTTTGGCCTCTGTGCTGACCTGGTGCTCATTGCACACTTGCGTGTGTTTTTCTTTTCTTTTTGTTCAGCAATGATGATAAGCGCACAGTGACATGGAAGATTCTGCCAAAGAAAGCGTGCAAAAACCTCATGCTTGTGCTGAGTAATCTGTACCAGCAGCTGTCTGACGGTAAGTTAACTGGACTGCTAAAAGGTGTGGAGAGGTTGCTGTGCATGAGGATCCCTTAAGTGGTCACACAGTATAATCCTGTTAATTTAACTGAGCGTGCAAAGGGTAACCAAACGGACCCATAAGGATTTTACTTGTTATTAGTGTTTTATCATGTCTTTATTGCTGCTGTTCGCACAAGCTTCTTTACACCTGTAAATGTGATTCTGTAGTAATGCAATGTTTGATGAACAAAATTAAAGTTTACCCAACAGAGTATAAATTAGGCAATAGAAAATGGAAGCTCAGTGATGTGCCATAATGATTTGGCACCGCAACATAAAAAGCACACAGGGTATTCATTATAATACTCTATAATACTTACATTATAGCTGCTTTCTTATGAAGTGTATTAGCAATTAAGTGCACTGCAGTAACTGCATGATCAAACAAGAAGTTTCTTGGAGATAACTTAGAAGAAAGTGTGTTTTCAGCATCATTGAGTTCCATTAGAGAATGTCTGTGATCAACTGAGAAGAGGGCACAAGTAATGAATGAGGTATTCCCTGTAAGCTGACATAGCAATAACACAGGGTTCATTTACTTTAGGACAACTCAGACCAGACGGTCTTCTGGACCTGAGCATGAGTGACTCCTCAGAACTCAGCTGTGGTAAGAGCCTCCACACATTGGAGTTGGAGATCCAGGAAGCCTTCCTGCGCTTCATGGCAGCCATTTTGAAGGGCTACCGCTCCTACCTGCGACCCATCACCCAGGCGCCTTCCGAGAAAGCCACAGACGCCAGCTCGCTGTTTGACTTACAAGGTACTCGAAATGTCTTTATTTACCATCAAAATAAGTTTGGTGTTGGCCCCTCAAAGAAATGCACTGTACTGCAAAGGTTACCAAAATGACCCAAAACTAGATCAGCACTCTGTAGAGTGCAAACTTGCACGTTGGGCACAAGTAGGTGTCTATTCACGTCTACTCATCACAAAGCGCCTGTACCGCTGAAAATGAACTATAGGCGTGTCAATCCCTGTGTGAAATGCCCTTAACCGTGAGTGCATGGTAGCCCTCCTATGAAATACAGAGTCCGTAGGAAACATTATGGTATTTTATCATGACCATTAGTGAGAACCAATTTATATAAAAATAAGTTAGGAGGCAAAGTTGTCCTTTAAGCTAATCATCTGGGGAGTGGGGACCCCTCAAAAAATGTGCACATCTCACTGTGGATCCCGAGACGCAGTTTGGGAACTACTGTTGTACAGTACCACCATTGTTGGTTGTTCCTCCTCCCACAGTCCCAGTGTTTTGAGGATCTTGATCTGTTTTGTGTTAACTTGTTTTGTGGCTCTATGCTGAGTCATGTTGTGTACAGTAACTTGATGTAGCAATGGAGATCTGAGTCAATTGCTGTTTGCTTCCGCCAATGTTTTTAATTTTGGACTATAACTAGTACTGTAGGCTGTAACTACCATACACAAGAGTTCCTACGGTACATCCTCTTGTGCAACATTCTACTTTATACTGACCCCAAAAAGCACCTAAGCTTGCAAATGTTTAACACGCTTCCCATGGTCATAAAATTCCTGGAACTATTTAAGAAAAAACATTTTCCACTCATGGCACAGTTTAGGAATTTATCAAAATTATATATAATATATAATTTGGAATTGGATATGCCATTGTTTCTGGGTATTATTATTATTTAGTAGGCCTACTGGAAAAAAACATGACTGTATAACATTACACAAATATGTAAAATGTTATGAGCTGCATGATCCTATTCCCTAGAATAAGTGGTGTAAAAGACTTTGGCACAGAGTTAGAGCATTTTATATTATATGCCTTATTTTTGCTGAATGGTTGTTATACAGTATAGGCCTAGGAATTCAATATTCTAGAAGTTTGATGGAAACGTTTTGGAAATTCATTGGTAAAAAATGTGTGGGAACCGACGAAGCATTCCAGCATTCTGTCCATCACTAGACTTGTTGGTCTGTCTGTGAGTACCTTCCCTGTGCGTTCAGTCCAGCTGGGCCAGCCGGCTCTCAAACCCAGATGGTGTTTAATACATGAGTGACTCCACTCCAAGTAAACACACAGTTTGGGGAGGAACATTGGGATTCTAAGGGGATTTGGATTCAAGGCAGTTTCCAGCCTGGAATGATTTGCTGTAGCTCGCTAGTTCTGCAGCTTCTTAGGGTTAGTCCAGTTTCTGGACTGCGGCCCACGGAAGCTGGCTGAATTCACAGCTGAAATGTGTTATGTTGATGTCATCGCTGCTCCCTGGGAGGAGAGCCGTAGCCAAGGTCAGGGCCAATATGAACGTTAGTGATATGTCCCAGTAGGAATGGGGAAAGCTGTGATGGTATTATGTAAAGAAACAGGAACAGGGACATTAATGAAATAACTTAAGGCTTGGTCAAGGTGGTTCAAGGTATTGATTTTGATGCAACATATTGTTCATTAAGACCATAGGCTTATAGTGTTACTTGCAGGCAAACAGTACATTCTGACTGTGAGTTAAATGTACATATTTCATGGTAGTCTGATATTTACCAGCAGCTTAATGTTACAGAATATGCTGGATAATAGAACCCAAACCACTGATGGCACTGGAAATGCTGCATTTAGGCACATTTGACATTTTTATAGTGTTCAGCCACTTTGGAACACTGTGCTAAATTATTATTAATGGCTATGGCTATTAGAAACTAGAGTGGGCTCTGATGCACTGAAAGCTCCTTTCCAAAAGCACTCAACATGACAGTTACATAACATTCCCAGTAGGAGCTGCCAGTGAATTTCTGCCATTGGTGGCATGTCAGGTACGTGTCCGGCCTTACTGTTCAGCTGTTAAAGGTCAAATCATTGCACATTGCACGCAGGTGGTAATAGTTGTAATGCGTGTGTGCGTGTCTCGTCTAGGTTTGTGTGTGCTTGGTGTTTTCTACGAAGCGTTACTCAGTATGGTGACCTGGCGCTTGGCTTACACTGTCACAGCGTACAGCAAGCCAATAGCCATTCATCCTGCTGTCTATCCCATGGCACCATTGGCCCATTACTCACTGCAGCTGTTTTCAATGTGTGTTAGAGAAGCCATTCACCATCTTGTTGTAACTCCCTAAACAACCATTATACTAATAACACCTAGTTGGCTGTGTTGTCCACAAGAAGACAAATGTGACATTTCACACAGGGTCATTGATTGGCTAATGATTTTCCATAATTTAAAATGATTATATTAGATATTTCGAGAATCCCCCCCTCCCCAGTAGGGCTTCTTGTAAAGGAGAAACTCTCTTTACAAGATTTGTTTAAGTATTAAATTATGAGTAATACACATACTATTATCTAACAACACACAGCAACACTTCTGTGTTGCCGTAAGCAAACTGGGAACACATCGATACGCTTTCATTTTGTCTTACACTTCGCGCCTGCACTGGAGTCCTGCTGTCAATGGATGGGCGAGAGTCGTTTGTTTGTAACTATGTTAGTTATGTTAGTTCCAAACATGCGCTTTTCAGCCAATAGCCATATCTGTTCAGCAGTAGAATTGGAGTCAACGACTGTCGCTACTCTCTCTCATTATAGGTACTCTAATTGGAACAACCTGAGCCCTCCTCTTCCTCATTTGTAGGCTACATTCAACAATGTATACATTTTCTGAATGTTGCAACTGTATGTAAATTTGCTCTTAGCTGGGTAACTCTTTAACAATCCATGTTTGGGTATGTTTTGTTTGAATAGCACATTTCACATTGAAAAGTGAATAGTGGAAAATGAATTAGTAGAATTAGTGAATGTCCAGAAAATATTCCAAATAATTGTATGCCACAGTAGGCCAATGTACTGTAGCATACATTTCCGTGCCTTTCCAAAGAATATATGACACTAACATGTGGTTGTACTGCTGTATCTATAATATGGGTTAATCCAGATCTCAAACACTCATGGAGAAGGCAAATACAGTAATTGTGCCTCGGTTTGGGGGGAATACAGTGTGTAACCACCCATTATTTTGACCCTATACTCCTACCACCCACCAGGATTCCTGAAGAGCCGCGACCGCTCACACCAGAAGTTCTACTCCATGATGACCAAAACCCAGATGTTCATCCGCTTTATTGAAGAATGCTCCTTCGTCAGTGACAAAGATGCCAGCCTGGCCTTCTTTGACGACTGTGTGGATAAGGTGAGCTGGTTGTTTCAATGTTCTTCTCAAACAAATAAACAGCCCAAGACTCAAATGAGAGATGTACTGGTAGACGTTTGGCCAAACTAGTGCAAACAGCAGATGTATAAGCTCACAAGCCGCATTGTGAGCTAGTACAGTAGATCAACTAAACAAAATGCAGGAAACAATATAATAAAGGGAGCCTTAAAAATGGGTCTGCAGCCCACAAATTGGTCCTGGCTTGGTAAGTGCTCAACTGAATGTTTTCCTCCTGCTTGTTTTGCGTTAAAAACCAAGCGTGTTTCTCTCCTCTCCTGTCCTGTCCTGTCCTCTTGTCCTTATGTTTCTCTTTTCTCTTCTTCTGCCTGCCTCTGATTGTGAGCAGCTCTACAGCTCAGAGCGCAGTGCAGACAAAGCAGGCAAGGTACGTGGACTCATTGTGGTCTCTTGTGGTGTATTGCCATTGTATCCATGCATTCAGTGTAGATGTGGCTTTGGTTATTTTCCAAATGGATGAATTCACCTGGTGCAGTAAGAGGATAAAATAGGACAAAACAAAGTTGATCCAATAGGACTTTTGGGCCTGCCATAAATATTTTCACAATGTCCGGAAAAAGGCCACATATCGCTAGGTATGAATGATATTAGCTGTCCTTCCCTGCTACCAATCCATGAATTACATACAAATAATAGTGGGATTTAAAGGCACAGTCACACGTCTCTGAATATTGTGTGGAAAAAATGTATACAACCAATGTTTGTTTTTTGTTTTTGACTCAATCAATCAATCAATTGAATCAATCAATTAATTAATGCATATAAATGGTATTCTGGACCAAATGGGGGCACTACAGGCTGGTAAAATGGCACCTTCTGCCAATATAAACACATCTCTTAATTTACTGTAAAGTGTAAAGTTCCCTCCACCTGTGCAACTGGCATCCATATACAAATGTAGCTCTATCAGACTGTGCAGCAGAAATTAAACACCAGTGTTTGCCATCATAAAGGCCAGGGGGTTCTAGCATTTATCTCTTTGCTTCGTGTGACATTTATAACACATTATTATGAATCAGACCCACATGTCTGCTGGGTATCTGTCTATCTTGACTGTTGACACATGGTTGAATAATTTAGATGAGATAAGATCAATGAGGGACTGGTTTACGTGGTCTCTCTCTTTATTGCATAACATCGGCAGAGAGATGCACTCTGTTAGTCATCGATTAGTCCCTCAAGACAGACTAGTTGCCTCGCGGTGTCACTGTTTTTCTGAATATTAGCCGATGGGTATCCAGATTGGTCATCAATAAATTACAATGGGAAATGTATTATTTGTGTATTTTTACATTTGAGGCCCATAAAAATCCAAATTGAACAAAACTGTGCTGTGTGATAATGTGCCCCAAAGAATCTTGATTTAATTCACCTGTTTGATTCCCACTACTCCAAACACAGCTGGTTACGATTACAAGATGACTCCATTTTTAATCTCATCCAAGATGACATGCAGTGTGTTACTCATTTTAAACTCAATCAGCATGCCAAAATAATGTATCTGAAAACATTTTAAGAGAAGTCAGAGAAAAATAAGCTACAGGTAGCAAACATGCAGAATTCTGCCTGTCTCACTTCTAAACAAACAGATTTGATGCGGATATAGCGTTAGATACTAACATCCTATATCCTGAAGGGATGCAATGCTCTGATTAGTTCCAGACTTAATCTTCTAAATATAATACTCAAAAAAACTATTGCACCCTGACTTTAATTAAAGTATATACATTAGTAAATAAAAGTAGAGGAAGATTTTTGCCCACTTCTTTCTGGGTCATTATTTGTAAGCTGTTGTGGTTATGTTGGCCCTTTGCGCTCTGCTATACAGTATATCGTATATAGTGTATATTCCACGTCCAGAAGGCTGAACTCCAGCCTGTAGTCAAAGCCATGTCTCCATATCCTTCCTGGGCGTGAGCTTTGTGGACCATTAATCCCTCAGCCTGGCTGCACCATGCTGGACCTCACAGGATTATGGCACCTACACTATAGGCTCATTTGGGGGAGAAGGAGGAGGACAGGAACTCAGACCACACAACCAGTCAATGTGCGAACACACACGCACACATACACACATGTATGCACAAATGCACGCACAATCACACATGATACTGTATCATATGTGTTAGGGACAGACTGTTATGTGCACACACACAGACACACGGACTTACTTACTGTACCTTTCACACAACACATAGGACACAGGTGTGATTTAGTCAATATCAGAGACAGTGTTTTTTTTTTCTTTTAATCCCTCTTTCTTGTCTCACACACTTTTGCTCACATTACAGTATTTGCATACATAGTATGCATCCACAACTCTCTCTCTCTCTCTCTCTCTCTCTCTCTCTCTCTCTCTCTCTGTCTCTCTCTCTTGCAAGGCAAGTTTAGAGCACATTGACAGCATGCTTTGCCCAAAATATCATTCAAAGTTATGTTGCATACAATTAAAAGTACTTTCTAATTATTAATAAGCCAGACAGTAATTACTGAAGTAATTCTTCAGTAATTTGAATAAAACAGTCAACTATTCAAGATACTTTATCTCTCTATCTCACTTTCTTTCTCACTGTCTGTCTGTCTGTCTGTCTCTCTCTCTCACAAACACACACACACGCACGCACACACACACACAAACACACACACACACACACACACAAACACACACACACACACACACACACACACACACACACGCGCGCGCCTACAGGGAGAACATATCGGAAGCAGCCAAACTGAACATTCTTTAACAGACAAAAGAAGTAAGGCAACAAGTTCCTGACACAACAGCTGTGTGTAGTTGTGTTTGGTCTTTGATGTGTGTGTGTGTGTGTGTGTGAACTGGCAGAGGAAACGCTCCTGAGACCTGTGTTCGTCACAGCTGTCCATCAGTGTTCTGACTCTTACACGTCCTCCAGTAACTCCTGTATCCATTTTGAAGCATTACTGGAAATGTTGAATAATTGAATTGTCAATTATTCTTTAAGCCTTGCATGTGTACAGTAGTTTGTAGAATTAGTAAATGGTTCTGCTCTGTGATCACCAAAGGTTTTCCTCTGCACATTTGTCAAAAAATAATGTTTAAACTTGCAGGCTACCAAAAGTAGTTATCGTATTCGTAATCAAATAAAGTTATCATATTTATAATCAAATCTTTTAGAAAATACACATGTACAGGCTCACTGAAATGTTTAAAGCACAGCATATGGTTTAAATAGTAAATATAACCTACAAAGTGACTAATAACAAAAAGTCCAAATAATTGTTGTCAAAAAACAATATTTGCGTCTGAGATTGTAGTATTGTAGAAGTAAAATGGGAAATACACTTGTACAGTAGAGTAAATTGCAGTGCTTGAGTAAAATGTACTTAGTTACTTTACACCACGGTCATGTGTAGTGTTGTTGTCGTCTGTAAGAGATGTTTATCCTAGCAGATGTGTGCACCTTAGGAACATGTGCTCCGTCCAGAAGGACAAACAGTGCTTACACGGTTCAATATGTTGCCCATCTGTCCTCCATTGGTGAAGTGTCCACTATGATCACAATCAGATTTAAAATAGTATTTCTACCCGGCCATGTTATTTTAGTTTTCTTTTGCATGTGCAGGGAATTTGTCCCATTTGGTTGCTGTCTACATAGAGACGAGTAAATTATGTTAATTGAATGCATAACTAGAGTATATTTACAAAAAATATCTAGACTTTATAATGTCTTATTTTATATTACCATTTTTAATACATATTTAACACCAAGAAAGAGTGGGTCTAGGCCCTATTTTCCCCCGGTGCTTTACCAATTATGAATAGACGTCTTTGCTTGCTCTTTTTATTTTTTCATTTTTTATTTAAAAAATATATATATATATATATATTTATTTATTTATTTCACTATTTTGAATATAAGTCAAATAGGCGATCTTGATCAACATTGCAAGCTTGTCTATTTAAAGTATTAAAAGAGCAAAAATTAAAAATATATATGGCATAAGGGGTAAGGCACCTGGGGAAATAGGGCTGAAGGAATGAACTGCATACTGTGTGCAGTAAGCATGCTAAGTAGTTCAAGCGACAAGTTGCCCTTTTGCACATTTGTTTTCTTTTTTGAGAGGTACTATAGCATGCTCAAATATTGTCTCTCTCTCCTGTATCCTGTATGTTGCAAGGCCATACATGGCCTTGTGTTATTTTGAGCAAGGGAGCATGTCCAATGTGTGTTTTACTCTTTGTTTATTTTAGTGCATTTAAACAAATTATTCCAGCTGTGGCGGAAATGAAACTCAAAACTACAGCTGAGCATTCACAAATCTTTGCAAAGGACAATGAATTCCTTCCCTTTTTTCTTCACATTGCTGGCTCTTTGTAGCCTGCAGAGAGTCTTCAACAGGGGGAAAATATTGATGAGAACATGAGAAATAGACTGATCGCGGACATCCTGCTTCTAGGATGATAAAGTCAAAAAGCATCCAGAATCTTTGTAGTGCACTG
Organism: Benthosema pterotum; assembly: GCA_039105355.1. Lineage (NCBI taxonomy): Eukaryota > Metazoa > Chordata > Actinopteri > Myctophiformes > Myctophidae > Benthosema > Benthosema pterotum. The sequence continues at coordinate 21,586,636 of CM076966.1, read as the reverse complement.
AGTGCAGTACAGTCTCTCAGTATAAGTAAACAATGACATAATGCTTTTGCTTTAAGGATACAGTTTTATATCCATTCTCTCCTGTAGAAGGGAGCTAATGTAATTGGATTGTAGTTAAAATATTTTGTTGCGTACAACATTCCTGTGGAAATCTGTACCAGCAGTGACAGGCCTCTGTGTTCTTTGTAAGGCATGAAAATGCCAGCTATCGATTATTGCATCAATATTAATCACATTCATTGCCTTATGGAGGGTCAAAACCTTTGTCACTTGGCAATGAAGCATATTTTTTGTGTGACACTTCCCTTCCGATGCTCTAATGTAATATATCATCATTTGCATACACTTTTTTGTAATGACAAACATAAAAATATTAAAAAGAAAACTATAAAGAAAAGGACAAATATTCACTGTGTTCGTACTCCTCTCCTCAGGTGGACAGCGATAGGCCAGAGGAGACCAGGCTAATAGAGTTTGACGAATCGCAGCGCAGCGAGCACACAGTGTTCATCACACCTCCAGAGTTGCCACCTCTTCCGGGTGAGGAGGAGCATCCTCTCTGCTACAGGTAACCACACCCGCCACACGTTGCATGTGAAGCCATTCTCTCTCTTGTGGACAAGGCCCAGTGGCTGTTCTGACTTCACAATACATATTTGGCCACGCCTGATGTAGAACTCCAAATATAGGAATAAAGGGGCACAGACCAACAACATTTTATATGGGTCTCCAAGAGACACGAACGTGTGAAAAGCGTACAACAGGTATTACATAGCCGGGTTCGCATGGATCTCCAAACTGCCATTGTTACCGACTCTGTGCTCTACACCCGCCCGGCTGAACAGGTCCAATTATTGCACATTTTCCACTGTCGGAGACAAAATGCTAAACTTTAACTAAGCACTTACACAAACTAAGCAATTACACAAATGAAGAACGCAATCTTCTCCCGTTTATTCTCATAATACAACTGGAATAATGGAACATATAACATTAAGTGCACATATTTAATTTGCAGCCGAACTAATTTCAACTAATTATGTCGTTTGAATGATCATTGGCATCCAATGTGACATACAGTATGTACTGATATCTATGTATCCTGGCAAAATGAGCACAAGATGGATGGGAGAGTAAATTGAACCGAGCGTGCCCAAAATGCTCATTTCTCTGGAGGAGGCTGATTGAAGTACAGCTGGCATGCCAGATCACATACTGGGAAAATGATCTTTACTGCCAAGGGTTGCAGGCTAGGAGTGGAAATGACTGTTGTTGACAAAGTGATTGAGTGTGATTGTGTTGTGTTGCATGGACACATTCTTTTATTGTCTTGCTTTTCTTTACCTTTACCTGTTTAAAAATAGCACATCTACACAAGCTTGTAGCTTGTAGATCTTAAATCGTTTTTTATATTTTGTTTGCTTCTGGGCGTACCTGGAACAACATATATTCAGACGGGGGTCAGAGGCAGATTAGGTTACATTATATTATTTTTGGAGGTCCTTAAAATGAAAAACGTTGTCAAGGACCATCATATGTTTTTCATTTAGGATTGAGATTACTTTTGTAGAATCTGTTCCCATGTCTAAATGGATACAGTACAGTGAAGTGTAAAGTGATGGATTTGGTGGAATACATTTTACCTTGACACAGTTGACACTGAAAGTAAGATATATTTTTTGTTGAATGTTATGAGTTTCCTTTTATCAGACCCCCCAAACAGAATACATCTGAGTTGTGTACAGGGGCATGTCTTTTCCACCGAAGGACACGTCGGTCAAGGGAAGCACACAAGTGTAGCTCTGAGCACATAAAGTCATTGCTTACGGCAATGCTGCTGCCTGCGAACTGTTAAATAGACTTAGCCTGGTCTATTCTCTCATCCTTGAGCTGCCAATAGAGAAGATGAGTGTGTCTGCACATCTTACTCACATGCTGTTTGCTTCCCATTATGTGGAGTTCTAGGTCAGGGAAGGAATGCAGAATATGGATTGTGTGATGCACATGCATACATTACTGTTTGGCTTATATAGTAATCTCACTCACTGCATTCGCAATGACACGCACGGCTAAAATGTGGGATTAACAACAAGTGAACTCCTACTTGTCTCAGTTCACATTCCGATAACAGCCGTCTAGAAAATGAAACACATCTACAAAGTGTAATGTAACTGGAGGGATGTTTCGCTGGTTGGTGTGCCTGTTTTTTGCCACTGATCTAGTGTGTGTGTGTGTGTGTGTGTGTGTGTGTGTGTGTGTGTGTGTGTGTGTGTGTGTGTGTGTGTGTGTGTGTGTGTGTGTGTGTGTGTGTGTGTGTGTGTGTGTGTGTGTGTGTGTGTGTGTGTGTGTGTGTGTTTGTCTACTAGGTATGATGGCTTCCCAGTGCTGACTTTGGACCTCTTTGACCCAATGGAAGGACTACGGACACCTTTGTCTCGTCTCGCCGCCCGCCCCAGCTGTCCCACGAGTCCTGCACCCATGTTTAGACGTACCAAACAGGTCAGTATGTGCACAAATTAAACTTAACTTACTCCCACCCACCGACCAACACACACTCAACAGCTGTCCTCCTCCACGCGTCCACCAAACCCCGACCCCCTTCCACCCCCCACCCACAGGAGATCAAGTCATCCCAGAAGATTTCCAAGAGATACTCGTCCATCCCCCAGCTGTGGTCCAAGTGCCTGCTGCGCCACTGCTATGGCCTGTGGTTCATCTGCCTGCCAGCCTATGTCAAGGTGTGCCACTCCAAGGTGCGGGCGCTACGCACCGCCTACGATGTCCTCAGGAAGATGCAGACCAAGAAGCTGCAGCCGCCCGATGAGGTACAGGAGGTCGACTCGCCTCACTCTGCCCTTTCACAGGTTTGGTGTAGTGTAGTGTAGTGTGTAGTATCATGCTTATTTTTATTTTTTTGCAGAGTGGCACCAAAGGGCCAGGCATCTCTATTCGCACAAATTCTGCTAGGCTACGAAAATAGATCACAGTATACCACACAGTTCAGCTGATAATGCCAGCATTATCAGCTGAACCAGACTCAAGCCAGACTCATAATGACACTGACATGACTTATGAGTCTGGAATAGCTGTGTGTCCGTGTCTTTTCTAGGGGTCAGCTTTAAACAATGGCTTTTTGACACAGTTTGTTGCTCATACACACTGTGCCCTGGTTGGACACCCCAGTTCTCTGGAGTAGGAATTGGTCGTTGAACTGGGCATTGAACTATTCCCGACCCAATCCACTGACAGGCATTTTTGGCAACAGGTGATTCGGTATGAATTATGAGCCAGGCTAAGTCATAGGCCACATTTACTTTTGAATATTCTGAAATAACCAAGACTGATAGAGGAGTGTGCAGTTATTGATTTACTCTCTCTAGGCCCTAGAGAGGCCCTGCACAGGCCTAAAATATGGGCCTGAGCCCTTAGCCCGATATATTTTAAATAATTATTTTATGACATGTACACTGTGGCGCTTTATTAGTGCACTGAGGCATCAGCAACAGCCACTCAGTCACAGCTGCCTGCACTATCTGGTGCTATACACCCACATTAAGAACAAGAAGTCATCACCAAAAATTACTAAAAAGCAATTGGAATTGTATAATTGTTGCTGCACTGTCAATTGGCAGCAATGCATGTGATGTGAGACGATCTACAAGCTCACAAGGCAGTGTGACACTGCATGATTGTGGGGGCAACAGCTCCACCAGAGATCTCCAGACTTCCCTGTCCCGAGCAACATTAGCGAATTACTCCTGGAGGATCCCAAGACGGTTCAAGGCCAGAGAGATGTTATCCCTCCATCTGAGCCTTGGTCTGCCCAGAGAGAGAAGGAGAGACTATGGAGCAGACAGCAGCGTGCTGTCACACTGCTGAAGCAAGTACAATCTGGGTGAAATTCACGTTGGAAAAGGATCCTGTTGGCCAGGGAAGGAGGCGGCCTGGGCCGGGACCGGGTGCTGGATCGGGTGCTGACGGGCTTGCAGGTCTCTAAAACTAGCCAGAAGAAGAAAGAGTCAAACAGCAGTTTGCTACAGCAGTTTGTTGTTTGACTAAAGCAGCCCAGAAAATGTTTAACTGGTACATCCAGTCATGTGCACATAAGCGTAAACGACTCAATTAACAACAGCAGCCAATTCCACACTGCCACCTTTTCTCACACCAGGAGAGGACAAGCTAACAACACTGTGCTGTCATCCACAGGTGTGCTACCGTGTGCTGATGCAGTTGTGTGGTCAGTACGGCCAGCCGGTCCTGGCAGTCCGTGTCCTGTTTGAGATGAAGAAGGCTGGAGTCCATCCCAACGCCATCACATATGGCTACTACAACAAGGTAGAGGCCTGTGTGTGTGTGTGTGTGTGTGTGTGTGTGTGTGTGTGTGTGTGTGTGTGTGTGTGTGTGTGTGTGTGTGTGTGTGTGTGTGTGTGCGTGCGTGTGCGTGCGTGTGCGTGCACAATGCTTTTGTCGAACCATTGAAGAATTAAATTATAGAGGGAACTCACTGTTCTGCTACATGCAGTGCACAGTACATGACACCTCATCACAGTAAATCCCTAGAACAGCCCTTCACTGACATTTACACTCACCTCAAGGTTGTACAACAGCCTTTGTAATCACATGCAGCTCTCACTGTGAGTCGTGACTCTCTGCCTTGCTGGATGGCGAGTAGCGGAAAGTATGGGTCAGCATTGTTATGAATATTAGTAATGTCGTTCTCCGGAGCCGGAGATAAATGCTAATTAGTCTGGGCTAATTAGCATACATTAACATACATTTTGGCCCCAGCCTAAACATGTCGGGTTGGGAATTTGAGAACTGTGGTTCCAGTTCTTCACAGCTAATCTTACAAGATCTCAGATCAGGAGGTCACTTCCCAAATATTTTTAATTGGTCATCAACTATCTGATTCTATTAATTAATTATCCCAGAACAACGATCTCTCCAATGTATGGGATTCAAGTCCCTCATGGCCATGGAACCACAACTAGCCAATTAAATGCAAGCTGTCTGTTTGGCTTATCGGAACTACATTACTACCGGTAGCTAATTATATTATTTTAATTGTCTCTCCCCCCACCGCAATACACACACTGTGGCATACACTCACTGTGACACACACTAACCATGAAGTAACTACAGATCTACAAGCTCACTGATACATCACAGGTTGCAAAAGCCTTGCATTTTCTCAATCCACCGCTAAAGGAATGTGCACATTTTGGACACAAATGCACAAATGCGAACTGTGTGCGCCCTACAAAGGTCCTTCGGGTGTTCATATTATATTATTATCTTTCAACACAACTTCCCAACATTTCCATTAACAATTCCTTCACGGTACGTAATTTAATGGAAATACTGTATATTACAATGGGTAAGTTTAGTTAGTTTAATTTATTGAATTACTATTAACAGTTTGCAAAAAGAGTCATGGTGGCACAGACTTATGCTAAAGCATACTAAAAGGATGACCACATTTGTTTCCATTAGGGTCCTGTGTCCATTAGAGTCCTGTGTATTTGTATAACTCATGTGAAGTTTGTAGGTTTGTACCAGTCATATGTTCACGTTTGTGACTGGGCATATTTTTCACAGTTTGTGAGAAAATAAAGTGCCTCCATCTTGGAGGTTATTGATCTACTGCGAGCACTTTTATGTTATTGTGCTTGTTATCTGGCTTGGAGGCAATGCCTGCTAACAGGCCTATGGTTGGTAACACCAATCACCTGCATGGCATCCTGTAAAATGGTATTACAGGGGGGTTATTATCAATGTATGCGTTTGCAGGTGATGATGTACTATACATGCTTAAGTGTGGGTGTCCTGTACAAACAGTATTTAGGCCTGACCTAAGGTTTTTGAAAAACCTGAAATATTCATATTTCAGCATCAAATAAAGTTAATTATGGAATACTGTACATACTGTACACTGTACAGTATGTACAGTATTCCATAATTAACTTTATTATTTATTCCATAATTAACTTTATTCTGTACAGTGTACAGAATCCAAATATGGATTCCCGGCCTGAAAGGGTTAATGTTCTCACCCATAGAGTGCCTACATGTGTGTGACTGGGTTCATTAAATACAAACTGCCCTCTCTTACACTGATCTCCAGACAGACGGCTCAGTCGGCTCTCCAAACAGCTTGTGGCCTAGCAGCCTGTTGTCATAACAATGGTACAGACTGAGGCCGCGGTATCGATCTCCCTGGGCATCTTACCTCGTTTCACCTGGTCAGGGCCTGGGAGCCGGCAGACGCAGGGGGAGACAGATTCAGACAGCTTTCGCTGCCTGCGCCGGTGCACCCTCCTGCTGCCAAATGGAATAGCATTTAATTTGGCGGCTTGCCCGCGGCTTTTCTCAGGGAGATGTTCGAGTGAGTGGCTTTTATGTGCAAGAGAGAAAGCTAAATGCGAGATTTTGGTGTCCAATCCATTAGTAATAATAGAATGGGTTGGGCTGGGTGTTACTGGCAGGAATTCATCCTTGGACATGTTGTGGCTACATTAATGTTTGGGATTAACCACTTTAATAATGATTGATTCAATTAGCATGAGTGTGTATCTTTCTGGCATGACCTTATCATGCTTAGTGCTTTGGATCTTGAATTTAATGATGGTTGGATGAGGATTGCCTCCATTCAAATGGAATTTTAGTCAAAATATCTGTATTCACAAAAATCAATACATTTCTCCCTTCCTGCTTCCGTTTTATATTTGTTGGTGGTTTGCTCAGTGCATCAACAATGAGCACTATATAAATGTATGTGAGCCTGTGGCTTGACACTAACACTTGCCCGCTTGCCCGGGGCAAGTAAAAAAAATGGTGGGGCAAGTGAAGACTGCTACCTGGTTGCCCGATCGGGCAAGTGTGCGACTTAGTGCACTATAACACAACACAAGATAAATTTTTCTTGATGGCGGTCATTGCACTCTGCCTCTGTGTCTTTCCCTGCTTTCTAGCTATCTCTACCTATCTCTCTCCCAGGTCCATTTGGTTCCAAACTATCATTTTGCTGAGGTCAGGGACCACTGGGTCTGTGACCACTATGGGCTAATTAAGATGATGAATTTTAACTCTTGAGAGTGTAAAAATGAAACCAAATGGACCCGCAAGGGTCCATTTGGTTTCATTTTTACGTTCTCAAGAGTTACATCTGGTTAACCAATTTATCTGGGGACCACCTGGAACCCTCTCAGGGACCCCTGGTTTAAAGCACCCAAGTAGGGGGGGGGGGGGGCAAGTGACCATGACCTGAGGGCAAGTAGAACCTGACTTGCACTTGCCCGATGGGCAAGTGCCTCGGAGACCTTAGTGTCAACCACTATATAAATGTATGTGATCCTGTGGTTTGAATAATGTCATGAAAAAAGTGGAAAAAAGAATGATTGTGCTGTTGTGTGATTGACTGGTCTTGGTTTCCATGTCTTGTGCACTCCTATAATTTGTATGGTAATGGCCACGTACAAATATATTTTCCATATCTTATTGCTGCAAAGCACATTTGAGTTTCCGTCTGCGTGAACCAGATAAGGTTTGACTCTCCTCTCTCCTCCTCTCCTCTCCTCTCCTCTCCTCTCCTCTCCTCTCCTCTCCTCTCCTCTCCTCTCCTCTCCTCTCCTCTCCTCTCCTCTCCTCTCCTCTCCTCTCCTCTCCTCTCCTCTCCTCTCCTCTCCTCTCCTCTCCTCTCCTCTCCTCTCCTCTCCTCTCCTCTCCCCTCCCCTCCCCTCCCCTCTCAGGCGGTGTTGGAGAGCACATGGCCCTCCACCACCAGAGGTGGTTACTTCCTATGGATGAAGTTAAGAAATGTAGTGCTGGGCGTGGCCCAGTTCAAACAGGCCCTTCGGAGACACGGACCGCTCACCCAGAGCCCTCTGTCAGGTAACCATGATGAATAAACCTCTCTGTCTCGTCTTATACTGTCCTTTCCATGTATGAGAGGATAGGGTTGATGTGGAATAGAGGGGAGGTTATTTATTTCAGTTGTTGTCAGAATGACCTCTCAGGCATCCTAGTGTTTATTAGCATCAGTGTGTATCCTTCTGGCATGACATTTTCATGCGTAGTGCTTTAGATCTTTTCAATGACAGTTGGATGAGAATTCGCCATTCAAATGGAAATTGACTCAAAATATCCGTATTCACAGAAATGAGTACATTTCTCCCTTCCCTATTCAGTCATATTTTTGTGTTGTTGGTGTTTGCTCCTTGCACAAATAGCCTCTCATCTATTCCACATCAACTCTTAAGAGTCAAGCACATACACACTGAGCTTATGAGAACACATTTATCGCCATATTCACTGAATTTCCTCAATCGTATACAAGCACTCTGTGAGACTAGTCACATTGTCAGCCAATTATGCAATGGATCATCATAATGTGTGATTTGGTGTACTAGAGCCAGGCATGGCAATATAGTGGATCCCCAAAAAACAAACAAACAAGCAAAACAAAACTAAAAAAAGAAAGAAAACCCAGGATGCATGCTACTTTATGTTATGCTTTTTATGCTAACTCCCTGTACCAGTGTTGTGTTGCTGAAACTGCATGTCCCCTTACTGATTTACTTCAGACTCAAAAATGATGAGTGCCAGCCTGCCGGGTAACAGTATAGACAACAGACAGATTCACTTATATTTACAGACACAAAACACAACACACACTGACTGATTTCAGGGAAGAGCACTTTCCAGCACTACTGACCTACAGTACAGTAATCTCTAATAGGAACAACAAACCCAAACAAAGAATTTCTCTAAGAGCCCCCGGAGCGGCTTGCAGACATCCCTTAATGCCTCATTGTCTTTGGGCAGATGGCAGCGATGCGGATGCCGTGAGTCACGGCAGCCTGGATAGCTCTGCCGACACTAACGCGGCCGAGCAGTGTCCCTACGCTGCAGACCCCGTCAAAGTAGACCCCATTGACGATAAATCTAGCACAGGTACACTCGAACGCGGCTGCCATCCTGACTCCGCTCTTTCACGGGGCAGCCACTTTGTTTTGTCCTGCATAATTATCTTTTTTTCTTTTGTTTCACTGACACGTTTTTATTTTCTTCGTTCTTTATGCTTTTCCCATGCTTTTTTCCCACTATCCTTGCTCGCCTACGAAAAATCATTGTATGATTCGTTTTCCCTTTTTCCACTCCATGACTCTCTCTATCCATATTCCCTGTCCTGTTTTCATCCTGTGTCTATTGGTGTCTCTCCTCGTTGTTTTGGTTTCGTTGCCGTGGTTTCTGCTCTTGCACTGTCCCCTAACCCTGCCCCTACTTTACTCTGGCCCTGCCTGTGTGTGCCCCCTTGCATGCAGTCGGCCGTCTGGGCGGCAGTGTGGGCTTGCGGGGCCGGGTGGCCCTCTCTGAGCCCAGAGACCCTGCCCGCCACTCAGGTAAAACCTCTCTTTCTGTCTGTCCATCTGTCTGCCCTCCTCTCTGACTAGTCATAGTTTGAGTTTCTAATTTAAGCTTTTCCGCCTGTCCTTCTTTCTGTCCCTCAGTCTGTTGTCTCTCTGTTTGGAGTTTCTTCTTCTCCTCTCTTTCTGACTGCCTGTGTCTCTGTCAGGTACTTCTGCCTGTCTGCCTCCGTTAGGCCTCTTCTCACAACCTCTTTGTATAAATTGTACCCTTTGCTTTCTATATTTTTGTTTGACTTTTACCGAACTAGCCATCCTGTCATCCACCTTTTATACCCCCTCCTCCTCCTCTCTCATTTTCTCTCGGTCGTTCGCATTCTTGTACTGTGAAGTGTAGAGTTTATACACAGAGAACAGAATAGGCGGCTGGTCGTACAGCCTTCATGCTTTATCCAGAGGAGAGTTTCAGCACTCTCAGGGAAAGATGAAAGAGGAGAGCAGATCAAGAGAAAATGTGGTTGCCTAGAGACCCAGGGAAATTGGAGAGAGAGGGGGGAGAGAGACACACACAGACAAAATGTCAATGTGACATTTTGTTTTTTATTCTACTGCTCTCTCAGCCATCCAAGTCCTTTCCATCCTACTGAGTATAATAAAAAAGAACAAAAATGTTTAAATGATTTGTCACGTACAGTAAGTTACTGTGCATGTAGTTAAACTGAACCGAATTGAATTAACAAAGGCATGAGGAACTTTCATTACAGACACAGGGAAGTGCAGAGATTTAGAGGCAAGTCGAGAGAGAGAGAAATGGTAAAGCAAAGATGTGTGAGCATCTTTAGCTGCTAGAATAAAAAGGATGAACACAACAGGGGCAGATGTAACATTTCCCAATTGGGGGGCAGAAGAAAATGGTAAGGGGGCAGCTTCATCATAGTGCATCATAGTGCGGCTTCATCGCCCGTGGCGCTTCGCACCACGGGCAATGAAGCCGCACCCATACCATTTTCAGTAGTGTTTCAAATACTTTTACTGTAAATATAAGCACTGAGATATCTTGGGTTGTTCTGCATGCCATCATGTTTGGTGGGGCAAACTGGGCATTTAGGGGGGCATTGCCCACCCATGCCTATGCCTAGATCCGCCCCTGGAACACAACAGGGTCCAGTTCCTTGTCCCATTGATTGTGAGTACCTATGATAACTGGTTCCGGCGTGGGGAGGTTTTGGTTTTTGTGGTGGGGGAGGTTTTGGTCATCATAAACACTTCCCTCTGTTACGGTATCATGCTGTATTCATTGCCTCACTTCCTCCCTGTTCTCCTATCTAATCCCTCCCTCCATTCTCCAGGGGACCAGTCAGATCTGGGCTATAACTCGCTGTCTAAAGAGGAGGTGCGAAGAGGAGACCCCAGTGGAGGAGCAGACATGGGTGCAGATAAAGACGACAAGAAGGAGAGCGACTGCAGCTCCTGTTAGTAGCCGCCTGCTGCGCATGTTTAATTAATTCTCACACGTTTAACACAATACCTGGAGTTCTGACCACTGCGTGTAATGCCTGAGTTAAACACAACTACACTGCTTCTGGGCATCCATCCAACAAACATAATGGGAAGCCGGGCCAATAGGGTGATCTATTCTATGGAGCAAAGCTGACTGTTAAGGTCAAAGGAAGCTGGCTGGCCACTTCATGTTTACTGTAGATGACAACATTCTCTACACACGTACAGTAGCAGTTTATCTAATGTCTAATGTGTGTGTGTGTGTGTGTGTGTGTGTGTGTGTGTGTGTGTGTGTGTGTGTGTGTGTGTGTGTGTGTGTGTGTGTGTGTGTGTGTGTGTGTGTGTGTGTGTGTGTGTGTGTGTAGTATCGGAGACAGAGAGTGCTAAGGGCAGTGGGGACTGTCTACCCCAGTTGGACATGGAGGTTCCTCCGTCCTTCAAAACCCGAGGTATCGTCCGTGGCAGCTGTCCCCTCGACGGCACGTCCTGTAAGCCCAAGAGCTCTGCCAGCGCAGGTGAAAAAACAACCTGCTGCTTTCATTGCCTTTGATCGCATTAGAGCAGTGTTTTTCAACCCTTTTCATATCAAGGCTCACAATTCCATGATTTGTTACCGTTACCATTTGTTACCACTTCACCACTTTTCAAAGTATCTTCAAATAGGTCCTCACTAATGTACACGATAAAACCACTATTTTTTTTACTGGTCTGTCTCTCATAGGACTAGAAGGGCTGTGGGCAGTTCAGAAACCAGTCTTCCAGTAACATCGTTTTTTTTTGTTTGTTTGTTTTTTTTGTTTTTTTTGTTTTTACAACAATAGCTTTAAAAATATATATTATATATTTATATTTTCATCGGAAGAATGATGGCTTGCATTTTCACAGTGCAACTTTTCGGGAATGGAAAGGCTTAATTTTCTATTAACTTGGATTCGCCATCAATGTAATTGGAAGACGGGTTTTGAAAATAGTGGTATTTTATGTACTTTAGTGAGGAACTATTATATGAAAATATGTTGAAAAGTGGTGAAGTGGTCCTTTAATGTTGGTAGACTTGCATAGACGTTGTTTAGAATTGTGTACGAATAATTTACGGGTCCATTTGGTTTCATTCTACACTCTCAAGAGTTAGCAACTCTCCAGCATTTAGATGGGGACCACACTGACCTTGTTGAAACTGGTTTAAAACCACTGTATTAGAAGATTGCAAATCCTAACTGCTGTTGGTGTCCTCCATCCCTCTCTCAGGCCACGTGGCGGGTCTCCTGTTCACCTCCTCCCTGGAGGAGATCGGGGAGGTGCAGAGCAACAGTCTGCTCCGCCGCCACCACAGCGCCTTGGAGGAGGTGGTGGCGGGCGGCGGGGGAAGCGCAGACTCGCAGACGGCGCGCTGCCGCAGGCTGAGCGGTGACACGGTGGCGTCCGGCGGCAGCGGCACCTCCGTCCTCGGCCTGGGCATGAGCCGTGGTGAGACGGACCCGGCCAAGATCGCCGAGCACCTGGGCGCCGACGTCAAGATCCTGTCGGCCGCCACCGCCAGCCTGGGCCAGAGCAGGAGACCTCGCTCGCTGGCGCTGGGCGCTGCCGAGGGAACGCACAAACCGCTAGCAGCACCAATCGCCGAGACGGACGACAGCGACGGAGACGACAAGGGCAACAACCCCGACGCCATGTTTTTCCTGGAGGACCTGGACCTGGACGGGCCGGCCGCCTCGGAGCCGCCGGCCGCCACCGGCCTCCCTGAGCCGCCGCCCCGCAAGAGGACGGTGGGGCACAGCGCCAGTTTCGGGGGCGTGGCATCCAACAGCGCCACCAGGGCGGCGGTGAAGCGCACGGGCATCGAGACGGGCTACGACCCGCTCTCCCTGCTGGCGGCCGAGTCGCAGTGGCTGGGCAACGACGACGACGAGCCGGGCGGCGGCAGCGGCGGGGCCACGCCCACCGCCCGCAGACCCCTGGCCCGGGAGATAGAGCTCTACATGAACCACATGGGCAGCCCGCTGGGCAGCCGCACGCCCAGCCTGGACCTGTCCCAGGACCCCTCCAGCCCCCTGCTGCTGCACCCCTACTCCTCCTCCACCACCTCCTCCTCTCTGTCCACGCCCCGCCGGGCCAGCCTGCCCCAGGGCTCCCCGCTCAGAGGGGCCGGCAGGGTGCCGCGCTCCCAGACCTACCACTCGCCCTCCTCGCCCTCCTCCGCCCGCCTGTGGTCCTCGCCCCCCAGCAGGCGCTCCAGCGCCACGCCCAGCCCCCGGCCCAGCCCCTACAGGGACAGGGCGGGCAGCCTGGCGTCCCCGTCGCCCTCCTCCTCCTCCTTCGCCCTGGACACGCTGCTCACGCCCTCGCTGGACGTGTTCAAGAGCAGCGTGTTCTCTGCTGGGAAGGGCGTGGCCGAGAAGGCCAGCCGCTGGTACTCTCGCCTGGCCACCTACACCACGCCCACAAAGGTACCAGCGCTGGGTTTGGACAGGGACATTTTAGTCATCTGGGATGTTTGTATTATTTTTTGTATAGCTTTGCTTATGGCGGGGCTTGATGCCATATTGCAGTAATGCCTGGTTTTAGTCTTTGTTTCATGCTGAAGATTGCACGAGTGCAATCCAACATAAAATGACTCCTCTGTCACTCCCTGACACCTACACTTTCTGTCCTCACTTTTAATTTCCAATACCAATATGGCTCAGCCAATCAAATCATCGGTTTGGGGTACACACCAAGCCCTCAGCCTCCAATGTTAGCATGAGTGTGTGTACTGCATGCCAACCCGTGGATTTGGGACACACAAAAAATTTGGCAATGGTGCACACCCAGACACAAAGCTGGGCATGGGCTAGAACCAGGCTAGGCTAGCGCCCCTCACAGTTTTAGTCCATGAAATTAACACTACGAGCACAGCACATGCTGGTCAGGAGCACCGGGGGAGGGTTTGCGGTGTTATAGAATATATTGTTTTAGGAATCACATACACGTGATTCTCCATGTTTGGCACTGGAACCCAAACTGCATTGTCCCTGAATGCAGGGATTTGTAAATGAGACTTAAATATATTAAGTTCTTTGAGAACTTTAGGCATTGGCTGAATAACCACAAAAAACACCAGTCTTACAAATTCAGCTCTACAGTACATGTGAGCTCAGCTCACATTTGGAGCACCACTGCCCCCTTGTGGATTGTCCAGTGTCCGACAATCTGCACTTGTTGCATTGCTGAAATATACTGTATACCCTGCTGTAATTCCTGCTGAAGCTAGTCCTTTGTCATGTCATATGAGCAGAATGTGTAGACAATGTGATTCTCATTAACGTCTTCCCACACACCAGGACGGTAACGGTGACCGGCTGAGTGTGTCCTCCCTGGGCATGGGAGATCCAGACTGCTCCTCCCTGCTGGATGAGGACAGCTGCAGAGAGCCAGACAGCTCCCTGTTCCCCCAGAGGAACGGCCCTGTGAGCCCCCGCAGGAGTCCCAGGCCCAGCCCCCTCCGCAGCAGGCTGGACAGCTCACCCACACGCCCCGGCTCTGGGAGACGTACGCCTATGCATGCTGGTAAGGTTACCTTTGTCCTTAATGCTCAGGTGATTCTGAATACTCAGTATTATCCCAAGGTATAGAGCTGAGCAGTCCCGCCCCTCTCGTGATGTCGCCCCGCCTCCAGAAATGGATTCCCCATTCATTTTCCTCAAACTTTTCGAAAATGATCTATATAAAAGACAATTACGCTGCGGACAAAACCAACTCGGGTTCACACACACACACACACACACACACACACACACACACACACACACACACACACACACACACACACACACACACACACACACACACACACACACACACACACACACACACACACACACACACAAAATAGCAAGAAGGAAAAAAACGGCAGGATACAACACTTTTTCGTTTTTCTTCTTAGAAATTATTTGATTGTCCCAAAAGATTGTGTGTGTTGTCATGATTTGTCACAATCTGAGTTGGCTTTGTGTGTGGTACAATCTTTATATAATTTGTTTTTGAAAAGTCTGAGGAAAATGAATGGGGAATCCATTTCTGGAGCCGGGGTGACGTCACAAGAGGGTGCGGGACTGCTCAGCTCTATTGCTTAGTGAAACAGTAAGCTAAACAAACATAAGCGCCAATGTGACAGTACGTCGGCAACTGTGAAGCTGAAATCAGCTTAATTTTGATGTTATCTATATTGTTTGCTCCTTTGAGATATACTGTAGGCCTATACTAGTCTAGAAGTCACAACCTCAAGTCTGTTTCTAACTTCACTTAGAGATATGTGTATAAATAACAGTGGTGTTTTGTGGTGTCACTCTAGGCTCTCTCCTCTCTCCGCCTGGATTTCCTATACCTGACAAGTCTGACCTGGGCTCCTCACACTACACTAGCAACACCAGCATCTTCAACAACTACGCCATGGAGGTAAAACCATAATTACACAATGCGTCTAGTACTATAATCGCAGGATTTGCTTCCTAAGTCTAAAACAGGATAAGCGTTCATCCTTTTCATATAGCTTCAAGATCAGTTAGCCCACAGAGCCTGTGAAATAGAACATTCCACAAACATAAAATACATCTTCAACCCTTAGTGTACTGAACGCGTTTTAACCATTAGGTTTTAACTATTGAAAAATAGCAGATCTACAAGCTCATAGCGCGCCACCGAGTGGCACGCTATGAGCTTGTATCTCTATTTTTGAAAAATCGTGAAAACGTTGTGCAAATCTTTGAATATTATGTTATTCAGAAACTAGAAATCTAGACAGGACACAATGGGTTAATTACATCTCTCTCTATTCCAGTGGGTCCCAAACCTTTCAATTTCAAGGACCCCCAGTGGAACCAAGGGGACCCTTACAGTTCCTCTTAGATTTGCAGATCTGTAAGGGTCCACTTAGAATCCACTCCAGGACAGTCCCTGGACAGTACAGTACAGTAAACACCCTTTCTGGTCGCATGCTTTGGAGCCACAGCTGTAGTCTCCAGTATGTCTCCAGGGATGTGTGCAATTTAAGAAAATACGTACTGTACGTTACTACATCAAACACATAGACAGCTTTGAACCCATCAGTCTAAACATTAGTCTATCAATGAATGCATATTGTAAAACTGCTAGCCCTGATACTTGACTCTGAATGGATGGTCACAGGCACATGACAGGTGAAAAACACTCTTAATAACCCATTGTTGACGCATCACTTTAGTAGTATCACTCTGCCACCCGGAAACTGCTTTGTTATGAAATCTGTCGCAGGTTGTGTTGTTTCTACAACTGGTTGGCCAGGAAGTACCCTTTTGTTAGAACCCGACCGATATGGGAACGATACAATAACCAATACAATGCCCCCCCCCCCACCCCCCCACCCCCCCCACACACACACACACACACACACACACACACTCACACTTTTTGTGACTTGTGCAAAGATTGTGCCGATATGTGACAGTAGTACAAAATGCAAAAAAGAGATCTCTCTTTTTAAACTTGTTCAGTCAAGCTGTCAAAGAACAAATGGAGTAGAGTGAATAGTGATGGAAAAATGCCAGTATTCTCCAGCACTATTGGCATCGCTTTGCCACATAACCAATTATATTGGTCTGGCTTTGCTTCTCTGCTTCTGCTGAGAACTACTTTCTTTAGTTGGGTAACTTACAGATAACATTGTGCTGCTGTGGATTATTTTAATTGGTAGTTTATGTTTATGTTATGTTGCCATAATTTTAGAAAAGCAATAAATCACTCGAGATTGCAGGTTACCATGGTTTTGCTTACACCTCCCCTGGGGGAAAAAAAAAATCCACGGTAACCTTCTCCCTCTCAGGGCTTATTGCTTTATTATGTACACTGAAAATAGACAAAATATATGATGCCAAGTCAACAACAGTCCTAAATGTGTGTAAATGCTGTCTGTTCCTAGGTGCTGATATCCAGCTGTTCGCGCTGTAAGACATGCGATGGCCTGGTGTATGACGAGGAGATCATGGCGGGGTGGACGGCAGACGACTCCAACCTCAACACCACCTGTCCCTTCTGTGGAAACCCTTTCCTCCCCTTCCTCAATGTGGAGATTAGGGACATGCGAGGACCTGGGAGGTACCGTATGATTAACCGTTTCAGTGCATAACACGTAGCCATGTCTTCTATGTCTATGCCATGGCTTTCACAGCCGACACCCTTATTTTCAAGTGCCAGATGTCCAAAACCGTGCAAAAATATCCGGGACTCGTGACCCAGATGTTTTTCCATGGTTTCAGACATCAGTCCAGAGAACCACATTTTGTCCCAAAATGAAAACCAAATGATACACGTGATACGGATTAATTGCCGCATTCTGCCTACCCACAGTATTTGGCGTAGGAAACTGGCAGGTAGGTGCAGAGGTGCTGAATTTGATTATCAGTAGATGACGAAATACAGTAATAAATGTATTTTAGAGCTGATAAACAGTAGTCGCATTTGCACAGTAGCATACTGGAAGCAATTCCAACATTTAAAGCCGAGGCAGGCTCCAATTAATCAATCAAGTGTGGTAATATTTTTAATTACTTGGATGTACAGTATGTATCAGCACTGACTTTGCAAGTATTACAATCATTGGCAGAGATGCATACTTCACACATTTAACGAGGTGCCCAGTGTGGCAACAAATCTCTGTGTAACACCTACATCCCACCCACACACTTTATGGGATGAATACCAGCTGGCTGGTACAGCAATGAACAGCTAGACATTGTAAAGTCACTCTTGTTCTACTCCAAAGGACAAACAGGACACAACTCAATATTTCCAACTCAACATTTTTATTTTTGCAACTTCGTATTTCATTGGACTGTTCGTTGGTTGGACGGTCTTTCAATTTGGTTGTTATTAACCTTAAAGAACAGAGAAACACAGAACTAACAATATTGTCAAACAAATGAAAACAATCAAGGACAATTATCAAACAATTCATCAGCCAGTTCTTTTTAACACTTGTTTTAAAACATAAAAATATTAATTAATTAATTTATTTATTTATTTTACACACAAACACTTTATGCCCTTTTAATATGAATTTAACAAACCTCGTTATTGGACTATAAGCCGCACCAGACAATAAGCTTCATGTTAGAGCACCGGTGGAGGCCGTTACCTGTAAAAATCCATAGATTGGCCGCACCGTTTTATAAGCCGCAGGGTCAAAAGCATGTGGAAAAAGTAGCGGCTTATAGTCCGGAAATTACAGTAAGTCTTTTAAACAAGCGTGTGTCTCAAAGACAATATAATTTAAAATGTAATGCTTAAATACAGATTTAAGCACTACATTTTAAGTCATATTAATTTGCATTAACTATCTTTAAAGTTGTGGCTTAATCAAAATATTATTAAACAACTTGTTTTTAAAGAAATTAATAACAAATGAACTTAAAGTCCACATTTTAAACAAATCAATTGACTTATTATAATCAAATTAAACACATATTAATAATTGAGCATTTTAATTTAAACATTAA
Organism: Benthosema pterotum; assembly: GCA_039105355.1. Taxonomy (NCBI): domain Eukaryota; kingdom Metazoa; phylum Chordata; class Actinopteri; order Myctophiformes; family Myctophidae; genus Benthosema; species Benthosema pterotum. The sequence goes on along the minus strand of CM076966.1, from coordinate 21,568,263 downwards.
ATTAAATTACATAACTTGAATAATTTGAACAATAAATTGTTCAAATTAAATAAGTGACTTGAGCACTTTAGACAGCATGGAATAGATTAAATAGCTTAAATAAATAGCTTTAGTTTAGAGCTTGCAGATAAACATTAATCAGGCATTTGTCCCCCTTAACTTGGCACATTTTGTAGTTCTAAACGTTTAATTTAACAAATTTAATCTAATTGAACCTTTAACTTTAAGAAATACTTCAAGTGTCATAAGTGTAATTCTTAATTGACCTTTCTAAACTTCTCAAACCATCCAATTCAAACTAAACAAAACAAACAATACTGCATTAATGATCCATTTGCTAAAACAAACTACAGTAATAAATTAAAATTGAACAGCAAACACAACAGAATAAAACAAACAATAATCACCGACCATTGGTGTCTTTGGAGGTAGAACTAGGAGGAGAGTCGACTTGATCTTGCACTGGTTTGTTTGACTGTCTCTACCAGCAACTTTCTCAGTTGTCCCAGCTCAGGCAAACGAGCACCAGCAGCCATCTTGCTGGTGCACTCTGGGAGATGTAGTCTTTGCCTGATGCAGTTGCCTGTAGTTGCTGTCCCTGAGTTCGGACTCAACAGACATGGAACTAAGGGAATAAGTTGAGTAACACTAGAAAAAACTGTCTAATCTCTGGTTTTCTGTCTCCCTCTTTCCTCACTAGACTATTCTTGAAGAGCAGCACCTCTGGGGACGAGGCAGGGACGTCCTCTTACTCCATATCCACAGGCATGGACACGGGGACGTCCACACTGTCCACCCCGTGTCCCACCATGGCCCTCTCGCCCCCTTCCCCCAGGATTGATATCCTAGACTGCTCTAGGAATGCAAGGTAATGGAGACCAATCCAGCATCCACACAAAAGCACTAACGAGTTGAAGACTTGAACCAGTGGTTGAAATGTGTTAATAACGGTTGGTTGGTTGGTTGGTTGGTTGGTTGCAACGGTGTATTTATCTGCGTTTGGGAGTAAAGGTGGGTAATGATGCGTGTGTGTCTCTCTCTCTCTACAGGAGCAGATCAACCACAGCCCAGTGTATAGACATCCCAACAGAGCGCAGACAGGGGGCCTTGTCCCCCGGGACCCAGATGGTCCGCAGTGTGAGCGCCTTCAGCCCCGTAGTGAACACCCCCAAAATCAACCACTGTATGCCCACCTCAGGCAGCTTGCCCAGCCGCCTCAACGAAGCCACTGTAAGACACTCATTTATTTATATTGAGATGATATCTAAGAGGGGTTTTCAAGCAGTGGTCCGGGTACCACCAGTGGTCCGTGAGAGGGTTCCAGGTGGGCCCCAGGCTAAATTGGTAAAGTGGTTAAACCAGAAGAAACTCTTTGAGAGTTGAGAGCATATACACTCTCAAGAGTTAAAATATTCATCATCTGAATTAGCCCAAGTCTACACAACTAGAGAATGTAGAAGGTTAATGGTCATTTTGATCTGTATGTTTGACTGTTTTGTTTCTGAAATCCAGCCTGGTATTGTGGACAAAAGCCAAATAAATATTTAGTTTTGGGGGACTGTGGGGCTAAAATGCCCTCAAATGGTGGCTCAAGTTGTGAATAAATAGTCGGCCCTGGTTGGTATCAAAAAATGTTGAAAACTGACCTATGAGAGTAAAGGGTTTCATATTAGAATCACAAAGGTTAAAAATCTTCATGTGTCCATTTGGTTATTTTGTCATCTGCACTTTTGAATTATTTCACTAACTTCTGCTGATCCGCCCGCCTCCCATTATCTCTCCCATACAGGACGACCCGCTCAGCATGGAGTGGCGTCTCCACAACCCAGAGCCTGTGACTGTGCCCTACCTCAGCCCTCTGGTGCTGTGGAAGGAGCTGGAGAGCCTGCTGGAGAACGAGGGCGACGGGGCCATCACGGAGGCCGGCGTGGTGGACCACCACCCCATCATCTACTGGAACCTGCTCTGGTACTTCAGGAGGCTGGACCTGCCCAGCAACCTGCCTGGACTCATCCTCACCTCCGACCACTGCAACACAGGCTCCCAGGTACTGTGGAGGACAGGACGGGACATTTAGTTATCATTACATCTTCATTGTCGTTATCACTGTCTGTACGTGTGTGTGCTCATTAACAACAAAGATAAACAACTGTCCTTGGTTGATCGTCATTTAGAATAACCCCAAAAGTAATCAAATCAAAAATCAAGTAATCCACAAAGGCATCAAATAAACAGGAGATGTAGGCAATGTATTGCTCAAAAAGAGGGGGGGGGGGGGGTTATGACCCAACCTTCAAGGCAGGAGGACACAGCAGGCTCCCCTTTGTCCAAAAGCACAAAACTAAACCTTCAGAAATGTTCCTTGATCTACCAATATTACCTTGACCTCTCTGATTCTCTCTTCTGTTTGACTCACCACATCTTGTTGGCGACATTGTTGTGCCTGGAATGTTTTATCAAATATAATTTTTGCCCTCTCTCTGTCTCTCTGTTTCTGTCTCTCTGTTTCTCTGTCTCTCTCTCCAGATCCCACGGCACTGGATGTCAGAGGACAGTAAGCATGTGCTGATCCAGATGTTGTGGGACAATCTAAAGCTCCACCAGGACTGTATCCAGCCTCTCTACATCCTCTGGAACACACACAGTGAGTCTCACTGGCATTTTAATCACAGATTGCATGCCGACTGTTGTGACAGGAGTTAACTGGTACAAATGGACTAGATAACAGGGTTTATTCTGAACATAAAAGGCTACTTCGGTAGAGGTTTGGGCCATATACAGTAGTTTCCCTTGCCAAATATCTGTGACTTATGTTTACTAGCTGCTCTGTTGTCTAGACAAATTATTCATGCAAGAGATTGGTCTCCTTGTTGACTTACACTGCACAGGGAGACAAAGCTTTTAGCGCATGAAGAAATGCAGCTGAAGCAGATTCTTCCTCAACTTCAGAACCCACAGCTAGAGTCCTGGGAGCAAGCCAACTTGAGCTAATGAGCTAAATAATCACCTGTGGTTGGAGGTGGTTTCCCAGTCCCCTGCTATGCTGTTGATATATTTGGACAACACATTCAGGAGGGAATACTACCTGTTGGTTGATTCAAGATATTAGTGATATTAGAGTTTAAGAACTTCCCCGACTTCTGCACCCATATGGAAAAAAGTTATATGCGAAACCTTTCATACATTCCTCAAAGAGAATAAAGTTAGCATGAGATACATAGTATTTTTGTAGGCCGGCCGGCACCATACAAAAAATGTGCCATGGCACCGTCGGAGGTGCGTCAGGCAGAAATGCCCAGCAAGTCGCGTCGAAACTTATAAAACAAATAGAATTTTCTGATTTATAAGAATTATATATGCCATATAAAACAGACATAAGATCCATAGTATTTTTTTGTAAAGTAGCTTGTATGAAAGGTGCCACTTTCAAGAGTTCACATATAACATTTTTTCCATATGCGTGGGTAGGTTTATATCGCACACAACAACACTGCATTTTAGTGCTTTAATCTTAAATGCATTGTAGTGCTCTCTTTTAAGATTAAAGCACTAAAATGCAGTCTTGTTCTGTGCAACCCTCTTTTTCCATTTTAACTTAAGCATTGTTTAACTAATTAGCAATACCCTAGCAACCATACAGAGGAATATTTATAAGCCATGCTGCTGTATAATGAATCTGCATTAAAGACTCAAAGGATGAGACAGTAACTAATAATAATAACCATTGTTCATTGGTACATTTTAGTGAGTCTGTACTGCTGAACACAGAGGGTCTTGTGAACACGGCTCTGAGCTAACCCTATCTGCTAACAGCCCCCCTTTCTGTTTGCTCTCTCTCTGTCTTTCAGGGCTTAATTGTACTCTTTTGTTAGACCGTGAGTGTTCATTTTGTGTTGCTGGACACCCACAGATGAGTCATGTTGTTTGTTGTTCCCTGTCTCTCTCTCTGTAGTAATCTGTGTGTCTCTTAGCTCTCTCCCTCATTTTTGTGGAGACAACGCATCAATGTTGTGATTGTTGTTTTGTGCACTTCTGTAGTAAGACAGGTTTCACTGGTTTTCATCATATATATATAAATGTCACAGTGAATTGAGTCAGGGTTATAAGATTACGGTTTGTTAGTGGGAGGCTAGCCCCCCACTAACAGGCAAAATGGACATAGTGGCCAAAGTTGAGAATGCAGTTTTGAGCTCAGTGGGCCAGAAACGTGTGATAGGCTCTGCCCCCTCCAGAAACCTTCAGCGCTCCACGCACGCATGCGCGTCGTGCTTGTGTGATGCCTCACGTTCATGTTCTTGGCCCATTTTCCCAGAATGCACTCTGTTTTTTTTCCCCTCAAAGAGGAGTGAAATCGCCTCATGCGCTGGGTGTGCAATTTAATGCAAGTGGATGAGAGGGGGCTTCCGGTGTCGTCTCTATTCAATATGTACTCTAAGGGCTAGCCTCCGAGAACGCAGGGGTTTTGTTGTCAGTGGTTGGGCTCAATGTAGGAATGTTAGTCCGCCCGCTCTTTACTCACAAAATCTCTAAAATTACTGGCGTGTCAGGCCAAAAGATACTCAACATTGATGAGGAGAATTGCAGGTACAGGGTGAACCTACTGTCTCCCTTCTCTCACTATAATAATACCTCCAATGAGGAACAGTGTGACCTCTAGGTGCCACTAGTGGAGCTTTTATAATGGTACAAACTATACACAGGCATGCTACATTTAATATAAAGTTGTATATGTGATTATTGGTAGCCTATGCTGGCAAATGATAATCAGAATTTGAACATAGACTATGTATAAATGAGTGATTACAGAATTATGTTTGGTAGACTAAACACAAAGCATTTCAACCCAGAGTGGGGGCTTTGTTGTCTCTGTACTTGAAAAATAAGGCAAATAACGTCCTACAATTCGGACACGATACCTCGATCCACACAGGATTAAAAACAGATGTCTTCTGTGATTAATCCGTGCTCCCCAGGTAAAAGTAATCCAGTGCAAATAGGGCCTTGTTTCAGTAGTAGGGTATATATATTATTTACAGTTATTACATACATCTACATTTATATAATATACTGTGCATATATGTCACAGCATGGTTGGCAAACATCTGTGTGACGTCAGATCTCAAATAGTCAAGTATTTGAGGGTGTCTTTCTCTCTTCAATGTCTGCTTTGTTACTAGAGCCTGACCGATATAACAAACTCATCTTAAACAATAAGACATACAGTGGATGAATTGGCCGACATCATTTTACAATCATCCTTCAAATTTGATTATCAATCTGTAATTGGAGATGTTACGGATGAAAAAAATATTGTCCACAATGTACTGAAATGGTAAACTTCACTGGGAATGTACCGGTAGTAATTAGTGTACTGTTGAATACTCCGATACTGATAGATCAGTATCGGTTTTCTGATCAATCGTTTGGGCTCTTGCTTGTTACCTCGCTACCTTGTTCATGTGCCATCTACATGCCGTTTCTGTGTGATTACACCAAGGTGCTGCGGGCTTGGATTACACATGTGTATACAGTAGATGTCACAATATCCTGTCAGATTAACCTGCTAAATTACAAACGTATTTTGTTTTACAATTTAACGCACCAATTCAGTATTAGCCAATTCAATATTAGTCAGTGAATTATTCTGTATAGAAGGATCATTGTGTACATTAAGACCGTGTGTGTGTGTGTGTGTGTGTGTGTGTGTGTGTGTGTGTGTGTGTGTGTGTGTGTGTATAGATGTGGGTTATCCTCTGGCACGGACAATCCGGGAGGAGGAGAGACCATTTAGTGAGGAGCTGCTGCAGGATGTAGTGAAGAGCATCCAGAAAAACGATGTCATGCGACCCATGGGACAGCTCCTCCAACTGCTGGGACAAACGTTGGGCGTCAAAAGACAAAGGTCAGTGCTTCAGCGTTCTGCTTACTGCGCTCTGCTGGATCATTGGCAGAGTGGCAGGAGGAGGTGATGCCTATAGCATTTACTATTATTTATGACCAACATAACCTTGTCTTTAAAGGGGAACTTCACCCATTTTCAACATTCTAATGTCATTAGTATACCCTAGAGGTGATAAAAATGTTTTCCCATTCTGTGTTCCCAAGAAATGGAGGTCTGAAGAAAACCACTAACATGGTGAAAAATCTTGATGACATCATCAAGATGTATTTTCACCATGTTAATGGATTTCTTTAGACACTTCTTTTTCTGAGAGCGTACAAATGGAACCAAATGAACCCGTTAGGGTTCATTTGGTTGCATTTGTACGCTCTCAGAAAAAAATGTTGAAAATGAGTGGAATTCCCCTTTAAGAGTACTTGCCAGGTTGCCCTTATGCGGTAATATGTTACTAGTTACTGATTTAAAATGTGATGATATTACAGTTAGTTTTTTGTAGTTACCTTTGCTACTGGCATGATATGTCATGATTTTGCACAAGGGTACAAACTTAAAAATAACTAGAAGCTTAGGGATCATACTTGTTCATTATTGTTGATTCCAGTTTTCTTTCCTTTCACAGGAGTTTATACAGAGACATCTTGTTTCTGTCTCTAGTGGCTTTGGGAAAGGACAACATCGACATTGGTTGGTTCAGTTTTGATGTTATCCAAGTTACAACATTTTTTTTAAATCAATCCTCTCTACTCTTTGTTTATTCTAAGTGCCTCATTCACTCTTCTTTCCTCAGATGCTTTCGACCGCGAGTACAAACTGGCCTATGACCGCCTCACCCCCACCCTGGTCAAACTCACGCACAACTGTGATCGACCTCCCAGCACCGGCGTCATGGAGTGTCGCAAGACGTTTGGAGAGCCGTACCTTTAAAACGCGAGGACGTTGCCTCTCGGCCTGCGTGACCACTCATCTCCGCCATGATGACCAACGGTTGCAGGTCACTGGCACCACCACCCAGTCTCAAAGCATAGCTCAGGAAGATTCTCAAACTGTGAATGTCCGGTATAAAACCATGCGGTGTTTGGTCAACTCTGTAACCTTTTGAAAGAATTTAGGCAGAGACACCGCAATCCTAAACGAGCTAATACTACCTAGCTGGACTCAGTAGAGTTTTCAAATTCAAACACATTCATTTTGAATGATAACCACTGTCTGGTATCCATAAGCACGTTACACACTTTCATATGGCAAGGTACTTTATTTTAATTTGAAGTCTTCTAGTAATTGTTATTTACAATGCCACAGTACTGTATATACACAACAGTAGGTTTTTCTTTTGTTTTGTTTTTTAATGCAACATTTATAATGTATAGTCACACTATGAAGAATGATATTAGCAATATTTTAATTAACATGAATTCTATTTATACAAAGTACGTAAGCTTTATTTATTCCCCTTTACATGTCGGATATGGCATCTTAATGACCACTGGCTGGTGAGTCTGATGAGCTTATTGGTGGCATTTCTGCATACTCTACTTACAATGTGTACGCACAGAAACATTTCTTTCCAAAAATCCCAATTCAATTTGTCGTTTTACAAATTTCTTCTGTGGATGTAGACTACTGGTTTTACACGTCTGGTCTGGGGACCGCCAGGGGTTCCAAATGGACTCTCACAGGTCTGTAACTCCCGAGAGTTAGTTGAATAAATACTATGGTTTGTACAGTGTAGCTGGGATCCCACAGATACAATTTGTTTTGTTCGTTTTTGTTTCTATCAAATAGAGGTCCGTGACCTAATGCATATCAAACTTGAAATTCAAAAGAATGGTGGAGAATGGTTGTCTCCTTCGTTTCACCTGACAGTGACTGACAGCAGCTTCATACATTATGCAGAGCAGTTACCACACAGTGTTTTGTTTTTGTTTTTTCAAATTAAGGGAAATGTCTGCCTTCTGCAAAAACACAGCTGCTGCCATGCAGGAATTACATTCCTGTTTGTTGCCATAGGGCCTTAAGATACCTTATGAACTAAATTGCAACCAGTCAATTATCTCTGGCATTTTTCTTTTGTTTCTTTTTCCCCCCAGTAAAATGCACAGTTTCTGTGTCCATTTTAAACAATATTATTATCTCTTTCTTTTTACGCTATTTATAATTTTAGGTCTTCATCAATTTATACATGTCCAAATCACAATTGAGCCTTTGACTTGATTACATTCTGAAGTGATGTTGTCTGATGAAAAAGTTAATTTTGTTAATGTTTACAATTCTTTTGAAAATATTCTAAACATTTACAATAATTGAGCAGTTGATATGAATAACAGTCTTAAGTCCACCCTAAAATCCATAATGTATAAAAGCTGGATATGGGGTCAGTACATCTAGACCTTTTCAAGGAGGGGTCAGAATAAACTTAACACTGTTATTCGTCTAAACGCTTCAGTTATTATGAAATGCTCTGGTCTCCAGTAAAACAGTATGTTGTACATATTGGTTCGAAATATCAATGTTACTAATGGTTATCATGTCTCTCTTTGTGCTTTTAAGCATGAAGGTACCGGTACATGTGGGGGAGAAAATGACCAACGTCATGGGGGAACAATCACCTATTGACCTTATTGGGTTCTACATACATTACTAGTAGGGCTGTTGAATGATTAAAGAGCTTCAAAATTAATGAAATCTAGGGGAAAAAAAGATATGTTTATTGTTTTAAACAGTGATCTACAAGCCCCCAATGCTTGTAGATCCCTCGAGACCCTGGCCTGTACTAAAATATTTTTGGAGCCAGCTGACATTTTGTTGGATTTGATCATCATAGACATTGTGTTATGTTCATTGTGACTGAGACCTTTTACAGTATTTTGATTTTATGGTAGTGGTTGACCACTGTTTTTGCTTTTTAGCCATCACATCAATGAAAATGCTGTATATTTAGTGCAGTTTAATATCACGGCAATGGAAAGGATAACATTGTCGATGTATGGGCCACAAGTAGCCCTGTCCCTGGCGCAAGACAATGCTTCTTGTCCAGCATTACATGGTATTGACGTATGACGGAGTAGATATTTACATTCATACTTATAGCCATTGATAGGACTCTTCAGAATGTTAAACTGATAATCCGAAGGGTTAAAGGGTATGCCTGTGATACGACAGCATAACAGAATGTTGAACAGTACATGCAGTGAACCTGTGATGAATACAATGAATATTGAGTCACTGTATCACCTCAGTGAGAACGCAGTCAGAATGTGGTATTTTATCTGAGAATGTTATGGCGCAAGTTAATTTTAGTTGGTGTTTTTCGTTAGTCACCTCTGAGATCATACTAGCGTATTGATTTGATTTAGTCATCGATTATTTGGACATCTACATAATCATTATCATCATTGCATATTTCTGACTGCACATGTATGCATGTGATGCATGCATGTGTGTAGTTAAACAATTTAACACGCTAGCTTTCATTGGATGAAGTGTGTTATGGTAGTAGGTGGGCTTCAATATAAAATGCCTTGCCTGGCAAAGTACTGTAGATACTGAATGGACAAAATTAACCAAGACTTCAGTCCAATATTTTCATTCACTGTCACCACCATAGTGATTGTCATTTCCATCTTCCTTGTGGCTTATGTAGCTACATTTTATTAGCCTGATTATCAGACTCGGGAGTGGGCTGCGTCCATGGTTCTGAAGACCAGGCATTTTATGCCAGTCACAAATTGTCTGGGCTTTAATATTTTAACATGTCAGTGCGATTACCTTTTCCAACTACAGTAAAACGGGTGTGTTTAAAACAAAAAAGGTTATTTACAAACCTTGTATGGTATAAAACAATTCATTATACCGTTACTGTAACCAAAAACATTCTGAATTGGGCCTTCAGATTTACACTTATGTGTCCTTAACAATGAAAACCCAAAGCTGAAAGATTTTAGTCTAGCTAACCTAATGTTTTTTGTTTGTTTGTTTTTAATAGCAGGACGTTATTTGCATCCACCAGGTGTGAATTGGTACCGTGAATATAAGAGCAAAATGAAAACAAACTACTGTACCCTGGTTGACTAAAAGACTAATAACCACTGCCCTAATGAATGCCAGCTGTGTGGCTAGTCTGGACTCTCACCACCGGATTATACACTATTATTCATCAACTTTTAAAAATGTAAAACGTTATAGTTTTTTATAATTCAAAAGGCTATCGGTAGAATGAATACAGACACACTGAGCTAAAAAAGAAAGAAAAGAAAATCATGGTGTGGACATTTATGTACAAAAGATGAATAAATTGTACAAATGAATGATTTTACTTTATGTACATTCATGTATATTTTAATCTGCCCTTTGTAGAGAGCCCATTTTGTAATGGTTTATTTACACATTGTACAAAGAAGTAGTTTGCATCAGGTGAAGGTATACTGTATATTGGCCTTCCAGGCCTTGTAACTGTAAATAAATTCACTTATACTGTGACTTTGTGTCCATTGAAGCAAAAAAAATGAAAATAAAAAAATCGCAGACATCTTTGCACAATAATACATACGCAATTCACTGTTTAAAAAAATATTTTAATTGCAGCATGGATTTTTGTTCAAGATAGCCCATCAATATGTTTGCCTCCAACCAGATGACACACCCACAACAAATGTACAAGTAAAAATGTAACATGACGTTGGCGATTCTTAAAACATTACACTATAGATACACCTTAACTTGACAGACAAACACAAACCACTGTAGTATCTTCACTAATGTATTTAACATACTGAACATGGACACATTAGCATGAATACAGATAGTCCATACTAAGGCTTGGACTGGCCTCCAACTGGCCTTATTCTTTCACACTATACATATTTGTCTGTTGTGTTGATGGGCATTAACCCCTTATGACTGAGATATGGAAGCCTATAGAACACTGATTAAGATTAAAAAATAGTTTTTCCTTCCAATTCAGAATTTATATCTCAGAATTGTTCTTTTCTCACGTCATATTTGTGAGTAAAAGTCTGAAATATAAAGTACAAATTAAAAGGAAAACACTTAATATGAAATTGACACTCAAATCAAGCCCTTTTAATATTGTATCCTTCGGGTAAACAGCCTTCCATACAATACTTCAGAAGCACAAGACATTCAGTCAGTGATGTCTTTCATTGGTAAAAAATAATCCTTGATGGGGTTCTAAATGGACCCAGAGGTCTCCTGAGTGTACAAATGGATTTGTACCATCTCAGAGTTGTGGAGGTTAAAAAGTTTGAGAAACAATGCTCAGTGTTTCCCAAACCTTTTAAGTCGAGACTGAAAAGACAAATTAAATGTTTGCCATAGACCTATTTTTATTATCTCTCCGTCTCTCCCCCTCTCTCCGGAAACGGAAATTGCATTTTTATTCAATGTGACCCATGAAATTTGGCTGTGACCCACAAATGGGTTCCAAACCTTTAACCACTGTATGGGAAACAAGGCTCTACAACAGCATAATTACAACTAGAACTGACCCTCTGGTATAGCCTACTGTACGCACCACGATAATTAATCATCAATGCAACCAATTGTTTTACTTTCTCAACTGAATTTATTTACTTTCTCATTTTACTATGAAAGAAGTGCTTGGTGGGGATCAGAGAACGGGAAACTGTGCTTAAATGAAGCATTTTCAGTCTTGTGCTTCCGGCCCACTGTGTAGGTGCATGTCCTCAGCTCACCTGCCTAGATGGAGATGGAGATGGGACAGGTGAGCACCCTGTCCTCCAACAGCACGCTGAGGACCAGGAACACAAAGTAGAGCAGGAACATGGTGAAGCCCAGCAGGCGGCTCATCCTCCAGCGGCAGGCGGCGATGGACGCCGTGACGAAGAGGAGCATGAGGAAGAGGAGCACGATGGCGCAGAACAGGCCGTTGGAGCTGACGGTGATCGATCCGCCGCTGTTGAGCAGCGAGTATATGAGCCACGGAACTGGCAGGCTAGGATAGGGTACGATAGGATAGGATAGGACGGACCACGAGATGGAAGAGAGAGAGAGGAAACAAATGTGAGCCAGTGGTTTTCAACCTTTTTGATACCAGGGCGCACCATGTATTCAGAATTTGAGCCACGGACGACCATTTTATGAAATTTCAGCCCCACAGACCCAGAACTAAAGGCTGGATTTGGGATACAAAACAGCCAAACATACAGATCAAAATGATCATTAATCGTCTACATTCTCTAGTTCTAACTCTTGAGAGTGTAAACATGGTTTCATTTTTACACTCTCAAAGAGTTACCTGGTTAACTTTCCATCATTTAGCTGGGGACCACCTGGAACCCTCTCAAGGACCACTGGTTGAAAACCACTGGTTTAAACAACACAAGCGTTATGTATGATTAGAGCTGGCACGAAATAAGCAGCAAAGACTGAAGCTACTGAAATGCCTCATGGTCAGGTTAGATCATACAAGAATAATTCAATAAAAGAGAATAATTGGCTGTGCATGAATTATCTTCAAATCCTCATTTTTAGTTAATTGGATTTGGCATGGGCTGCTAAAGGTTATATGACGGATTAAAGACTTCCTTTAGGCAGTTTCTACTCAATAACGGAGCAGAAATTGCCTAAAAGAAATATTCAATTAAATTGTGACAGAGACTATTATTATTATGAGAGTCAGTTAAACCAGCTCACTGAGCCACAACGTCTTTTCATTCATCAGAATCTTATGCATACAGAATTCAATATGAAAAAGTGTGTTTCAAACAGTGGTAGTCAGTGATGGTCCCAGCTAAATGGCAGAGAGTTGGTAAAATAAAACCAAATGGATTCACAAACTAGTTTCATTGTACGCTCTCTAGATTTAAATTATTCTTAAACATACAGTATGCATTACTTGATTTACAAGAACTACACAATTAGAGAAGGTAGAAGAATTCTTACTTTGATCAACATTTGCCAAAAGCATGGAATTATAGATAAAATACTATCCACTGGCCTTGATATGAAAATGGTTGAAAAACATTTTCATTTGTGATTCGCATTAACCATATGCTATATATAATATTTTTGTCAAACAGTAGCCTATTAGTGACAATGGGTGATCTACAAGCTTACAGTTGCAATGTTATGAACTAGATCTGCTATTTATAGAAATAGAAGAAAAAACAAGAAGAAGAAGAAAAAAAAAAAAAAAAAAAAAAACGTTTTTGCCTTTTTGGCAATAATGACACGTCCAAACTAATTAGGGACACCATGTTGAAAGTGGTAAATCTGGATGATGGGAAAATTTACCCAATGGTGATGTCAAAAATGTTACTCCCTACAGAGCTGGACACAGCCATGTCGCCCATCCCTTTCCGGGCAACAATCACGCTGGTGATGAGGTCTGGGATGGACGTTCCTGCTGCCAGTATGGTCAGACCCATGATCTCCTCCGAGATGCCTATTGTCTCACCCACCTACAAGCCACAACAATGAGATTATTATTATTAATGCGGCAGATTTTACCGGAGTGAGTTTTGAATTGCAGCCATCCATAGTGTGAAAACCAACTGACCTGATGGGCCCACCAAACCATCATATAGGAGAATATTGCAATCCACAGAATCGAGCCGATGAACGTAATGGCAAAGTACTTTGTAGAAGCCTAGAGACCACAAGAGAGTTGAACATAAACATATACTTTCAGTATGTGCTTTCTGGGATAGTTCATGTAAATTAATAAATAAAATAATCTTAAAATTAATATATCATATGATGCCATAGATTGATTCTGTAGTAATATGATTTATCACATCTCAACTACTCTGTATGGCTTAAATATGTAGGGATAAAAGTGGTGTGTTCTTCTAGGTTAAGGGTTACAAATGGGCTTAACTTTACAGGTCTATATCTCCAACAGTAAAACACAGACCTGCATTTTATAGGCTCAAACTTATGGATGGATGTCATTGAAATGTAAATGTAAATTATTCCATTGTATCTCTTAATGTATTTTTACTCACAGGGTTTCGGACATCAGGCACAGTGAGCCACAGTGGAAACACTATAGGGAGCAAAATGAGATAGGTGGCCTGCTTGATCCTGCCCTCAGGCCACTCCAAAGACAGAGGCTCCTCCGTCTCCTCCTCGCTGTCTCCTTGTCCGTCCTCTTTGTCATCAGATTCATCGTCTGCATCGTCTTCCTCGCTGCTCTCGCCTGCATCGCTGCTCTCATCGTTGTCACGGCACCCTGAGCCACAGGTTCCTTTCTCCTCCCCCTCCTACACGGTAAAGAGAAGACATGAAGGAAAGCGGAATGAGATATATTGGACCCGGCATTTAGAATTAATAAAATACTTAATCCTTAACATGTAGACTTTCCAAGAGCCTGATAATGTGACCATCTGGAAGTCCGAGAGGACATAAGGGGTTTAAGTCAATTTGAACAATATTCCAGTGTACTTTTAATGAAAACTAATGACACTGCATACAATGAAGTCCCAGAGAAAAGATGTAGTGGATTAGCATTTGAAGCTCATGTGAGCTGACAAACACAAATTGAAGGTTATAGCAACCAATGACCATTAGTGTGAAAATCAAAATAGATTTGTGCGCTCTCTGGGGCTGGCATAACAGCCAGGATGATTATACACAGATGCATAACCCTTACAGTGGTCGATTATAGAGCCAAGCGTCATCATCAACAAATAACACACTGTCGAATTTAGTGATTGACCAATCAGAGTAAAGCATTCAACCAAGCTGTGTAATAAATAAAAATGGTACTCAATGCTTTCCTACTTAGCAATCAGCATGAAGGTTTGGATTGCAGCTGTAGTCTACAATCTACATATATCAGGAATAGGCTCCTGAATCTATGAAACATGGCTCAGGATAACAGTGGATCCCAAGACTACTTACTGCAAGTCTTAATGTCTGTGTACCTTGGTTGTGTCCGGTTGCTCTGGACATTTCTCAGCCCTCTCCTCAATTCTGAGGTCCTGTGAGGTTGAGGGCTCAACTGGAGGACTGGCCTGCCTGCTGACAGCATTGGCATGTTCTGCTATTGGCGCTGGCTTGAGTTTAATTGCTGAATGGAAAACGCAGATCACATTAGTTATCCTCCATTGGCTGCTGGTCGCTGCCTGGAAAGAGTACAAAACTTTGATGCAACTGTAGCATTCAAAGAAACCAAGACATGGCACTGGCATGTCTTGCAAGTCTTCACACTCTACAAATGCTCCCAGGTGCTCAGATCAGCAAACACAGGGGCCTTCGCTAAAACGCCTGGATAATGCTCCACACGTCCCAAACTCTTCTCCCTTCTGACCCCAAAACTATGGAATGCACTTCCCTTTGCAATCAGAACTGAACTGAAAAACGCACATCTTCACACTCCATCTTAGCCCATAGCACTTGCCCTACCCAATAGTATAGCCTCGACCTCCTACAGGCAAAGACTCAACTTATATAGCTTAGATAGTAGTGTTTTTATACTGTAACATTTCATGTAAACATAGCATTTGTATGTACAGTTTAATTATCCTATCCTATCTACACTGTAGATTCTTTACCGTTATGTCCTTAGCTTATGTACATAAGCTAATGATGAACATATGATTCTTTAACTATTCTGTATGCGTATATGCCATGCTTCTCCTTTGTTCACTCCTTGATGTGAGTCACTCTGGACTTAAGAGCATCTGCTAAATTGTAATCTACAGAATAGAGGTGCAATACCATGCGAGTGGCAGGCAACCGTATCAGATAAGAAGTTTGGAGATCTATGTCCCATCGGTTGTCAGCTCTTCCTACATAAATGACATCAAGAAATGATGATTTCACACTGTTATTTTATGTCCTGAACACTGCAGCTAAAGATTCCATGTGTGCATGCTTTTGTCATGCATAAGTGATATGTATGTGTTCTCTAACACCATGGAGGTCTAACGGTTAGTTATTACACACTATAAAAATGTGGCTGCAACTCGAGTGTTGATTCTCTTTTTCAGAAACCTTGAACTGAATTGTAAATTCCAGACAGACACTCAGACACGCACGCAGCCATCGTGTCCCATCTGCATGCTAATCCTGGGGCTGATTGAGGTGTGCTACTGGAGACCACTCCAGACTTCCTGTGCCCTCTGTGTGCGTCGAAAAAAATAATCAGGCCCGACACTGAAGCACCTCATCATTACACTGCACCCAGTGGCCTCTGATTGTGAAGTACAGCCTCTTCAGCCATCCGCTATCACACTGCAGCCATTAATGACGTCAATCACAACAACATGATGTATGCTTTACTTGTGCACTGTGCTGGGCACCTAAATAGCAGTATAAATAATTGACAAGTCCGCAAGGCGCCACAGTGGGACATAGGGCACAATCAAGAATAGCTCCTGTCTCTGACTTCTTAGGAACAAAACAAAACCCTGTATACACTGCCTAAAAAAATACAAAAAATGTTTTCCAGTTTTTACACAAAGGCCACATTATGAAGCATAAATTCTGAGCACAGGGCCAGGATTGCACCTCAGCATACAGTACAAACTCACCTTTGGGCTGATGATTCTGTGATGTGTTTTCCAATTTCCCTCTGATGGGTGAATTCAGTGGCTTCACTTTATTCCTCACTGCAGGCGAGATGTAACCTTTCTGTTAGTGTTTCTTGCATTTAAACTGATACAGTTAGTTATTCAGTCCACAGTTTTGGGTGAAGGAGGAAATACAGTGCGGCCGCAGTACCACTGTTCAACCATGCTGGCCACATCACAAACTAATACATGAGAGCCAGAAAAGCCAAATGCACAAATCTCTAATTGAGAAATGTGTCAGTAAATTGTTATTCGACTTAGTTGGGACATATGCAGACTTTACATGCAAGAGGAGACAGATGCAAACATACATCATTCATATTTATTACCTTTCCTCTGTACTGACACCTCATCTCTGATGTCACCATTAAAGGATGTTTCTGATTGACAGAGATGCACAGAGAAGTTAAAACGGGGACAGGAGATATCGGGCCGCCGCGAACTCGGACCGAGCAAAACTGCGGAGATCTCGGCTAGGTGGTGTGGAGAAGTCGGCTAGGTGGTGTGGAGAAGTCGGCTAGGTGGTGTGGAGAAGTCGGCTAGGTGGTGTGGAGAAGTCGGCTAGGTGGTGTGGAGAAGTCGGCCAGGGGGTGTGGAGAAGTCGGCCCATTAGACATGCATAGGCACCTTTATCACTGCATATCATAGACATGCATAGGCACCATTATCACTGCATATCAACCATTATCAGGCCATATACCAACCATCATCAAGTCTTTTATGCTTGATATGTCTTGCTGTTGTGACAATAGACATGTATATAGGCACCATTATCACTGCATATCAACCATTATCAAGTCATGACAATAGACATGTATAGGCACCATTATCACTGCATATCAACCATTATCAAGACATATGCATGTTCAATAATACTGGATTACTCTCAACTAGAGTTGAATAATTAAATGTTTCATCTTTACCAGAGTTGAATAAATACATATTTCACTCTTTACCAGAGTATGTTAAAGTTATTGAAGTAATTCATGTAAATCTATGCTTCAGATTGCAGTAATGTGGCTAAAAGGATACATTCTATGCTTTAGGATACAAAATGTTTGTTTTGACTATAGCAATGGCTAACAGGTTGACACATGCCTGAACTCCAGAGTTGAATAAATACATATTTCACTCTTTACCAGAGTTAAAGTAATTAGACAATAACACATATTTAAAACAGTTTGAAACATTGTGGATGTGTTCTTCCAAACTGCAGCAGGACTAGGGTTGAGGAAAGGAAACGGAACTTTAGACAAGAATAATGTAATAATCACTTTTATACACTTTGAGCTCCCACGTATAATGTTACATTATACTTAAACATCTGAATTACGTAATTTTCATTTCCCAATTGTGGGAAACAGTACACAGCAAAAATTGGAGAGTTAAAATTTCAGGGTTACATATTTCAGAGTTGATTTCAACTCCCAAAGTGTATTTCAACACCTTTAGAGTTAAATTGGCTTCAGTGTTGGAGTTATTTCATAGAGTTGATCATGTCAGAGTTGTCTGGAGTTAATTTTACTTTAAAGTTATTGAAGCCATTAGCAAGCAATTTCACCTCGGGTCCAAGTGTGAACATACCCTCAGCAATTATCAGTCAATCACATCACTTTTGCTGGACCAGGGAAACAAAGCAGTCAATTCACTAGATCAACATGACAATTAATCTTCTACATTCTGTTGTAGGCCTAGCCTTAAAAAGTGCACAATAATAAGGATAATGATATACAAGGGCCTAAAACAGCTGACACTAGCTCACTAAGTAACTAACTATTCCACAGACATGGGCCGACCTCTCCACTCCCCCGGCCCGACCTCTCCACAGCCGCGGCCCGACCTCTCCACTCCCCCGGCCCGACCTCTCCACAGCCGCGGCCCGACCTCTCCACAGCCGCGGCCCGACCTCTCCACAGCCGCGGCCCGACCTCTCCACACGATTCGGGCCGACTTCGCGGCGGGCCGACTTCTCGTGCGACCACAACTGCGACTACCATATATTTACAATAGTATGGGCATGACTCTATGCTCTATGCCAGGGGTTTTCAACAGGTGGACGGGGACCACCAGTGGTCCTTGAGAGGGTTCCAGGTGGTCCCCAGGCTAAATGATGGAAAGTTGGTTAACCAGATGTAACTCTTGAGAGTGTGAAAATGAAACCAAATGGACCCGCAAGGGTCCATTTGGTTTCATTTTCACACTCTCAAGAGTTAAAATATTCATCATCTCAATTAGCACTATTTAATTAAGAAGTCTACATTGTTTTGTTTGCAAAAATCCAGCCTGGAATTGTGAACAAAACCAAAAGAATTCTTTAGTTTTAGGTCTTTGGGGCTAAAAGGTCATCAAATGGTGGTCCGTGGCTCAAATGCTGAATAAATGGTGGTCCCTGGAATGAAAAAGGTTGAAAACCCCTGGTCTATGCTGTGGCCAATTTGCTGACCCTCTCTTACCTTGAGTGGCTCTCCTAGGGCCAGACCTGTTACGCCGCCCTCTAAAGGCTGCATCTAGAGTGGAAATTACAATAATAGGTGCTTGAGTTTCTTTGATGAAAGGACTGCCTGGACCGCTCATTTTTTAGACCATTGCTAAGACACATATTTACTATGGTGAATAAAGAAAACATATCAAAAATGCTGAAGTTCTTAGTTTGAGAGCACCCATCAGCCCTTGTAATGAGTCTTTCCACCCCCCGTTCACATCCTTTCAGAAGAACATGGTATACACTTGACAGACACCGTCATTATTTTGTTGGTAATTATGATTATAATTATACTCAAACTATGTTGTAAGAGCCATTTGACCCATCATATATTTCCCTGATTTATTGTCAATTGTCACCTATCTAGGTTGTCATGGTTACAGGGAGGGGTGGGTATTTAACCCTGCCCCAATCAGGCACAGGTGTTGCTGACAGCAGAGGCAAACAGTTTTTAGACTGTACTGATGAGCTGTATCCTGTATGCGTCGACGGTTTATTTTATGTTGTTTATTTTGTAGAAAAGTATAGGACTTTAAGCAAATAAATATAATTTATTATAAACTCAGTTTTTGGGGCACAAGTCTGAACTGCCTCGTTAGTATAGTGGCAACCAGTAGCACCCAAGAATAGGGACTTGGGCTCTACACTCAAACTATGTTGTAACAAACTGAGTATTTATGGGATATTTGTTCGATTAAACTTGACACTGGTGATGGCCATTTGAACTTGCAATGATAACAGTGTTGAGACCATCCAAGCACAGAGGAATATGATCATTCATACATAATTATAGGACATTTAGCATTTAAGCAGATAAAATGCATGAGCATTTATCTGCTAAATAATAAATATTGTGATGCAAGTACAGTACAGTAGTAAAGTAAGCAAGAGCAGAGCTTTTCTTAGTTTCCCTTCACCAAGTCCCTCCTCAATCCGACCTTGTCCAATAGGCATGTTAGAAGAGTAAAGCTTGACCTACATAGCAACAGTTGCTAAACTATTTGGGACAGTGACAAAATCCCGCTCAAAGGGTGGAGTTTGGAGAGGGGCTCATTGGCGGGAGATGCTAGCCTGGCTCAGCCAGAAAAAATACTAGCTTATTTTTTTCCTGTGATTCAAGGACTGGCTTCCCTGCCTTTGGGGCCGTTTGTGCGGGTTGGAAATCCAATCCCAGCACCTCATTGGCCAACCGCCCTGTCAATCACTTCGACCCCAATGTCGTCTGCTTTCCCAATATTCTTAGGGGTTCATATGAACCAATCACCGTTAAGACTGCTGCTTTGATAACGCCCATCCTAGAAACTGCTGTGGTGGAGAGGGACTTCAGTCTGAATAATGAAGTGAAACGAAATGACGATTCAGACTGAGGTCAGGCTAGGGAGATGCAGGTTTTCACAATGACAGTAAATTTGCGATCTTCCGGTCACAGTAAGTAGCAGCGTTAGTTGCTGTACCTTCTCCAAGTGGGTCCAGGGTGTGTATCATGAGCTGGTAGATGGTGCTCCTCAATGAGGTGTCGTGTAGAGAGCTACCTGACCGCTGTAGGACAGGATGCGCCTATAGATGGACATACAGACATCCTGTTTAGTTGTGAACTGTGACCTGAGACAAGACATATGAAATCCTGAAGCTAAATTCATAATTTGTCACACAGTGGCAAAGATGAGAATCAACTTTCTGTTTCCAGAGGTGTATAAGACGTGTATGTATTTATTTATTGTTGGAAAATAATAAAGAAAAATGTGTTCATACGTCAATTGTTGCTAAACTATTGACAATCAAATGATTAATACCTGTTTCCGTGAGCTGCTCTGGGCTGGCACTGCCTCTGGTTTAGCCTCCTGTTGGGGTTTAGCTTTAGGAGCAGGAGGAGGAGCAGCGGGTTGAGGGGGAGGATGGGCTGGTACTTCACTGTCCTGCACCGAATTAGACTTCTAACAAACAGATACAAGTTCAACTTGTGACATCCTATACATCTCATTATACTCTCCTATGCTAGGAAGCAGAAATGTCCTGTTCTTCATAGCATATCCTGAATTGAAATAAGTACAATTCAAAATTCAAATCAATTCAGTGATTGAAATTCGCTCAATTAAACTTCACTCAAAAATACTTCAAATATATGCATGCAATATGCAAAACAACTATTTTATGCAGAGCCATGCCTTCACAAGTTCACAGACACACTCAATGTGTTATTGCAGGGGGTATGACTGGCTTCACAAAATGCCCTTGTTGACAGTCTGAATAGGAGTCATAATTTACCATGATGTTGATTAGTATGCTAAACCATTGTCTCAGTTGCGAAAATGTAGTCTAGGCCAAAATATAAAAATACCCGAAATAGAAATACAAAACTTTTGGACAAGGGTGAAGCAAACAACTTCATCCTCAATGTAAAAAATGCAAAGCCATTTCAGAACCACTGGTCTAATAAATCTAACCTCAGATGAAATTCTATAGTCTCTGTTGAAACAAGCTTAAACATTTGTAAAATAACTAAGAATTCTGTCTGTTCTGTGTCAATGTTGTTTACATAACTTAGTGCCTCTGTGCAGTTTACCCTGTGTCTGGCACCTGCAACCTCCTCTGTCCACTCCATCAAAGGACTCCATGCAAATACAGACCCTCTACCACCTGCTCAACGACACAGATGAACATAGTAGCATGGTCCCTCCGTTCAATGACAAAAGGGTAGAAAATAATAATGTGGGTAGAAGCTATTTAGCAAATCCTTTGTGGACATCATCTTTTTGTGGGTGCCCAGCTGTCGCTGGACGGTTGTTGAATTGGGATTGCAGCACCACAGAGGGGGGAACAAAACAAAAGACCAGTGAAGGAGAACTACTGTTCTTCCACAGCAAGCAGTGAATCAATTAAGATCACACAGCTTGTTTTAAAAGCAAAAGCTGCCAGAGATCTGCTCTCTGCAGAGCACAAAGATGCGACTTGCTCTTCAGCTAGTTTTGGAACCCATGCTGCTGTGTCACGACGTGCCTGTTCCACACCGCCTGCCTGACCCAAAAGGTCAACCCCAAAATGTCTCACAAAAGAGTTTCCTCAAGAGAACTATATACTACGTTATATGTTCCCATGCTTCACTCACCTTCTCCGGCTCTTCCGCTGACCAAACCTTGACGATGATCATGTGCCTGCTGAGCTGCGTCTTGAAGGCCCGCTCGATCTGGATGTTAAACTTCATGAAGCTCACGTAGGTGACGTAGCCCAGCACCAGCATGACACTCTCCCACCACACAATGGTGTTGTCCAGGAAGAAGACGATGAGCATCACCAGGTCCAGGATATAGAAGGACACGTCGCGGAACAGCGGCCACCAGGTCAGGTGCAGCATCTCCCTGGAGAAGATGGCGCACATGCCGATGACAAACAGGATGTTGAAGACAGCCGAGCCCACGATGGTGCCGATGCCCACATTGCTGTGCGAGATGAAGACTCCGATCAGGGAGGTGAAGAGCTCGGGTGCAGACCCTCCGGCTGCCATGAAGGTGGCACCGGCAACGTCGTCGGATATCTCCAGCTTGTTGGTGATGACCCCCAGGGAGGGTACGAAAAACTCATCGCAGACAATGGCCAGTGCCACGAACATGTAGACCATGCCGATGATGTGCAGGAACACCCAGCCTTGCCGACGCTGCTCAACAGAGAAGAGGTCCACAGGGTACTCAGCCTTCCTGTGGATAGTGGGACGCAGGGGAGCCGGGTCAGATGTTGGTATTTCCATTGGGGAAGGTTTCGGTGTTTCGGGCTCCACATAGATGCACTGTTGAATGTCGGTCCTGTTCACTGTTGCCACTGTGGGAGCTTGGGTTCTTTTTGGTAAAGTGGCATCCTCTTCTGTTGCGTTTGACCCCGTTAACTCCCGTGCGTCTACCTTGAGAACGTCGTCGCCCTCCCATGATCCAGAAGGGATGCCAGGAGCCGCCACCTGTGGCTCCAGGAGCCTGACCTTGAGGGTCAACGCGTAGATGCAACATAGCAGCACACCTGAGACGAAGAGCACAACGCGGTGGTGCTGCAACCTCCTCCGTTGAGGGCGATGCATGCTCGCTGCCCCTAGCAGTCTAGTCTCTACTCCCAGTGGAAATTATTTCAGAATGCATCTGAATTTCAGATGCAATTTTGCACTTTGATAATTCCAGCACCATCATGTGGCAAGAAAGCAGACCTGCCAGGAGAAACGCATCTCTCAGATTTGGCATGGAGGGCTACTGTCCCAGCAGAAATGAAAAACCGGAGAGCAGAGGCATTCAAATGACTCTCTTCTCGTTGAAATGTCACATTAGAATGGCTATCGTGGATTCACATGCTGCTGCCTGGTGCTTAGTTACGCTCTACAGAAACAGAACGGAGGGATGGAGAGAGGGGAGGGGAGGAAGGGGATACAGACACCTGTTACTATGGCTACTGTACATATCACAGGGCGGCTTTTGGTTCTCAAGCGACTCAGACATACATCCACAGAAAGGAAATATATCAGTTTAATATCAAATAACTGTGTAGCCTTTTAAATAAATGAGCACAATAAAAACATAGCATCACTTTATGACTTCACAAAAAAGAAGAAATGCTGCTAACCTTTCCCCCCCCATCATTAGGCTACTTACCATATGCAGCTGTGGGTGTGGAAAGCAGCACTCCAGCTGTGCATTAGTAAGGACTCAGAGATGCTGACTCCAGTTTTTTGTAGTTAGGTTACGGCTCAGCAAGCATAATACCTGGAGTCTTAAGAGGATTATTAGGCGAGCAACCTCACGCATTTTTCTTTCACAGAAAGCCAACCTAAGTGCACACTACATTAAAATATTTGCTTTTATCATGCATGCACTGACCTGTCGTGGCTTTTGTGACACACAAAAGCCACGGATGTTGGAGCGGCTGTTGAACAAATGCTTTGATGAGAATAGCTGTAGGCGGGGTGAGCTGCTTCACATAGAACACGCAAAAGCATATTTTAGCTTCAGCCAATTAATATGGACTGTCCATTCTTTTTTCTGATCAGAAATGTTTATATTTACACACAAAGACTATGGAGAACTACACTTTATTTGGTGTGACTTGTTTATTAAAACACATTGAATAATAAGGGTAATAATAATAATAATGAAAAACACTCAACTTAATGAAACCCAAAACAATGAAAATGATTGTAGACTTGGTCAGCTAGCATACATCTGTTACAGTTCTCTTCTTAAACCAAAGCTGAAGTCTTTGCAACTGTCTCTTATGTGTGGTTCATGTCTTCCGCTGCATGTTATTATTATAGCTTATTCTTATTTCATTTTCTCTTAACTCATAATTGATTTAATTATATTCAAATGATGACCATTTAAAATAAAAATATACAAAAAATAAATAAATAAAATAAAAAATATTGGGGAATTCATGAAAACATCTGTTGTCTCAATAGCCAGATCTCACCAATCTCCTTTTCTGCCATCTGACCCAGGGGATTGCACCAGGGTTTACATCAATAACATTATACTATAGGAGAGAAATGTTGCATCCTGCCAACACTTAAAAATCGAAGCAGGATCTATTCTGCTCCATCATTATCAGAACAACCGTGGTTTAAACAACCAAATTAGACTCACAACTGTGGGACAAGTAAATGAGTGATGTACCCAGGAAAAATACCCGGGTCTCACGCATGGAAAGCCAATGTCTTCCACTAATCCACTAATCCAAAGGGATACTGTATATCCCTATGACAGCATTAGACTTTTAGGCCATCATGCTGAGGTTGTGAGCCTCTCTACTACACTCACGCACCCCCTTTTTGGCCTCAGTTGTTGTCACTGCTACACACAGACCTGGCCATCTAGTCACACAACAGGCTGAAAACAAACCATAGTGCGTTCACACAACACTGTACATACACCATAGAAGTGGATATAGTGTACATGTGTAAACTGAAATACTCGCAATAAAACCTTCATCCTCAAACAAACCAACACAAGTAAACAATGAACACAAATAAATACAAACATGCTTAAAAAAGGAAAGTACTCATGAGTCAGTTGCACAATTTTCAACTGAGTCAATCAATACATTATATATATTAAAAAAAACACAATCCTGTTCACTGTTTCAGATTTCATGACCTATGACTTCAGTAAACAATTGTAATACCATTACTTTTCATGGATGTGGTCAAAAATGTGTCCAAGCCTTAACACAAATTTGCACTTTCAAATGTTTTGAAAGTTGACCTTTATATTCACAGACTCAGGAAAAGTCAAGTTTGTGGAATAGTTATGATTGATTCTTCATCTTTCAAATGAATTCAAGTATAGCATGTATATATATACCAATTAATCATAATGCTCCTTCAGTTATTCATACATTGTTTTAACCTTTTCACCTTGAATCCCTTAAAGCGCAAATAACATACATTCCTAAAATAGTTCTTTAATACTTAATATCATATTGTACATGTCTATTTGTACTGTATATCTTTCAAAAAAAATATATAACGGCTTGAGCCTCAATTGCCACTGATATGACGAGTCATTGTTATTTCTTTCTGGACAGTTTATCTGCAGTACCACAGTGTCCTGAGGTGGTGGGGGCGCTGATATGCAGAGTATTTAATATGAGTCATTATACTGTCACTGTTGCTAGATAAAACCAGGTTTGTTTCCAGAAATTCCACTACATACCAGCTTAGAAAAACAACAATGCTGGACATTGTAAACAAAGTGGAGATGCAAATTTGGAACTGAAGACTAAAGAAGAGGTGGAATTATACATAATAGTTGGGTGCATTGGTGACATCATTATGAGGCCAAAATTAAACAAGCTGTTCCCGAAAACAGTTTCTATTAAAGCTCCTATATTAAGCCTGATTGTTCAAACTTGGTTGTTTGTGGGGATATAATACACACACGGGAGCACAAAAAACACAAACCAAATTTAAAAAAGTTAAATTTCTACACAATCCATTTTTCCCCACAGCTTCCATGGGTAATTACTGGATTTTAAGCGATTTCGACATTTTGTTGTTGTTTGTTTCATTTGCAACTTTGCTAGTACTCTAAAATAGTTATTAATTAATCTGACTTAGTCTTGTTGCTAGTGGGTAAGCTCCCATGGACTCAGTGGAAGAAATCAAATGACTTTGTTTTTCGTGTTTCAGTTTAATTATGATTTGAATTTCTATTTGTAGTCCCATCTCTTCCATATAATATTACTGTGAAAATAAAGAAGTTGCAATGATTTATTTTTAACTAGTTGATTTTTAGATATTTACAGGGTAAATGTACTTGAAAGGTAATCTTGTTTGTCCCTGAGAATTCATTTACCTGGCATGTTGAATCTATTGTATTGCCAAATGACTGCACGCTTAACAACGGATTAAAACTATTCCAATTCTCGGTACGGTCTGGTAATATTTTAGATGGAAATGGTGCATGCCATGATGCCTGTTTCTTCCAGTCTGACTGGAATATTATGACCCCCATCTACACTGTTACCCCCTGCTGCACCCAAACTGTCCCCTAAGTGAATGAATGTCAAACCACCACAAAATCAGACATTAGTGAAAGTGCACGAGAACACAGTGTAAATGTGCAATTTAGACTGAGAAGCATGAGCAATACTGAATTTTAAGTTGGATTGCACTCACACAATTATTGAATACACCAAGTACTGCAAGCCGCCCTTATCTTCCCCAAAATAATATGTTGAAGTGGTCCATTATGTGGTCTGTGTGCATGTGTATAAGAGGAGAGAGGAGAGAAGGCATCCAGCAGTGACGAAAGAAAGAAGGGATGATACAGTATAGATTTTAGATAAGGATGGTATTTACGCTGCATGACTAGGTTTATTCCTTAGTTGGTTTTCCTCTTCCTGGAACGGAACCTTCTCCTCCTCTGCTTGTAGAGGTGTCGGAAGTTGATGAAGAGGCCTTTAAAACATACAGGAGGAAAGGGGAGAAATAATATTGTAATATTGCAACCCTACAGTTCCATCAGATGTTCAGCGCCAGCAGCACCTATTGAAAAATTGTGTTTTGACACTGCTAGCATTTTTCATTGATGAGCTCTTATTTTGAAGAGCGAAATTTCCAGATCGGAACTGATCATGTTATGTTATCATTTTGGATGATGCTTAGTCACTTGTTGACATGATCAAGCACTCATAGTAAGATGGCAGTTTCCATGGCGACTGCTCTGAGCCATGGAATATCTGCTGTTGTGACCCAAAATGCCATCTGGGAGAAGCACTGTAGCATTATGACTCAACCAAGGACTACAAAGGACTGATTGTCATTGATCAGCGCCAGTGGTGATAAGCTTAACTATTGTCTGTTATCTTTTAATTGGCAGATTTTTACAGCAAGGGCGTTTTTTGGGGGGTGAAAGGCATTTCATATAAAAATATTTGGAAGCATTTGGTACTAAACAACAAATGCCCATAGATTTATTCAAAATAGAGAGTGAGAGCAGGTGAAAAAGTTAAGTACATGATGACATGCATTAACCTGACTCCGCCAGCAGGTGGAAGCAGGACAGAACTTGTGAACAAGTTCAATCAATGCTGCTGCAATCAGTCAGGTTAGGTATAGTTATCTCACCCAGAAACATGAGGACTAGGTAGATCTGCAGGCTGTAGGAAAAGCTCAGTGACTGTCCCAGGACCTCAGGGAGAGGGAGGCTGTACAGGCGTGTCTCATCAAAGATGGGAAGGGACTGGATTAAAGCCACCGCTGATGAGACACACAAAGGGACCATCCTCAGAAACACTTGGCATTGTAGGAGTTTAGGCCAAAAAAATAAAAATAAAAGTTTGACAAGGACCTTTCCACAGATAAAATGTTGTGAAAATATACTGCAAGAGTGTGTGTGTGTGTGTGTGTGTGTGTGTGTGTGTGTGTGTGTGTGTGTGTGTGTGTGTGTGTGTGTGTGTGTGTGTGTGTGTGTGTGTGTGTGTGTGTGTGTGTGTGTAAATAACTGTGCTCCACACAACTTGTTCTTTAGTTCATCAGACAACATTTCAATAGGAAGCATTAGGTCCACAAGATCTAAATTCCTGTAAAGCAAACGAGATCTAATTCCATGAAAGGCAAACAGACAAATACATCCTACGTTTGTGTAAGATTTTCCTTTTGGTTTGATCAATGGCTCTCAAAGTGGCTCTGTTATACCGTGAACTTTAATAAATTAAAAATATATATTTGTTTTTTATTACATTTATTTATCATTCACCTGTACGACATCATGTTTTTTTATGTTTCTCCTACTTGATTTACATTTCTTTACCTCACTCATGATTTGAGCTGTAAACACATGTTCATGTTTCATATAAAATAAACTGTGTGTGGGGTAAGGTAGTCATTTTGAATTAACCTGCAAGAACCTACATCAGCTACTTAATCACACAGTACAAGTTCAACAGCTCACCTTCTGCTATTACCCCCAGTGGGTACAGAGGGATCCACAGAGTGTATCTCAGCCAAGTTAATAGCTTAAACTCTGTGTCAATGCAGGCCAGCATATAAAATGGATACCTGAGGGAGTAATGGAGCGAGTTAGGATTCAATCAACAGAGTTAAGGATTCAGGTTTGAGATTTCCAAATTAATCCAACTTTCAATAATGCTTCAATTAGTTTTGACCATGTTAGACACATGGTTGCACATGTGTTAATTTAACAAAATATTGCTGTATGCAAAATTATTCTCTACATATAGGTTCTTCTGTGATATATATAGAACAATGTAGAAGAGAAGATATATACGGCATTACAAAGATATAGATGGGTCTGATAGTGAGAGAGAGTTTTCCCTGCAGTTTTTCTGCAGGGAACTGAAACAACTCAATTGTAACTGTTCAAGTTATTATTATTATTATCACCTAAAGATCTCAATGGTGCTCCACAGGTAGAACACAAAGAACACCACTGGCTTGGTCTGCATCTGCTCCAGGCTGCCAAAGATGACAAACAGAATGACATTTCTCCCTGCCACCTGGCACAATACAGACAGACATAAGAAAGATATTAAATAATGTACATATAAGAATTTAAAATAGATTGTAGAGAGAGAAATAAAAGGAAGTGCCCCATATAACTGTGTCCGCATCCCACAAATGGGACCGAGATCCAGTGTTTGGGAAACAGCGATGTAAAATGAATTAATACCGCTGCTGATAGGAACTCTGGCCAACCTGCAGGCTGTAAGCAATGACTTTTAATTGTGTCTCTTAATTACCTGTATCATAGCTGGGAAAAATCCTGTCTTAACCAAACCCAACAAAGGGTTAATGACTTCGATAATAGCCATCATCTGACAAAAGTACATCACGTCAGCAGTGGTGTGGAATGTGTCATAGAAGGAATCTACAGAGAGAAAAAAATGAAACAAATGGGGAAGGCGGGGGGTGAGTTACTAGACTCAAACTAGCAGTAATAAAGTGACAGGATACATTTCATTTTCAGCCAGCTAAACGAAGTTACAATAAAATGACGCCTGACACTTGTCACAGTGTGACGTGCTACATACTTGTTTTTAGCATTCCAGTGACATCATCAATCACTCATTCATGTTTTCCTTTCACCAGTTACATGTCACCTTCTCACTCAAAGGTCCTGCACTGTTCCTTAAAAAGGGAAGAAAAACTACTCCTTGCCAGTCCATTGTATTATTTAAACCCACCCATTTCTTTTATGCAGCGGGGCTTGAGCTACAATTAACAGCAAATCTGCCTTATTGACAGTCACTGGCCACGCTTAGCCTCGAGCCCCGAGATTCTGCATCATAACATTTGACAGACACTTGAAAGTTTAGGAACAGGAACATTCAGTGATTTGGGTGATTTGGAAAACCCTCTGATCCCTGAAACTACTGTAGGGTTTTTTGGGACTCACTGTGGACAGGGAGGAACTCCTTATATGGGCACCACACTCGAGTGTGTACAATATTTGGAATCAAAGTGAAATCACTCACTATACCACTAATGTCTTAAAGATTATATATATAATTATTGTGTTTTCATTCCATTCCAACATTCTAAGTTCTGTCTTTCTTGGACTGCAGACCAAAAGATGATATTGATAGCTGATATTGACCAAAAAACAAACAAAAAAAAAGTTTTCACTCACCATGGCCCAATACAAAAAGGCGAACCGTCATGTTGACAAAGACCCATGAAAACCCAAGAAACTGCACCAGGTTGTACATGAATAAATATCCTTTCTTCAAACCAAGGTAGGCTGAGAAGAAAATGAACGAAAGTGAAGAAAACAACATTATAAAAAAACACATTCACAATCTGTGGGTGTTCTTGTAGTGTTCTTAGCCGCAGAACCTGAGCTCTACTTACGGTCTTTACGGACTCTTGATTCCACATGTATCTTGCTTATTGTCTCCTCCTGATGAGGAAATGTATCATGCAACAATCACACTTCATGTTTCACTAAAATTATTTATACAATTATTTTACATTTTAGTGGATATAGAAGTTCCTGACCCAGAGTTTCACCTACTTTTACCTTTGATTGGAGTTCCATTTCGGCATCCGACTCGTCCAGCCAGCGGTCGAAGTCTGGGGCCAGAAACAGAGGCTTCCTCTCCTGCAGCGTGAGCCGATCCCACCAGCGTTCATCCTGCTTTTTTATCTTGATGTTCACCTGTCGCTCTGTGGATTTGTGGCTAACCTGGGGCACATAATGACAGAAACACAGTGAATTGACTTCTTACATTTTACTTTTTTTTATAGCAAATTTCTATTTAGTTTTAGTCAGTGAAAAAAAAACATAGTCAACACCATCTTATAGCCTGGTTGGTTTATACTTGTGTGCTTGTGTCAGAAGATCATCAAGCACAAAACACAAAATGCTGTGTATAGAGCTTGCACATAGTGTATGTTTTTGTGCAATTTGGGCACAGAACCCAGTATAAATCAGGTGTAACAAGTTACCCCTGCCAAAAAGCCATGGCAAGAGACCTAGTTATGGCCGGGACTTTTGTATGGTTGTTACACAGGCCAGGGGAAACCTCTACATTTCATCACTGTAGGGCACATTTCCACACTTAAATGATTTCTTGTGATATCAAAACAATATTTTGGTGGTGCATGTGCATTTTGTTCATGTATTTGCCTAAGGTTGGGGTGGGTTACTTTGTTGTAGGGCCAGGCCTGCTTAGGAATTATTTGCTTTTTGGGCTGGACACTGCATTGTATTTTTTTGTTTGTTTTGTATAGTACTCATTAATGATGCTTTTTGAGGGCGTTAGCGCCTTCTATATACAGTTAATGTTTATTTTCAACAATGTTTGTTTTAAGAACACATAGACAATGAAGAGAAATTAACGCTTGGCCTCAAACATTATCAGGTGTGATTTTTTCTTTTAA
The DNA here is from genome assembly GCA_039105355.1 of Benthosema pterotum. NCBI lineage: Eukaryota > Metazoa > Chordata > Actinopteri > Myctophiformes > Myctophidae > Benthosema > Benthosema pterotum. The sequence goes on along the minus strand of CM076966.1, from coordinate 21,536,950 downwards.
TCTTCCGTCTACTAAGGCATATGTGAACACCCCAAACACCAAGGAGAGTTGTTTGGTGGTAAATCTATCATGGTTAAAATGGAGATTTAAGTTAAATTGGGTTTGTATAGAAAGGGGTCTGGGCATCTAAAATGAATATCAAGTAACTTATAAACTGCCTGGGTGTTCACATAAGACTAAATAACTAAAAGTATATTTGAATGTGAAATATCCCTGTTGATTTTCGGTGACCACCACGAGCACCATTGCCTACAATATGATGTCATACTACCTCAAGCACCACTCTTTCTAGCCCTCCTCTCTGATTTTACTAACCACCGCAGTGGTGCTCACTGGGAACGTCCACCAAACAGAGCTAAACCAATCACATTGGCCGGGAGCCGCTGGGCATTGCTGCTAGGTCCAGAAGTTTGGAGCACCAGCTGCTTGTTCTTAACGTCTGGAGATGTAAAAAAAAAAAAAAAAAAGAAAAAAAAGAAAAAGACAACACACTACAGAGCGACAGGCTGAAGGAGAATGGACGAATGAAGGAGGAAATTCAATGATAGAGACAACGGCATAAATAGAATAGAAATAAACATAAAAGCAGCAGAAATTATTATAATTGAGACATGTAGGAAGTAGAGAGAGAAAACACAGAGGGAAATAAACAACAATGGATGCGAGGAGAACGGGAGAAGGGGGACAGGGGAGGAGGAGGGGCGAGGTGCTGGTAGTGGACTGTGAATAGTGGTGGTTGCGGTGCTCACTGAAATTCTAAACTCTGAATGAGCCTTAACCCACCCACTCGATTGACGTTAAATATATGTATACCAGGTGTATACAGTAGGTGTTGCCACATAGCTTCTGGGCATGATGATTATATCACCAGCATACAGTACCCTCTTGCCTAGGTCTGCCTTGAGGCTGAAGCTATAGCCGTGAAACTAAGTGAAAACACAGAGAATGAACAATAGCCTCAACTATACACATGCAAAGTTTGCAAACTAACCCACCCACACGACTGACGTTAAATATGTATGATGTACAGAACAGGTGTACAGGTGTTACTTTCCACATAACTTCAGGGCATGATGATTGCTTCATATGGCAAGCATACAGTACCCTCTTGCCCAGCTCTGCTTTAAAAAAGGTTTAAACTTTAAACAAAGTATAATACCAACTCAATTTGATATACCTCAGGCTTTACTGGCTCCAGGAAGTCCAAACTGAATTCATATTCATTGTCTCCTTTAGCTCCATGGCCCTGTGCTGAGAAACAAAATCAATACCCAATCAATACAATACATAATGGGTGCCTAATGCATGCATATAGTGTTCCGAGTGTTCTTTCAGTATTTAGTACTTAGCAACTAACATCCTGGTGAATTGGCATCTTTCTATCATAATAAAATTATTATACCCTTAAATATGATACCAACCTTTGAACTGAATAGTGTTGTCTTTCACGCTGATATCAAGATCCTGGAATACATCAGAGAGTCATCACATCAGAGTCAGACACTCAACATTAAAAACTGAAAAACATTTACCAACCTCAAGGAAATCATGTTTGTGTAATAATGACCATTTTCCACTCAGCAAAATATACTGTCGGAGGCTAAAAAGTACTACTAATATAGCCTACTACTATTTCCTGTCACTAATTATGCAGAGCTAAACATGATACAACACTACCATGGTTGGCAAGCCATGCATTTTTCATGGACCATTTGTAGAACATATGTGGGATGAGGCTGAAGCTATAGTCATGGCATTAAGTGAAAACACAGAATGAACAATAATTAATATAGGAAGCATAGAATTGTTACAACACACACACACACACACACACACACACACACACACACACACACACACACACACACACACACACACACACACACACACACACACACACACACACACACAGGTTGTGTGAATCATTCAATTGTTGCAGTAGTTTGTCAGTGAGTCTACACAACACACAGACACACAGACACAGACACACACACACACACGTGTGTGTGTGTGTGTGTGTGTGTGTGTGTGTGTGTGTGTGTGTGTGTGTGTGAAAAACAGATCTATAAGCTAACACTGCGGCCCTTCCAGGGGTTTTGTTAGCATCTACATCGGTCATCTTCTTGGATAACATAAAGGCAGCAGGCTGTCATCCTTACCTTGGCATCGCACAGTTCAACGCGCAGAAAGATCTCTCCGTGCCGCTGAGCCCAGTACACATGTGGTGTAAGCGTCTGCATGGTTGTGACCATTATTTCCCCCCCAACATGCCAACTGACTCAAAATGTTACGAAAAAACGATCGAAGGACAACAGCAAGAAGTCCTTTCGCGTTTGTTTTGAACAGCTGACACAAAGGAAGGAGGAGGACGGACGGAGCTGGAGACTGGACCGGACTGGACACAGTGCTGCTACTACTACAAAATAATGTGACGCACTTCCGGTAGAAGGCCGTTGTCGGCCTTCAAAATAAATACCGCATTATTAGTGAAAGACCAACCAAATCAATTCAGATAAAAAAAATAAGAATACTGTCAACCATGATTGGAGGAGGGCCTCTCTCATACCGAGTGGGTGAAGGGAGGATTATTATTATTTAAAAAAAGGGAGGGGAGGGGGGAGAAAGTAATAAAGAAAGTAATAAAAGTAAATAAACGTAATAAAAAAATAACAATAATATTTGAATTTACTGAAATTACTGAATATATATCCTTTTAATTTAGAATGCTCTGGAGCAAAGGTTGCAGATGGGGATGGATTTTGATTTTCTATGTGGTTTCCATCTCTGACTGGGTTGCTGACTTTACTTACAAATGTGTTGCCATGTCTGCTTATTGTAAGCTGACGTGGCCTTTGCCTATAAATATAAAATGTTCAATTTCTAGTCAAGGACCCCCAATTAATTCGGAGTTCGAATCCCGGGTGATACACCAGCAATGCAAAAACTGCCCCCCTTTCCCCTCTCCTTGTATATTTCTCTTCCCTTTTAAAGGTAGGGGAAGTGATTTCACTTTTGTCAGATATCACCCAAAAAATATTTTTTTTCTGTTAAAATGCTCTATTATAAGGTGTAGAAACCATATATGGAGTTTCCCCCTCCCCCACGTTAGCAGAGGAGCTAATAAAAGTTCCCCAGGTGGTGGCGAATTCTCCTCCAATCAGGATCGAGCAGCAGGCTCACATAGTGTAGCTACTGTTTGGCGCCCCTAGTGCACCAGGCTGGAACTACAGGATGAATTTCAAATACCCTACCTTTAACCTTTTGACTTACTGTGATCTGCTGTTTCTGACTTTTTATTTGTATGTCTTTAAATGTTTGATGTACGTAAACAGTTAGGCTACCAGTTGTAGGCTTGTAGCCTACTTGAATTGTATTGTAAATGTCCAAAATGTTAATGAAATTTTTAGTTAAAGGGGAATTCCACCCATTTTCAACATTTTTTCTGAGAGTGCACAAATGCAACCAAATGAACCCTAACGGGTTCATTTAGTTCCATTTGTACGATCTCAGAAATAAGAAGCGTCTAAAGAAATCCATTAACATGGTGACCGAAAATACATCTTGATGATGCCATCAAGATGTTTCACCATGTTACTGGTTTTCTTCAGACCTCCATTTCTTGGGAACGCAGAATGGGGAAAGATTTTTATCATGTCCACCCAGGCACCTCTAGGGTATACTGATGATGTTGAAAATGGGTGGAATCCCCTTTTAATCAATCCTCTCACAAAACATGGCAACACCGCACCAGAGACCTCGGGTAACGCCCCCTGATTATTATCAAAGTCCACTTTCTCTCTTGAGTGCACCGGACTTTTTGGATTGATGGTAAAAGTTCATGATCAAGGCAAGGCATGTCCAGGTGACCAGGTCTAGACTTCTTCCTTTGGAAATACAGCAAGATTTGATTCTCGTCCACACATACGTTTCCCTTCTCGCATCGCCTCGGTCTGTGTGGCTCAGTCTGTGAGGGGAAATAACGATGTCCGGAAAAGCTCCGCAGACCACCAGCGACTTCAGTCGATCCAGAGTCATTTACGCCACTTATCTCTTCGCCACTCTGGATGTGTCATGGATGTTTCTGCAGATGTCCGTGACTCCTGTAAGTGGACTGTGGTCAACCCACAACCGCTCGGGTCAAATCTGGGGTGCTTTAATCGGTGCATTTCTTTTGTCTTCTTTAACAAAATTAACAATTTTGTCTTTCTTTAACAATTAAATGTGAAAAGCCTACTTCCTTTCCTACACATAGGAAGTAAGTAATAAAGACGGGATATTATATAACATTCAACCTTTTTGATACCAGGGCCCACTATGTATTCAGCATTTGACCCACGGACCACCATTATGACACACCCCAAAATCCCACAATAGCAGGCTGGATTTCGGAAACAAAAATAGTCAAACTGAAACATGAGAGATCCAGATTACCATTAATCTTCTATATTCTCTAGTTGTGTAGATTTGGGCTAATTCAGATGGTGAAATTATTTGAACTCTTGAGAGTGTAAACATGACCCGCAAGGGTCCATTTGGTTTCATTTTACACTCTCAAAGAGTTACATCTGGTTAACCAACTTTCCGTCATTTAGCCTGGGAACCACCTGGAATTCTACCAGGGACCACTGGTTGAAAACCCCTGGAATACAACCATAATTGACAGTCCAGAGAGCCCCATTGTGGATCCTGACATGTTGAGCATACCATTGTTGTATGTTAGAACTGCCGGATGCATTGCTAACTTGCATTATGTTGAGCAATTTTCATAATTGGCAGAGTACGTGACACTCATACTCATTACTCAGTGATAATGACTGGCATGTTTCGAGGATAGTATGTGAACATACCATTAACACCCTATAGAAGGCAAAAGGGTCAACATTTCATCAACTCGTTTTCTTAATGCTGAATCAATTTAAAGCATTCGTTTTAAGTAATTTAGTTTTGCAAAATTGGGCCATAGTACTTGTCCAAATGTGCACATTTGTGATGACAGGTATGGCTGTTTTTTAGCCCAAGGAGTGTTTTCTGAGCAAAACTAATGCCTGGAATGGATTCAGCATCATGAAGGGCCTAGTTAGACAGATCACTTGTTAACACAAATCATAATGGAAATGTGACCTATTTGCCATCTATAGGCTGTTAATTGTAACACCAATTAGCGGTTTGTACATGCTGGCACCCCCTACTCAACATTTCTAACAAAATCTTGGTGTACTCAACATGCCTGGGTTCACATTCTGGCAAAAGGACACCTAAGGACTAAGGACTAATCTGTACTATCTGGACCTTGCCCATGCAAACAAAGCTGCTACCATACATTTAAACAGTCCTTAAATCTGTTTTTCTGCATAGTCTTGAGGGGAAATGCTGCAAAGATGCTACAAATTATTGCAAATAAGAAAAAAGTTCTACACCCTGTCATAACATGTTTAAAACTCTGCAATGTGACATAACACTTTTACCAAAAAAAACTGTTTATGCTTTACTCTTTTTTTACCTGTGTTTATTGACATCTGTGACCCTGGTTTTGACAATGTGAACATTTGTTTTCTCATGAATTGACTACTGAGTATAGTTCCCCAAACTGGCTACTGTAATTGGGAAATCGATAGTTAATTGTCTATTACAGCTTAAACCTCTGGCTGTTCTGGACCAGATGTCACACACAAGCAAGCAAATAAACAATCGCTGATCTACCTGCTTTGGCATTCAAATGCCTGGCTGGGGTGTAGGGGTTGTTGCAAAATTATTGCAATAGGTGTATGTTGCTTTACAAAAGTTATGAATTATTATTTTTAGGGGTTGCAATGTCAGAACTCTGCTACTTTGTGCAGGATACAATACAGAGGTACATTCTATAACCGCTTTCTGGTGCCCTTGTTTTTGTAAATAATTTTATTCCTGTTGCCACAACCCAGGTGGCCCAATAGATAATTACACTAGGCTATACTTAAACGTATAGAACTCTAGTCTAGATGTAACTACTAACTAGACAACATTAACATTACTCATCGAACATTGCCTGAGTGGCCAATTTGGTGAGTGTGGCGGTCACACTGTGACAACATGACTATTACTGGGGGCAGTAAGTTTTCAAAGACACCTAATGTGTTCAAAGGTTATACTAGACACAGTAAAGTAAAGAATATGAACTTTGCAAGAGACTGGCTGAGAGTTTTGTTGACTGATCATTTGTTCAACATGGAGTACGACTGTATGGGAGGCAGGGTATTAAAACAATTGATTGTACAAATACATCTTTACACCTCATGGTTCAGTTCACTAAAATCACACTTCCAGGATTAATTCTCGAGGCCAACAACCTTTGAGTGTCATTCCCTGTTTCCTGTCACTATACTGTGCTAATAGTACAGACAAGTTATAAATGTCTGGCAACTAAATTGTTATCAAATATTACTTTTGCTCAGAAAACATTCCTTGGGCCAAGTGGCAAGTGGCTGTGTCATTTTCAGTTCCATGGGCTGGGTTTTTGCTAAACGGATGCTTGGAATGTATTCAGCATCATGAAACCCCTCTAGTTAGACATATCACATGCTACATGAAGCATGGTAAAATGATGCATGTTTTGCCTTCTATAGCTTGTGACTAGTACCCTGTTTCTTATGAGGATTCCCACAGGAGTTGAATTTACATAATTTATTACATGTTCTTAGACATAATTAAAGATACTGTATCTTGGAAACAGTTCCTAGATTGGTCAAATACTGTATCGGATAAAATGCCTTAACTAGCAAATTATGACAGAAAGTAATGAGAATACTTCTAGGCCTCACCCCCAGGACTCGCTTTCTTTGTTAGGAATTAACAAAATGGCAGTAGGCATAGATTAACCTCTTGGTAGTGGGATGACATTCTTATGTTGATGCTTCTGTATTGTACCTGTATGGTTTGGTATGTACTAGTACTGACCATTGAGTTGTACGATGGACCACAATCCTTTTAGCATGATAACTTTTGACTATACTATTAACACATCTGTTAATAAAGTATTCAATAATGTAATCTAATCTAGTTGTATGCTTACCTGTGCACTGATGGGGTTGAAGAGCCCCAGCTTGCGTTGAATTTACCAATAGAAGGTATGCACATGACAACATCTTCAATTATATCCAGAAGTTATTAGAAGTTATACTGTGTGGCAAGTTATACTGTGTGGATTATGTTAAACGACATTAAACTCACTTTGCCACTTTATTTCCCATTCACTATGCCTGTGCATAGCCTCTATACACAGTGCTAGCCAGGATAATGATCCCCGTGCACTGTTAATACTGTAACTTAAGTTTAGAAAGTGAGAACTAACCTGTGCATCTCATTAACAAATTACTCTCCTTTTTTAACAGTATTTGGCCAAACGACTTGGTTTTGATACTTTGTGGTTTGGTTATTTGCAAACCATGGTTGGTGTAATTCAACTGCTTGGGGGTCCAATTTTTGGAAGGTGAGTAAAGTTTGGTTGATATATACTGCATCGATCTGTATATAAATGTATATCTTCATGTACATTTACACAAAATGCATCTAAAAGTGATAGATGGATGATGCTGTCTGGGAAAAAAAACTCCCTTTATTTATCTTTTGTGTCTTTCAGATTTGCAGACCTTTTTGGAGCACGGACAGCATTGTCGTTATCCTGTGTTGCAAACACTGTGTTTTTTGGGTTACTAGTGATAACAAATAGTCCTATCATGCTTTTCATCCAAAAACTTCCTACACTCTTCATGCATGGTTTACCCGGTAAGTGTGTTTAACAAATGACTCAGATATCTTCTTATTCTTGTCATTTTTGTTAATCTATCAGCCAATAATATCAGACATCTATACAGTAACGGTACACCAGTCACCAGTCTAAGTATAAGACAGCACCTTTTATTCCCCAAAACAGCATTGATTCATCAGATACTCAACTCCATACAGTTACAGACACCACCTGTGCAGTCTCAAGAGTTTCAAAATTTGGTTGGATAGTACAACATAACATAATAACAACATAACATTTTGGAAGCACTTCCTTACTGTATACTGTAGCACTTTGCTAGAGTATACCTCTATAAAATTACACAGTGAACACAGAAGACATATACGACATATACAGTATGTCTTCTGTTATTCTCCAGAAGTGTTACTTTACCAAAAGTTATTCAGAAATAATGTCTGGTCACTGGGCTCTCATTGACATTGCTCTTCCGGCTGTAGTTTAGCTCCCATGGTGGGACCAATATACTGTCTGGAATTGCATATAGTGAAAATAACATTGCTGACCTTACCATTTTTCATACCTTGGTTCCAGGTGCTCAAATGGTAGTGGCTGACCTCACAGAGCCTGCAAACCGGGCAAGTGCGTTGGCCAAAATTGGTCTCTGCTTTGGTATTGGGATGATCACTGGCTCCACATTAGGTGGTACTATCACAGCTCATTATGGGTGAGCATTGGACAAGTTTATTATTCTATCTTCAAATATCTTTCTTTGAGAACATTTGTAATCTTGCTGCAAAGCTATTGAATGTAAAATCACTTTAGAAAACGCTTTTTAGAATCATTAGTCTATTCAGATTATAATCCATTTAGTTTGTGTTCATGCTTATGCCCTCTCTAGTTTGTGTGACAAAATTGCATTTTTTTATGATGGAACCTTTTTTGCTTATGTAATTTCAATTGAACTTTCCCAGGGAGACGTTTACTTCAAGTGTTGCTGTTGTCGGGAGTTTGTTCAATTTAGGGCTGGTTCTACATTTTATTCCAAAAAGCACTAAAGCGCAAGCTCAACAGAACAGCACGGAAAGTAAGACACACTTTTAACTGCTAGATCACACAATTTACAATTTAGGCATTTAGCAGACGCTCTTAATCCAGAGCGATTTACAATGGTGAAAAGTTTACAATTTAATCTGGATTTACAATACATTTTACAACATACAATGAAGCGCTAAAAACATTGTAATACATTAGGCAACCTATATAAGTCATTGCAGCAAGTTGACACAACCAGGCCATGGGTTTCAGGAATAACAAATGTGTTGTTTTGTTCATTACTGTGAGTTATTATACATTGTAATTATATTATTATAATTATAGCTACTATAGTACTTTATCTCTACTAGAGAGTGTGACAATTGCTAAATTGTTCAATAGATCTGTAACAAATTTTGTGAGCCTTGTTTTTCAAACCCCATACATGAGAAAGCAAATGAAAACAGCAACAAAAAAATCTTGATTAACTATGCATCTTGTGTTCTTGACAGCTAAATCCACTGCAGGAGAAAAAGATGCAAAGTCATTATTCGATCTGGGGGAAATCACAAGACTAATGAAGTATCCTAATGTGGCCAGAACATTCCTTGTGAAGTCAATCTCAGGCCTTCCTGCAGGTGGGTTTTACAGGAGAACAGTCTTTAAAATATATATCTAATGATGTTCAGTTTGTTCACATGCATGGTAGTCTTATTAGTACCCTACCCGCAAATTGATGATGATTGATGATTTGTAGTTTTGCACCAGTACAGAAACGTATATCACTGTACTTAATGTGTTGTTTCCACTTCCAAGATAATGGCAAACTCTGCGATGCCCAGAAATGGCTGTATGTGTGTAGAATTGACGGCGAAGAACCTCTGTAACAATTCCTGATGATATACCTATGATTATAAAAATATAAAAAAAGATAATAAAAAAAAACTTGCTTCTGTTGTCTCTTTTCTTAGGTATCTTTCAGGTTATGTTCTCCATAATTGCAATAAATGTCTTTGAACTGGATTCTCAACAGAATGGATATTTGATGGCCTACTTTGGAATATTACAAATGGTAAGTAGAACAATATTTGGAAATAGTATAAGCTAAAATATGCTATTACTTATTAAATCCTATGCTTATGTAACCCGGTCAAGACCCAGCCCGCAACAGCCTTGCCAATTGGGCTCAGCCCTATTGGCATGACGGGTTGCGCTTTGGTCTGGCAAGTGGGAGGCACAGGTTTGGTCCCTGCTTTTGGCATTGATTAGAGAGAGGTTTAGAGAACTATTCTTTGTGTTGTGTTTAGTTCATCCAGGGAGGAGTGATTGGCCGTCTTACTAGCAAATACGATGAATGGTCACTGCTGCTGTTCTCCATTGGCCTCTCATCTGCGGTGGGACTGGCTCAGGTACAGTAGATGTCTACACGCACACATAAACGCACGTGCGTGCAAACAATTATGTTATATCCTCTATTTTGAAATGCTATTGTTGGTGATCTGTTAATCTGAGATTTTTCTGTATGTATTGCTTTTTACTTCTCCCTCCTGTCAGGCTTTTGTGCAAAGTGTCTTCCAGTTCTGCTTCATAGCCATACCAATGATGTTGTCGTTGATTATGTTCAATGTGGTCACTGACAGCATGCTCACCAAGAGTGTTCCTCAATCTGATACTGGTAAGATACAAGTTCAAAACCACTGCTCCCTGTTGCCATGCCCCCCCCCCCCCCCCCCCCTTGGTGTCTAAGCTAATCTCTGCATAATAATGAGTCAGATAAAATAAATGATCCCTGCCTGTAAAGACCACATAACCACTGATGTGGCAACTACTTCTCCAAAGAACAAAATCAAACTAAAAGTAGTGCCATGAGGCTGAGCTATGGGCTGTAGTGTGACATGTTTCAAACAAAATAAATCCAGGAAAGTTGCTGGAGATGAAGTGGCTTATTGAAAATGTCCAAAAATGTATTGAAAATGGTCAAAATGAACAACACTAAATAAACCGTCAACAGAAAATATGGGCCTAAAGCTCACCCCCATTGCTCTCAAGTCCAAACTGAATGAATCCTCCATCCCTACACACAGCTGACTTAACAAAAGCTAGGAGGTGGCAATTAATTAGGTAGATAATTGAATTATTGAAGCAATCAAAACAATCATGAGGAAAAATAAAAAACAATAAAGAACAAACAACATTTATATTCTAATTACACTCATAAAGGGCAATCAAAGCAAAATAGACATTTTTAAATATGCAAAGTCTTCTTTCTTCAAGATAGTGTATGTATAGAGAGTTTCTGGAGCATTGCAGTGTAAATCTAGGCCTGATTCCAGCCTTGAATCGCCTCCTTCAACTCACGCTGAGCTCCCACAAAATTAGTTGCATTATTGCATTGATGAAAGAGTCTGTCTCAAGTGATGATGCCACTTCAATGGGAATTGCTCTTATAGCTAAACATGTGAATATGACAGCATTAACGTTTCACAATGCTCCTTTCATGTTCCAAGCACCAGGAATTCAATATTTCTGGCATAGTCTGGATAACATGTGGTTGCGACCACCATATCCCACCTGCTTGCGAATACGTCGAAGAATCAAATCTGAAATATGAGACTCTTGCTTCTGGCATTGCTGCTCTGTCAAGTTGTCCTCCAACTCTTAATATTTCACTGTCCAAGGTAGGATTGAGCTTATGAATGTGACTTGACCTTTTGACACTCAGTCCATTTTTCAAACATGAGATTTCGTCTGCAAATTTCTTCTTCTGGCAGGCGCAGATTAAACTATTTCGGCAGCAGAAAGCTCTACAACAGTTAGGCTTTCTGGCATTTCTGGCTTTCAAGCTATCCCTTCTCCTTCTGTGCAGATCGCAGATTTCTTTGCGGCTCAGTGGTGATATTATTTGCTTGTGTTTTCTTACTGGTACGGTTGAGAAGCAGTCCTTTTCGCCTGAGCATCCAAGTTGCAGCCTTCTTCAAACGAAACCAGGATGAGGAGTGATGAATGAAGCCTGTGGTCGCATCCTCTTCTTCAGAAGTAATCTGAGCAGCATTTACAGTCGTGCTCCTTACTTCAGAGTCATTGGCTGAGATTTCATTCAACCTGGATTCTTAGGCCACTCTTCCTCGGGACGAAGAAGAAACTGAGGACCAGACAACCAGGTTTTCTTAAGAAATTATTTCACTGTCAAGCCTCTCAAAGCCATGTCTGCAGGGTGAACATACAGTATCTCCACTGGTGCACATCTGAGACTTGATCATTGCCACAACTCTGCTTGCCACAAAGGTTCGAAATCTTGCAGTCCTGTTGTGATGTTTGAGCACAGGTGTGCTGTCGTTTCAACTGGGCTTTTGTTCTATTCCTTTATATGCAGCATTTTCGGATGCCTTAAGCCACAAATGCTACAAGCGAGTCTTTTTCTGCATGTAGCACTGACATCTCATTTGCATAAACATCCAAAACAAATTCCATTTTCTTTCAAAAGGGTATTTTTTTGTGTGTCCTGTTTTCTAGCTCTGGACACAACTCAAGTGCATCACCATTACGGAACAAACATCTCTTAGCTGCAGTCAAATTACCTTCCTTATTTCCCTTTTCTTATTTCCCTGCATTGGTTACTTCCCTTTAATATCACCAAATATGGGGTCAGTTATGATCTTAACTTGTTTCTCAAGAAAAACAACAATGTCTTTGAACCTTTGAAATATTTTGGCCCATACAACCCCAATGCCCAACACAAGCCCAACACAAGACAACCATGGAGGTATGCCCATGACCCAAAATCCTGGATGATATAGCACAAAAAAGTGAAAATGATAAAACCAGCCAGCCCCAGTGGGGAACGTGGCTATGAACTCTGAACTCTGGACATACAGACATAAGGAGGGACATACTTTCCTTGGAGAATCCGAACATATGTGATGTGTTTTGAGTTGACACATTATCTGACAAAGATCACCATCATTAGGAAATACTGTTATTCATAAGCTCATCCATCCAGCTTTCATTGACGTCAAAAACATTCCATCGAACTTCCGGCTCCGGTTTTCCTGCCAGTGCATATATGGTCCGCACGCATGTTATGGTGTAGAGCATGTCCTTTCAGTATTTTCACTGTCAACAAATGAAGCTTTCATAGACCTTACACTTTTATTTAAGTATTTGGGAGCCTGGCTGCACATGTGTGCCACGTTTTACACCCTGGAACACACCCTGGAAGACGGGCCAAAAACTACAGAGCAGTTGTGTAAAACACTACACTGCAAACTTTGTGCGAATCTATAACCACTGTATGAATGCTGATTGACATGGCCTTTTGCCATGGTTGGAGAATCTAACATAGCTAATATCTAAAATTGAAGAATTTCTAGTCCGTTGCAGGGCTTTGTCATGTCTTCTTGTGACAAGAATGAATGTAGCTATGTGAGGTTCTGGTATGTTACTGTGGGCTGTGACCCTTCCAGGAGAACCTACGTTGTACAAGGATCTATTCACATAGGCTGGATTCATTTAGTTGTCAATGTCCATTGTGAGCTGAATTCCCAATTGCAAAATTGCATTAGCATCACGCTTTGGGGCAATCATTCAGTGAGAGTAGCAAATCTATGCTTAACACAACACACCGTAAGCTTGTAGATCAGCTATTTCTGGTGGGACGGGTCTGGTATAAACAAAGGCCCTTGCCCCTTAACATAACAAGGCTTCAGACTTCCCAATACAAACTGGTCAGGCTGCTGCAGTACTTTGCCTCACCCCTTGAACAGGCTAGAATGGCTTAGGGTTGACAACAGAGTACATCATCTTATTCTTACAGTGGGTCTGGTCCACTCCTATACCACCAAAATGTTTAACGCCCTTCCTACAGTCATTAAGATACTGTATGTGAATGCCTTGACGGCTTGACCCCTTTAAGACCGTGCTCAAAGGGCACCTATGGACAGCTGTAGTTTTAAACCTTCCCGTAAATCCGTGTGCTTGAAATGTACTGCTGATACTGTTACTGATACTGTTACTGCTACTGATTCTGTTGATACTAAATACTGTAAAATTTTCAACTAATTATTTTTTGACACAGTAGTACAGCACATACAGTAGCTATGCATATATGCCATTATTTGTGTAATTAATTGTCTGAAATGGTTTCTCCCTGCAACAGGAACGATGTTGGGACTGTGTGCCTCCGAGCAGTCTCTGCTTCGCACTGTCGGACCAACGATTGGTGGCTTCATGTATGAAAACTATGGCTTTGCCTCCTTTGGCCTTGTCCAGTTTGTTCTAAACACATCAGTGTTTACATACCTCTTTTTACATGGATTCAAAGAGGAGCACAAGGAATGACTCATACAGGTAGGGTTGCAAAGATCTGGGAACGTAAAAAGAAAGAAAAAGGATTCCGAACCCTCAGCAATGAACATTTGACTCGTATAACAAAACTACAAAAAATATTACCTGAAACTACCACCCCATATACTGTACCATCATATCTGCCATATGATAGTGAAGATGAGGCATGAGTCTGACTCATGTCTCATGTTGACAATCACATAGAAGAAGTGTACATGACAACCATGTACTGTTAATGGCTCGGTGTCTGGCAAAAAAAAAAAAAAAAAATCAAGTTTGACATTTGATCATTGTTCAGTCTGAAGCTTGGTATGAGTGTTCCCAATCAGTTGTTCAAAAATTAGTATGCAACAGTAGACACTATGGTGTCTATTACAGTAGCACGGTTTTGTGTAATGCCTCTCCTCTGTCACTAGAGGGGGCACTATCTTAACATTACAGACAGACTATGCACTCAATAGTTGTAGAAAACAGCATACTTTTTAGTTTGTAGTAAATGTTTTGATTTTATTTGTGCGAAATTCAGTACATTATATTGAAATTATGTAAATTTCCAAAATCCAAGACTTTTAATTCCCTAATTTTTCAGGGAAGCAAATTCCCAGAAGATTTCAGTGATTTCTGTGAGTTTTCAGATGCTTTGCAACCTTACCAAATGCACAAACATCATTCATCACTATTATAATTCAGTCTTATTCTTATTTTTTATTTTATTTCCCATTGGACTAAAAAAATCATTAAGATTTTTGTGCCTCCAATGAACTTGAATATACAGTACATGTAGTTATCAATAGAACCTATTTTTGGTGGGGCTGCTGCTGCCAAAGCATTTCACAGTTCAACCTGCACTTCTTCTGCATTAATTGTTCAATATTACTGTGCTTTGTTCATTTTATATAACATGCCATATCTTTTTTGGGTGTTGGGTAAAAAAAATGACCTAAAATCCTCAATAATTCATGTAAATTAATAATTGCAGGATTTGTATTGTACTTTCATTATGATATTGAGCATTTGTACCTGTCATCAGTCAGTCTGACTTGGTCAGTAAATGTGTTGTCTGTCTAGAAATGCAAACACAGGAACACGTCACCATAATTCTGCTCCTGACCAGACTATTCTAAAATTAGTCTTGACCTGGCTCTTATGACTCAGTCCAACATTAACTGATTGCACTGCTGTGAAACAGCATGAGATGAATTCTGCAAATACCCACCAGAGGGCAGAAAGGTCCTGTCTGTTTGCCAGTTATACTTGTGCCTTTATATTTAATTATTGTGTAAATGTAAGTGTGCTTGTAAAGAGGGGTTCAGGTCTGCAGACTAGACTGGGCTGAAGGATACAGCAGAAGGTAATAGTAGTTGCCTGCTAATATCCCACATCTTTTATACCTACCGGTATACTTGTAAGATTATTATGTCTGTCAGACTGGGCACAGTCTACATTCCGCTTTGAGGTGGTGGTAAATCTGACTTTCTTTCTTTTTTTATGGGCCCATGGACTATAAAGTGTAAAGGCAATGTATTGGTTCATGTTTTGTTAATCAGAGTCATCCTTTATTTTATTTGCACAATTTCCTGCTACCTCAGTTGCCATTGGAATTATTTCACAGAATCTGCAGCAGGTGTTTCTTTGTTTTCCAAAAGTAGTTTATTATCGAATTATTGCATCTTTGGCAATCCCAGATAATCATCCTTGTTCTAACAGTAGGAGGTCTATTGTTTTACAGCTTTACTCTGCAGGAAGTGGATGTTCATGCAACAGATGTCACTGGTGTGATTTTTATGCGGCTACATAAAAAAGATGGCAAGCGGAATTATAGCAGATTGTATCCTAGGCCAGTACATTGAATAAAAGGGAATTTAACAAAAAGGGGATAATCCGTTTTTTGTAAGCTAAGAATAAACAATTTGTAAAACATTTCAGAAACAACAAATACATTTAGAATATTGAGGTGAGCAGATAATTATACAAAGGAATAAATACAGGTTCTTGGTTGTTATAACTTTACACCTTGCAGTGTTGAGTGGCTACAAGTGATAGTCTGTGATGGCTGTGGTGATTGTGTTATTTGTTAATAGAGCTAAACTATAGATTAAATTTAAAAAATCAATCAAACAGATGTACTTTGAGAAAAATATTCCGTAATGGAAATTCATTTTAAATGCTGTGTTACTGTTATGTTTATCAGGTGTCTCAAAATAGTTAGACACAACACCGCATTTAAAATGCAGGCTGCACAGATTCAGTAGTTGGTGCTTCTGCAAACATGTTCTGTTTGCAAATTAACGACTGTATTATTGCTGTTTTGCCAACTTTGTGGGTGTTTGCGCGTGCGTGCGTGTGTGTGGGGGTGTGTGTGTGTGTGTGTGTGTGTGTGTGTGTGTGTGTGTGTGTGTGTGTGTGTGTGTGTGTGTGTGTGTGTGTGTGTGTGTGTGGGTCTGTATCTGTCTGTGTCTGTCTGTCTGTCTGTCTCATAATACTGTATAAAACAAACACAAACCCTAACTTCTACCGTGTCACTCTATCTGTGGACCCAGGGGGGCACCCGTGGCCTTGAGGTGGGGGGGCACATATAGGTGCCTTGTTACACTGCCTCTTTGAGTCAGTGGAGGGCTGGGACAATGCTGTTGTTAACACTCCTGACGGGGACCTTTGGACCCTCTGAAAGTTTAATGTGACTCTTTGAGCGACCTGCGCTCACTGAGGTCAGAGATGAGGCCGGCCCGGCAGCAACCCAGGGCCGCCTCATGTCGTCGCCTCGGAAACCAGACGCCGGTGCAGGGGCATCGGGTGCCGGGCTGGCTTTGTCCCCCGTGGCATCGATAACGAGGCGTCTGTCCCCACCTGGGGCACGGAGAGATGGGACCCACTGTCTCTTTTCAAAAGAGCACAGGTTACCTATCTGATTTGTGCGAGACAAGCCCGGGACCTGATCTCCAGCCGAAGGGCCTGCGATTTGAATGATTTATACCACTGTTCCCATGTTCCTTTTTGTCCTTATCACAGCCACTTTGCTCCACATGTGTTATACAGTAGGTGCATCTAGATGATTGCTATTCAGGTCAGTCAAGCTTCTGACAGTAATTCTAAAGTATAATATTCTTTATGTAAAGGAAATATCATATATATCATATCTAGCTCAGTGTTTTTCAACATTTTTTATACCAGGGCCCAACTACAACGTATATTATTCAGAATCTGAGCCATGGACCACCATTTGATGACATTTTAGCCCCACAGACCCCAAACTACACATTTATTTCGGTTTTGTCCACAATTCCAGGCTGGATTTGGGAAACAAAACAGTCAAACATCCAGATCAAAATGACCATTAATCCTCTACATTCTCTTAGTTGTGTAGACTTTGGCTAATTGATATGGTGAATATTTTAACTCTTGAGAGTGTAAGCATGAAACCCAAATGGACCCTTGCGGGTCATGTTTACATGTTACACTCTCAGAGTTACACCTGGTTAACCAACTTTCCATCTTTTAGCTGGGGACTCTCTCAAGGACCACAGGTGGTCCCCAGACCACTGGTTGAAAGCTGTAGTGTACACTGTTCTTTTCTTGCCAGTCTTGCGACAGTAGTGCTCATTGAGAGTAGAAAATAAACATGGGTGTGAAGGAAGGTCTTTTGATGAGGCTCATGCAAACCCCTTGCCTCTACAGTAGCTCTTGAGAAGTTGTCCCCAGGATAGGAAAGGTGATCTTAATGGGGTTTTGTCTTGGTGTAATCAGACAGCAGCATCATCAATCATGAGCGAGGGGAATTACAGCATGTTACAAAGGGAGATAAGATAATGAGAGGGACCACAGGGATCTGTCGAGGGACAGCTCGAGTTCCAGAAGACATGATTACACGGCATGGGGCTCGCTCGATGCTGATGTACTGAGTGGGACAGCATTATTGAAAACGTACCGGTACTATTGTGATTTTCTGTAACACATTTCCAATGTATTAGGCCTGAGGCTGATACTAAAAAAATCCTTCTAAATCCTAACAGATATATTGGATATTATTTCTATATGCTCTACATACAGAACATCACCAATACAATGTGCCTGTGCTAATTATGGGCAGTGCATCAGACGTTGTGACTGTTTGACCTACTGGGCCTAAAAAGGATCCTAACTAGAGGGAAAATGCAAATCTCACCTTGTTTTGTTTGTTTACATGGTGCTCAGTTTCGTTATTAAGGTTGAAGGAACCAGCAATCTGTTCCTAGTAATATTTACAAATATATTACTAATGATTATCTTGCAGGAGTTTGCAGTCATTTGGAATGTCAACAGATTTATTCATGTTTTACAAATCCATACATGGATTATATGTTCTTAATAATTATATTCTCATTTTAATATAGATTTACCATATGTTTGAGAATGTTCTACCCTCAAAGCTACCGGTATGCTGACTATCAAAAGGCCATATGGCAGCTTTTTTTCTCTTATTTATTTATTTGTACACTCTGCTGCTTATGCATTTTTGGCACCAAACAAACCAACATGCTTTGCGGTTAGGTTTAGTTGTTTTTTACTATGGGTAATCATTGTGTTCTTTTGGCACTGAAACTATGTCATCCCCAGATTTCATTTGATGTAATACTCATTGAACAATATGGCTTCAAGACCACACATCTGACACATCAGGCTATACCACAGTATAACACCACAGTATAATGCAAAAAGGTTAAGTGTTTGTACACTGTAAATACCACATGGCAGACCAAACCTAACAGTTACAGTTACTTTGATATGCTTTAAGAGATATGTTAATTTCTAATGATAAAATGAAATGGAAATATGTCAATGCCAAATTAATATGTTTGATTCTAATACAGCTTATTATAAACCCTATTGACTCATATCACCCACCGGTATGTGGGCAGCTGCCAGCTAAACCTATGACACCTGATCAGTGTAACAATGAGTCAACATCTTGTTTGCTCTGATGTGCAAGTGTGTGTCTTTGCCATTTCTGGGGCCAAGTATCTTGTGCAGAACATTTTTTGAGGGCATTGTATAGTGCAAAGCCTGCATGAGAACATACACACTGCATATGTCTGCATGCCCTTTCCCCGCCCCTGTTTCCAGGAATGATGTCGGCCAGCTAGCCAGTCGTGTGTCACCAGCTCAAAGACCTGCAAAGCGTCTTGTCTGTGACGTTCCCTCTAGAGGCCACACTCTCACTCACTCCAATGTGCCACTTCTCCCTAATCCTCCACTGACACCTTTCATCAGCATCACAGTCTATGGAAAGAAAATAAGTTGACCATGACCATGACCTGTTAACAGAACTGGTAGCTGCTACCATTAGCGTCAGATGTTATCTTTACCATCTATCTTCTATAAGTCAGATAACCTAGGATGAAGTTAGATACGAAAATCTATGATAAATCAAGATGAGTGAAACCTTAATGATCCTCCAAAGAAACGTTGTTCTATAGGCACAACATATAACAACAACACACAACAACACACAATTTAAATACACTACAGCAATGTACACCAGGGAATACAGCAGAGGATTTAATATAATCTGCATTGTACCATAAATTGACTAATGTTATGGGATATTAAGGGATATTCAAGGGATTAACCAAAAGGACATTTGGAGATATTGTATTGAATGTGTTTGAAGTAATAGGAAATAGGGAGGATATGGATATCAATGGGATGATGGTTGAGCCGATTATACATGATGAATTAGGAAAAGAAAAGGCGGTAAAACCTGTGTGAGGGAAAGGCAGCTGGCTTCAGTTAGGCCTGTTGGTCATAAGCTCTTGTTGCTGGAGTGTGTTTGTGTTGTTTGGCTTGCATGACGCATTAGGGAGAGCATCTGTGTTGACTAAGCACTAACTGTTGCATTTAGTCTGTCCGTGATATTGCTTGGCTTAGTTTCCTCCACATGTTCAGCCCTTCTGACTCTATAGTGCTATTTAATTCATTATTAATCATGCAGGAGGTATCACCATGGATCATTGCGGATTATTAAGAGGTGCAATTAGGCTAGCAGTTATATCTTTCAACACTGTTACATTAGATTAATTTTTTACCTTTTTCCCCACAGCATCCCACAGACCCACAGCATCCCTAGCAGTCAAAGGACAAGCAAATTTCTCCAAGGAATAATCATCATCCATGTGACTGCCAAAGCTCCCTAGTTTACTCCCATCTCTCCATAGCACATCTGTCTTGCCTATAGGGTTCCATGGCAGGACAAACATTGAAGACACCTACTGTACAGTAATTTGTAATGATTCCTAAAAAAAAATCTACACTGCTGGGACCATGCCTAAATAAGTAAAGGGTCATTTCAGTTCTCCAATTTACCATAATCTTCTTGTTTCCTGTGTTTCTAGGGGGGCCCTAATCTAAAGTCATCTACTAATCCTCAGTAGTAGTGCAATGAGTTAAATTAGGTATTTGAGGTTATAACCATCTGCCAGGCTAATATGTAATTAATCTGTGTGACTTAAAAAAAATAACTTTGTATGCAAAGCTACATATAAGATTAAATACCTTTAAATAAAACCATTATAATTGATATGTTCTGTTTCTTGAGGATTTCTTGCTTAAATAAATACTAGTTAAATCAATGTAGCATAATATTAAAGATGAAACAAATAAGATACTTGTGCATATTGTTGTCAAACAAACTTTTTGTATTGCAGTTTGTTCGTGTGAAACTGACCAAATTTGTTTCAGGTTGGTTCCATTTGTACACTCTAAGAAAAAGAATCCTAAAAGAAAAATCATTAACATGGTGACGCACAACTTGATGATTTAATGAAGTTGTGCTCCACCATGTTAATGTATTGTTTTTTTGTTTTTTTTTCAGACCACCAAGTTGTATTAATGACATTGTAAAATGTTAAAATATGGGTAGAATTCCCCTTTTAAGTGACACGTGGCTAAGTTGACAAACTCTCAAAATGCAACAGGCATTTGGAAGCTGTCACAACAAGCAGCAGGCGGCCGAGGTGCTACTGGTGTGTCTAAACAAGCTGAGGGCTTTTGAGCTCCAGCAAGGAGCTCAGTGTGCTCCAATCTGACACTTATCTCTCCCGGCGCTGGCCTGGGCGCCACCCTGTTCTGCTGATGGCAGCGCCATGTCGCTTAGGAAGCAGCTGGTTACTGTCAGAGATCTAGGTCAGGACAGGCTGCCGGGGCCAAGCACTGGAACATACTATAGAGGGCTATCACCTTTACACATCCATTTTAACATGTTGATTCATTGTCACACAAATAATTGTGACTAACAATTTAATTGTTTTTTGTTTTTGTTTTTCATTGGAAGTTGGAACATTGTGAATAGAAATTGTGTTTGGCTTTTAGGCTTTGTAATAAAGTGTACAGGGGCTGTTATTAAAATAGTGGAACATTAACTTGTAGATGACAATTATGATGAAATAATTGTAATAAAGTCAAATAGTTTGCAAATAGACAATTATGTAATACTTCACTATAGCACTATGAGGTCTATATATTGTGTGTGTGTGTGTGTGTGTGTGTGTGTGTGTGTGTGTGTGTGTGTGTGTGTGTGTGTGTGTGTGTGTGTGTGTGTGTGTGTGTGTGTGTGTGTGTGTGTAAGTGTGTGTGTGTGTGTGTGTGTGTGTGTGTGTGTGTTGATGGGATAAAAAAATAGACCTTCACCATAAACATCCATACTTTTCAGAGTGTGCCATAGGCCGGCAGGCCGCTTCAAGGTCACAGCCCTCTGAATATTATGCCTGACAAAATAGATAACAGGCAGAGATCTCTCCAGCAACCGACACGCACGCTTGCTGTTCCTTCTGGGGCGCCCCGACACCTGATGTGGAACGAATCTCATTCGTGAAATAACAGGCCAGTATTATTCTGATTTTATATGTTCAAATGTTGTTCCTATCTGTGAGTCATGTAATAAACAATGCCAGAATTTGCTAAATTGGACAGCTGCCTACAGTCTTATTGAGTACTGGTTTAACTGTATACTTCAGGGTCTGGTCTGGTACTGCTACTCTCTGGGTATACCCCACCGGTCTTTAGGTTGTTGAGCACCCAGACGGTCTGGGAACGACGCATTAGTGTGTGTGTGTGTGTGTGTGTGTGTGTGTGTGTGTGTGTGTGTGTGTGTGTGTGTGTGTGTGTGTGTGTGTGTGTGTGTGTGTGTGTGGGGTGTGTGTGTGTGTGTGTGTGTGTGTGTGTGTGTGTGTGTGTGTGTGTGTGTGTGTGTGTGTGTGTGTGCGCGCGTGCGTGCGTGCGTGCGCACATGTGTGCATGCATGTAAGTATGCGATGCAGCCTTGCACATTAGCCATCGTCAGCATTGGCCAGATCAGATCTAAGCATACTTAAGTACACTGATCTTCCCTCATAATGGATATACAGATCATATACCTGTTTACCTCTCAATACAAATCCACAGGCAAGATGTGCGGAAGTGAACATACATACCAAGCTTATGACATCGGGCATGTCATGACATCACCAGCCATGCCCATATACACACTGTCATCTATGCATGCAATACATTTCCATATCCATATACTGTACATTGTAATTCAATTTAATTGAATTCTTATACTATGATATAGATAACCGACTTAATCGTAGGGAATGGTTTTCATTGGCATCTTTTTTGGGCCCTGCATTTTGTCATTGTACATGTCAAACACACAAAAACTAGGTTTGGGTTTGGGTAGGTTTGTGTTGTGTTACTGTAGGTTACTTGCTGGGTAGAAAACAACCCATCAAGTAACTAACAAAACACAAACCTAAGTATCAGTTACAATCAGGATACAATCCAACCATTTGTTGGGTTGTTTTATTTTGACTAAATTCATAGGTTGTTTTGTTAGGTTAACTTTGTTATTTTCCTGAGTGTATAACCGATTGTTGGGTAAAATAAGTAACACCCCCAAAACTTCCTAGCTTCATTTCAAACTTTTGAAATTCAACAGCACACCATGTACCAGTTACTCGTGTTCAGTATAAATTTAAATGTTTTCTACTGCTGAAGAACTGAATCAAGACAATTGTTGTGCATTCCTGAAAGGTAATAGTTTGTTTTGTATGGCATTACTCTTTTACAGTATTAGTATTAATGTCGTCTAAACTTTGTGTCCAGGTAGCTCAGTCGGTTGCCTTTGGACCACAAGGTCATGGGTTCGATTCCGGGCACCGCCAACTCAGCATATGAGTAGCACTACTTGGGTGTGGCAAGTTGTACTTGTGCTGTAGGTGTGCGCTCCACCTCAGCAATCCATCTCCCAGGGGTCTAGCGCATTGTAACAGGGAGAGACTCCCACGTGTTACTGTGTTTTTATGCATGCATAAAAAAATAGGTTAACTGAAGGCTATGGGTAAAATCAACTGGTACTTGGGCTATTTTGACCCTCAAAATTAGGTTATTAATGTAACCTAATACATTCGGTCAAATATAATAACACATATTTGGTCAAATTGACCAAAGATCCAGTTGGTGTTTTTTTTTTTTTTTTTTTTTTTTTTTTTTTTTTTTTTTTTTACCAAATGTTTGGTTGAAGTTAGGTTGTTTTTGGCCAATCATTTTTTGTGTGAAGTAAAGGCTTCTGAAATGAGAGAAGTTGCTAAAACATATTAATAAACCTTAGGAAAGATTGTGTAAAAAGAGAAAGGGAAGCACTGCAGGGATCCTTGAAACTATATTTATCAATATTGTAATAGATGACATACATTACTGTATTAACTGTCATCCAATAAATGATTTGTAATCTACTGAATTACACAGTGATTAGATACTTAAAATAGATAACAATGCATAAACAATCCATATGAACTAGGACAGACAGCAGTCAAGAATATTACATTACATAACATGGCGCCTAATCATACTTTGAATCCTAATCTATTTGTCTTGGCCATAATCTATGGCCTGCCCATGTAAGCATGTCTTCATGTACCACGTTGCAATGGTAGGCTACCGTTCTGTACTGCTGGCCAGCAGATTATGTCAAGTGTCTGTGATAATTCCCTGATGGAACCAGCCAAGCAGGCTGCAGGTGGCCATTTGAACACTGGCTAACACAATGAGTCATCTAAACGTCAACAACACGCTCAGCACAGTGTGGATTCTACAGTGTGCCTGTATGACATTACACACTCAAACACAACTGCAGGTGTGCATTGTCTCCCCACTGTGTCTTGAAAGAAAAAAAGAGAAAGAGATCAGGTCATTGATCTCAAGTGACTGCTTTTGTCAAGTAAATAACTTATACTGATTGTATTCTTTTAGGACTGTGAAAAGCTATTACTAAATAACAAAAACACTACGGAATGGAAATTCAAAATCATAGTATTGAAACAGAATCTTCAAAACATGGAAGGCTGGTGATAAAATGGAAATCCTAGCTTTGAGCTTGCATTGTGTCTAATAATACATCATTATTCATACAATCTCCTGATGTGAGCGTGATGTGCATATTTTTTATTATACTTATCAAATTCAGTGATAACCATTTTCATTGTTGAATAGCAATGTCCACTGGCATCAAAGTCTGTATTTGGCTACACCAGAGAAGTCTTGAGAAGATTGATTGATTGATTGATTGATTGATTGATTGATTGATTGATTGATTGATTGATTGATTGATTGATTGATTGATTGATTGATTGATTTAATGAATGACTTAACAAATACTTTAATAGCAGTTTGCAAAATAGTTTTGTAAATAGTACAGTACAATGGTGATGAAAGGATAACCCAAAAGGCCATAAGGGCATGCGCCTTGATTTCACCGTTTCCCTGTGTATTCAATTCAAGATAATAAAGCAGCATGTGCCATGACCACAAATGACTTATTTAACCACTTAATCCCCAGCTTCCCTATTCTGGCAAAAGGTTTTCTCTGACAAATAGCAGATCTACAAGCGTGCAATGTGCCTGCTATTTTCAGACAAAATATCTACTGTAAAGTTATAGCTCCCTGAGGGACTCTGGTCAACTATAGGGTTTAAAAGTGGTTAATTAGGTAAATCCAAACATGAAACATGCAGCCCAGTGACACCAGACCACTAATTAAGTGGAAATCGTACAGAGGTCAACAGTGATGTGGCCAAGAATGACAAGAGTAGCCACCATATGGCTAAAGATGCCCACAAGGAGCGGCCTTTAGTGCTCTTTTAATCTTTTGAGCTAATTGTGTCCTTTGCCCATCCCCCCAAACACCCCCATTTCTTACTATTTTCTATTGACTCGTGCCTATATGTTCCCCAAGCAGGCGGACATAATGTTACCGTTTTCTAATCCACTTAAATGGTTTTCAGTGTGTATATATTTTTCCCCAATTATTGAGGCTGCTAGTCCTCACAGAGTTGGGGCCTGCATGTTGATGTCAACCTTAATAACACAAACCAGCGGATTGTATGCTTGAATGTTTTGTGGGTGAGTGTAGACTAGAGCATAGAAAATAGATATCTAATATCTATACAAATTGATTTGATTTACTATTATTTACATTCCCTCAGTGATCACAAGCAAGAAGGCATAGATACAGATGTGTACCAGTATTGCATATTGTAATTGAAAAGTACAACGTATTAGGAATATACTAGATGTGTAATGGATCAGACTCATAAACATCTACAAACATCAATAAAAAAAATAATATAAAGTGCATAATAACATATAGTATAAAAATGGTTACTACAGTTATTTACTGTAGGCAAGGCTACTATAGCATAGATCAGATGTCTGACATCTCAGTCACTAATTATCAGAAAACCAAAAAAAGTAGAAGCTAAGCTCCATTGTCTTCAGATTAAGACCATTCACTCTGGTCGCTCAACTGTGTAAAGAAACAAATGATGAAATAATTGTTTGAAAGTTGTGGTCATATACCAAATGAGCTTTTTAGTGAATGCTGGTTCATGTTCATGCATGAATGAGGACATTCACTGAACTTCAACGGAAATCTTCTCGCTGTTATACTGAACTGCAGTATCAATATGTTTGGGCATATACTGAGAGACAACAGATTCCAGGAGTCTCTGTCTGTGTCAGTCACACACATACAGTACACAGACAGAAATTATTCCAGGAATCTTATTGACTGTTCACTTTAGGCATATTTTTATAAACCGGCTTTATGTATTATTGTGTATCGTTTTCACAAAGAATCCATTATTTGTCCAGAAGATAAAATGAATATTTCCCTATTTCCTTCCCCTGGCAGATAGTTTCCTATGTGCCTTACGTCTATGTGATATGATGATTCTTGTGATCATGGTTTAAAATTGACATCTATTTAAATAGTGCTCAATTGACCCAAGTTATGGTCATTTTAGCTTCTCAATAATGCATGGAGACCTTCATAAAGGGACAGATTAGTACCGGCCTATATGGCCCCTTCACAATTCTATTATTCTCTCTTTGACCTTTCCTCCTGTTGGCTTGAGAGAAGCAGATGAGCTGTAGTTTTTTGTAAAAATGAGAGTGAAAGTTAATATGCAGTTCCTAAACAAACAGTGGACATCATTATGGATGGAAAGCAATCACATAGATCAAATATATGGCCGGAAATGGAGATGGAATTTGGGGGCAAGGAGAGAAAACAGAGGGCAATACAAATTGGAGGGGCTGGCAAACATAATAATGTGCACCCCAGGTAATCATCAGACACCATAGAGGAGCGCTGACTGATGGCTCCTCTCCCAGACAGATGAGACAGAGGAGAGGGCAGGAGAAGAGGCTCATGGAAATGGGTCTAAAGTTACTGTCGGACTCTTCTGCACCAGATCTGGTGT
The DNA here is from genome assembly GCA_039105355.1 of Benthosema pterotum. Lineage (NCBI taxonomy): Eukaryota > Metazoa > Chordata > Actinopteri > Myctophiformes > Myctophidae > Benthosema > Benthosema pterotum. The sequence goes on along the minus strand of CM076966.1, from coordinate 21,510,079 downwards.
GTTGGCAGCAGTCCATCGCGTTATTGTTTGTTAAAGCTCCCCCTGAAGTTATTGGGACACGCCATTGAGGACGTTGCCTCCAAAACAGCGGCCAGGCGTCCTGGCAATGTGACTGATTGATCCAGTAGATGAACAGTAAAGATTAAAAGGATGGACAAATGAGCCTGCTGCTTACACAGCGTTTGGGGCTTAATCCTCTCACCCCCATGGGCTCTTTTTGACAACGTGCCTCTGAGGAGAACGCACACACACGCTGACAGGACCTGGCCAGGAGGGACAGGACAATGCCACACGGACGTGTTAACAAGCCTTAGACTTTGCATCCTACAGTATAGCCGACTGCCGTCATTACATCTGTATACTCCAAAGACAGCAAAGGAACAGAGGCTCCATCAGAAGGGTAAACTGAACAGGGAGGCCACGCGGGCAGAGGGACTTGATCTGCCATCTGCCCTGTCTGACAGCCAGACCACGGGGGCCTGCATGAACTGTTGTCATTTGAGGCATTGACCTGTGTTTATTTCTTTCTTCTTTCTGTCTTTTTTTTTTTTTTTTTTTTTTGCAACTGTGGTAATTGGTGAACGCCTGAAGGAACACACCAGACGGATCCCCAACTTTTAAACATCATATTGGACGAAGGGATTAAGAACTTTTGTAGAAAAGAACAAAGCACTAGATATAATTGTAATACATTCCCTGTCAAAATGATGGAGGACCACCTGTCTAAAATGGCTGTAATGTCCTCGTCCTCCCCTGATGAGTCTGTAGGGAGCCCAGGCACGGATGACAGCAGAGGCGGTAAGACCAACACACATGCACTGCTAGTGGGAGGAACAGGGGCCCATGTAGCCAAGCATGCAATTCAACATCATTTTTATGTCAATGTGCAGCTATAGTTTATGCTTATAATCATTAGTACACAATATAAGCTATAACTTCACAGCCATTTAGATTATGTTATTTTATTGTTTATTTATTATGTTCTTAAAACCTAAGTTACAATTATCGTTTATTATTGTTTACAATTATTCGTGAATGTGCCCACTAGCAATAATATCATTGTAGTGCTGGGTAAAGTACCCGGGGTGGCGCCAAAATAGGTTTGCAACTGCAAATGGTTTCCTCTTGTTAAATTGGATTGTTGAGTAGGGATTCAAGTTCACCAATGTCAGGAGGACATTTCCATTGTTTGTGTGACTTTGAAGCCACATGCACGTCTGCAGATCTCACAGATGGCAAGCACATGTACGAAACAATACATGGCACATCTAACTCTCTAACTGCACCACATTGACTTTCAGCCAAGAGTCCTGCCCCGGGCAAATCCCTGAGCCCCGCTCTGCTCTGCAGGGTCTGTGGAGACACAAGCAGTGGAAAACACTACGGGATCTATGCATGCAACGGCTGCAGTGGCTTCTTCAAGAGAAGTGTGAGGAGAAGGCTCATTTACAGGCAAGGAAACAAATCCACACTGTTTTATTTATTCTATTATTCCATTGAAAGGCCACTTATGCCAGGCTTTTGGCATTGCCATGGTTGCATGTTTACATCATATGTGCATGCATGCATTATACTGTAATTATTCAGTTACACCCCCCTTATTGTTATTTATGAAAACACAACCACTGTTGGAAATTGATGCCTATTAAGCATTATTTTTTTTAAACAAATTTTTCAAACAGGAGTAGCCTATACTTAAACCCTGCCTCTGGTTCAACAGGTGTCAGGCTGGAACAGGCATGTGCCCAGTGGATAAAGCCCATCGTAACCAGTGCCAGGCATGCCGGCTGAAGAAATGCTTACAAGCGGGCATGAATAAGGACGGTTAGTTGTATGAGAAATTATACTATTTGGGTCAATACTTGTTATGTAAAAAATGTCAAAACACATAATGTTAATTGTTTGAAGATTTCTCTGCCTTTGAGAGGATTGCATCAAACCTCTTATTTTCAAACATTATCCCTCCATTCCTCTCTCTGTTCTTCTCACTTTACCACTTCTCTAAACCTTCTCCCTCCTCATCCACTCTTCTCTCTGCAGCCGTACAGAACGAGCGCCAGCCCCGCAGCACAGCACAGGTGCGACTGGACTCCCTGGACGTGGACCCAGAGAAGGAGCACCTGGCCACCACGCGGGAGCCTGCCTCCTCCTCCTCCTGCTCCTCTGCCTCGTCCACCGGCTCCGTCATCACATGGCCACACATCACGTCCTCCATAAGCTCCTCTGTCCCGCCTCAGCGCTGCGGCAGCCCCCAGAACAACCACCGCTTCATGGCCAGCCTCATGACCGCCGAGACCTGCGCCAAGCTGGAGCCCGAGGACGGTGAGCAGGCATGGGGACATGTTGGGGGTCTACTAATCAAATGTTCAGTGGCGTTCAGTCATTATGGTATAATAATAAAGGTTTGGGCATATGTCCATTTGTATATTATGATAAAATGCAACTAGGCTACAATGAGATAATATGGATACAGGGAAATTAGAAATAAGTTGTTTTCCATGTACAAATATTATTTTCTTGTATTTATTTTATGACAGAGATTATACACTACTATACACTACTCTGAGTAGTGTTATGAAGAAAATTAATACCAAAATCTCACAGTAGATGAGATAAATAGCTAGTATTTTCATGTAATCAGATGTACAAAACAGTATTTGACAGACATAAAGTTAATTCCTTAATAATACAAAAATAATATAAATATATAGCAGCCTGTTACATCCAAATATTATATAACGTCAAATGTGACACTCTTTCCCTTCCAGTTGATGAGAACATTGACGTGACCAGTAACGAGCCAGAGAGAGCGTCATCAGAGTACCACATGGCGCTCTACCCCTCCAGCTCCGAGAACGTTTATGAAACATCTGCGCGTCTGCTCTTCATGTCTGTCAAATGGGCCAAAAACCTCCCAGTGTTTTCCAACCTGCCCTTCAGGGATCAGGTATTGAAACCCAACCTGCTTTAATCAATGCAAGTAACAACTGGATCCATGTAATATCACCAAAACAGCGCATAACAGTTCAGTGTCTTGGGTGTTTCTTGGTATACAAAGCTCAAAACTTTGTGCTTCAGAATCAGAACATGCATTGTTGACTCTGCAGCCCAGCTAATCTATAGTGGTACTTGTACCACCGTTGTGCTAGGTCATCCTCCTAGAGGAGGCGTGGAGTGAGCTGTTCCTGCTCTGTGCCATCCAGTGGTCTCTTCCCCTGGACAGCTGCCCGCTGCTCTCCCTGCCTGACCTGTGCCCCGGCATCCAGGGCAAGGCCAGCTACACCGGCCTGGACCTGAGGCTTCTCCAGGAAGCCTTCAGCCGCTTCAAGGCCCTCGCTGTGGATCCCACCGAGTTCGCCTGCCTCAAGGCTATAGTCCTCTTCAAACCAGGTAACTCATTAAATCATTATTAACTTGGTTAGTGTGTTTTTCTGAGGGAGTGAGGGAAAGAAATCTGCTTTTAGGCTAAGGACCCTATTTTCTCTTGTGCTTTAACTCTTTATTTTGAAAGACATTTTAGAATCTTTCACATAGCCAATCTACTGTACATCAACACATTGTTGGCTTGTAGATCTGTTTCACCTAATGTTATGCACCCATGCATTTCTCTTATACAGTACATTATGCTGTTTGCTTGTGATAAAGAATGTTGTTTGTTGACTATGGTTCATTCATAGCATGCTTACTCATTTTGAATTTGCACTTAGTTAGCTTATAAGAGTGTCTAAATACGTAAATTGTAATTGCAACTGTTTTGTCGGATGCTGTTCCTAATGACAGCATAAGCAAAAGATATTTAACATAAAATGATTTTTGTTCCATAGAGACCCGGGGGACTGAAGGATCCAGAGCAGGTAGAGAACCTCCAGGACCAGTCCCAGGTGATGCTGGGGCAACACATCCGCTCACACTATCCCTCCCAAGCAGCCAGGTAATGATCACAATGCCACTGAAACACAGCCGGATAATAGATGGCACCGAAACACCCAGATAATGCTCACAATACCTCACATAAGCCACCAAGTGTAATGGTAATGGCACACCAGAAAAATGCCTCTGTCCGACAATCCTTAAAGGACCAGTCCACCACTTTTCACCTTTATCTTCATATACTGCAATAGGTTGTTTTCTTACTCAATCTGTGCCTCATGGCAGGGCAGTGGGCAGTTCAGAAACCCGTTCACCAATGACACCATCGATGGGTGACCCAAGCTAATAGAAACTGCAGGACTTCTATTCCTCAAAAGTTGCAATGCAATAATGGAAGCCATTGTTCTCATAATACAAATCGAAATATGTATTTTCTTGAATCATTTTTAAAATGAATCTGCCCAATGAGGATGTCACTGGTGGATGGATCTCTGAACTGCCTGAAATTCTGAAATTGTGGCATTTTATCATGAACATTAATGGACTAAAAGTGGTATTTAAAACATTAACAACATCATGTGCCTAATTGTTTATTATTATTGTTATTATTATTCTTAACCTTAACCTGTGGAGTGGACTTTTTTTTTTATTGTAGACTACTGTATTGTATTCTTGGGGTGCAATGCAGTCATTATTTTCCCACTCGTTTGTTCTTCTATTCTTTAACTCCTTAAGCAAGTCCATAACATTTTCACATTTTTAGAGTTAAATGAACAGAATATGTTTTGTGTATAGTACATGAAAACATTCATACATTAAAACGCTTATTCTGTTGTGCAGGTTTGGGAAACTCTTACTCCTTCTCCCGTCACTGCGTTTTGTTGGCTCAGAACGGATTGAACTCCTGTTCTTTCATAGGACCATTGGTAACACCCCCATGGAGAAGCTGCTGTGTGACATGTTCAAGAATTAAATCCCCAGATGGACCCAAAGGGGCCGTCTGCTGGCCATCGGATGACTTCAGGCCTGTGGTCTGTCTACTCAAATGCATGGCAGGCCTGAATAGAAACAGTGGTACAAGTCCAGGGCCGGAGCTGCCAGACACCAGTTTACAAGGACATCCCAGGCAAATGTCACTTAATAGTAAGATTAATGCAAAGATGAAACTGCATGCATTCAAAACTGAAAATGCATTATTACAGCTCAGTTTCCTGATGATCCTCACCAAGCACTGCTTTCATAGTAAAATGCAATATACTAGAGGGCCAGTTCTAATAGCAATTAAAATATCATCCTGCGGGCCGAAGATAATTCATTCACACATTCGCCTAATCCCCCCCGGGCCTTGAGTTTGACTTTTATGATCTACTGTATGTCCTTGTTCTGGATAAAGGACACATAACAAACCAGTGGTTGTCAGCCTTCAACAGTGTATAGTTTTTGGAACAATATTCGCTAGGATTTTTCTCGCTCAGTTTTCTTCTGTTTTTCGATCTCTGGGAAGTGGGAACCCAATCTACCCTGTAAAATACTGTGTTCATTTTGTCGAGTTGCAGACCCACAAGGGGTAATTTTGTTCCAAACTATCAATCGTTTAGCTGCGGTACTGAATTGGTTGTTAGACCGCTTGCTTCCACTGGTTCTTGTATTCTTGAATTTGTTTTAGTAAGGATAAGGACTAAGCTAGGGGTAGCCATAGTCAACTTTTAAAATTTAAGATAGCTTTAGGTTTTGGCATAGTTTACTGATGTTACGTTTAGGAATAGGCAAACCTGGTGGCAAGCGTTCCCGCGGATCTGAGTTCTCCGTATTTGCCCCAGTGGGAGTGTAGAGTTCTGGTATTCCATGTTGAAAAACACTGATCTACTTTATTTAATGTGAAAGCTGTCTAATGTACATATGAGAGATTCAGTGTGCTATTTTGTCTAATAAGGTCACTTTAATATGTGCGTACAGTGATGTACATTCCATATGAGCTTCATGCTTGCCTGTCTATATGCATCATTATTGGAGGTCAATTCATTCCATTTCTCTCTCAATAATGGAATCTGTCACAGTAGCCTACCAGTACAATCCTTTTTTTAATGTCTAGTAGAGTACAATGTTTTTTGAAGCAATTATGTACATGTATTTGTTTGGTGTTACTAAACATACTGTATCTTATAATTCAAATGATCACATGTGTGTGCGTGTGTGTGCGCGCACAAACGCACACACACGTATTTATTCTATCATGATGACTTAATACTTGGAATTATAAGGAATTACATGTGTATTTATTACGCAGTCATACTTTCCAAACTGCAATCATTGCTATATAGCAAGTAAAATGTACAACAGTAGAGTAGCCTATGCATTGATTTATTTTGCTAATCTAAAAGTATGTTTTTGTTTGTTTGCATAATACAAAAACAATTGCAATTTAAAAGGTATCGCTGTTTCTCTGAATCTTGTGGGCTGGACCTACACTGAAAGATGCCCAGTGTTAGAATGAGTTATAGCCCTTTCTTCCTCGGTTAATAGTCCCATGCAATATTGCATGGGACTATTAACCGAGGAAGAAAGGGCTTAGACATGGCCCTCTTTCATATGAAAGAGGGCCATGTCGTTAAAATACTTTCTATAGGATATAGATTGTACCATAGACCATTGAGATTGTAGATTTGAATCTCAATGCATACCTTTTTTCAGTGTTTATTATTTTATTAAATTCAGTTAGTCTATATGTTTAATCAATAGGCTGGTGTATAGCCTATACATTTTCTATAACCATCTGTTTTTGTAGATGTCCTGTTCTGTTTGTTTCTGTCTACACTTAATAAAAGTTATACAGACCATTTATGATTGTTATGTTTTAAATAATTTAATAATTCAATAGCAAAACAAATTTCTAATTTCATTAATTTCAACACTCATGCCAGCAGAAATCTAGGATTGATGGTCCCATATGGATCTGAGGCTGCCATGGGTTAGAAGGCATTTATAGGATACTAAACACACGCCTACTTTATATAATGGTTATATGCTATACATACTAGTGAAGTAGTGTCCCTTAACCACTAGCATGCCTGCCAGTTGTTACTTGCATTGAAGAAAAAAGGGACAGAATTAGCATTTGCTTAAATTCATACTTAGATTTTTTTTCCCCCCAGATGTCTAACATTTCTGAGATGAAAGACTGATGATGTATAATGGAAGTTATGGAAGGAGAACCTTCTTTATGGGCAAAGATAAACAACTTTAAATATCAAAAAATGTCAGAACGACCTCTCACACATTCTAGTGTGAATGACCTCTCAGGCAGTGTTAAATGATTTGCAAAACACAGATATTTTGTAATGAGAATAAAGAGAAATAAATGATAAAAAAAACAGTTAACAAAGAGAGGTTCCGGGCACATAAAGTTAAAACATTCCCACTCAGTAATGTGCAATTTATGGGTACATCTTTATAGGTACATCAAATACATGTGCAAATTCAATAATTATGAATGCACCTTTAAATCATAATTGAAAGGTGCTCTAATGCATGTCACAATTAAGGCTGTGGCTTGTTGACAATAATGACAACTCAGTTCTTCAATCAAACATTGCCCTCTTCTGGTTGTTCTGGGTTCATGACACTTCATAGCATCCACACAGTCACCAATAGAATAGTAAGATTTTCTTTGTCTTAACAAAATGTTCTAGCAAAGCTCTCATGTCTCACGCACTGAGCGTGTGACACACTCTTCAGAGTGTATTCACACGCACACACGCCACACATGCGTCTTCACACGCACAAAATAACTCGCCAAATAGTGCAGCGGTTAAGCAAACCAATTGTGCACTTTATGACTAAAGCATGAAACTTTCCACAGTGTTTCTACACACCATGAAGTTTGTTTTGAGATGTGGAAACACTTCTGAGCATGAATGTTTCTATATGCCAGAGGCTGTACAAATACCGGGTTGTCAAAAACATGTATTTTTTTTTACTTTTCTGCAGACACATTGATAAGATATCAACAACAAGAGTTCTGGAACCCACTAATTATCATCAAATTTCTTCAATGGGTTATATCACCAGTATAAGATGTGTCATTTGTGTTTCAGGGTCCATTAGGTCACACAAACTTACCTCACATGACCAAAGACAAAAAACGGATTTTCAACAATTTGTGTTAAATTGGATTGAGCATTTCACATCTCTTCTAGACATTTCCTAGTTAGAGTAAAGTGTCTCCTAGTTGCAATAAAGAGTGTCTATAATGCAATGACACTGTTAGTGAGGCCTAACAGTCTCCTGAGTAGGGATGACACGGTATGAGATTTTGGAAACCTATACCTCAGTGTTTCATGATTTTTGAAAATGAATAAATACATACTAATATAGTATGTATTTATTAATTTTTAAATACCATAGGTATGTGCTATAACCTACAGCAGAACTGCACTGTGCATGTTCAGAACGGCATGCCCGGAACTGTTAACACTGTCAGACTGACATCTGGAGACCTTGAGTCACCGAGAGTCATTGACTTCAGAATTGCTTTCTGACATGTGCCAGTCTCCATTAAATGGAGGTTTTGTTCTAAGGAATCACAACAGCAATACAATATAGAAAAAACATAATTGACAGGTGCTCTTCATACAAGACACCCTGGGGAACCCTGTATCACCCAGCATCGGGGCATTACTGCACGTAGAAGATAGCAGTACAGAGGATGAGATTAGCTGGACACTGACACCGATACCAAGAACAACCAACCAAAGGTACTGTGTTCCAGGACTCTTCTTATTGATATACTGTCTGTATGCCTGCAAAAAGTGAAAAATCCATGTTTTTGACCACCTTACATTTGTACAGCCTCTAACACATGAAAGCACTTCAACTGAGAAGTGTTTCCACACCTGAAAATAAACTTCATGGTGTATAGAAACACTATAGAAAGTTTCATGCTTTAGTCATAAAATGCACAATACCTTCCATTTAATGAGCTTAACCGCTGCACTAAAAGTCATTTTTTGCCCCTGGCAGCTTTCTAGAGTTTGCTAAGGGTGTAGGTAGACCCCTGCAGGCCCTGGCGTGCAAGACACGTTTAAAATCTAAGTTGAATGCATTAACCTAGAGGTGTTGTGCGCCCTTTCATAACAATGGTGACAACTCTTTAAAATATAAATAAACCCATCCACCCCAACATCGCAATCATAAACTGTTCAAAATAATATCCCCAGTATATTTACACCCACAGTACATTATTAAACATTCACAAACACACTTTAAAACCATAAACAGTAATAATTTATAGAATTTACACCCATTCAAAATGTGTGCATTTAGTTTATTAAAAAAGAAAGAATTCACTTCTTTGTCCATGTGTTCATATATCTGTATGTCGTGCAGTATTTCACTGGAAATATAATAATTAATGAAGAAATGTCAGTGCCAGCACCCATCTTTTGCATGGGCCTTTGGGTTTCTCAAGCTAACTTGGTTGTTTTGAAAGGCAATATATAAAATTATTATTATTATTATTATTATTATTATTACCCCTAACACACACAAAATAGTCAACATATTTTCGTTTTCTTTACTAGATGGAACAAATGTCTTAACTAGGCCTATTAGTGCTACTCTGTTATTGTTGTTGTGATAACCAGCCGATGGGCCGGTTCGGTGGTGCCCCCCCGGCCCCCCCGGCGCCCCCGACCCATCCAATCTCACACTCCCAACAAACTTCAAAAGTTGAGAGCCCTGGTTCTAGGATATACTGTATCAGACATTATTTCAATAACTACTCTGTCAGAGTAGCTACTATGCATTTGAATTGGATGGTCACTCTAAAAGAATATGGTCAAACAAAGTTTGGAGTCTAATTACATGTTTTGAAAGGTAAATGGACTCTTAAAAACTTGGGGCTGAGGCAGTGGCTCCCGGTTAAAGTAATTGTATAGTCAGTTGGATCTGCCCAATATCAGGGGTAGGGAAATACTTTCTAGGAAAGGCAATCATACATACATCTTATTAAAATATAAATGGCCCATTTCCTCGTCCTTGCAATGGAGTTTGGTTTTCTTAGGAGAGGGTATAATCTTACTGCTTGGTTTTCACATTCATACTGTAGGTCTGAGAAGACAAAACAGCTTTGACAAAGCCTAATTTAATTTCTTGTAAAATGATTGACCTAAAAGGAAGAGGAAAGTTGTTTTTCTCTTTGTTTTGTTCTGATGGAAACAAAAGTAGGCTACAATCATTGACGTGTGAATATGCTACAAATAGCAATCAGATTTTCACCTTTGTTAAGAGGCCTGGCTATTTTTACTTTTCTTTGTGGTAATAGCTAACATTCAAACATTCCGAGGCGAGTCCTGTACGCAACCTCAGTAGGGTTGTCTACGTACATCTACTTGAGCAGATCATCTGGACCTTTCAGGCCTCCGTCATGTGAGCAAGCTCACCGACCCAGATTAGCAAACTTTGAACTCCTGATGAATACAGAGCTGTGCACTGGAAGGAAAAGACTTCCAAAAGTACACATATTTGTCTGAAATGAGCAAATTTAAATGATAGCCTTTTCCTTTGTCCGAGGATGTCTAGACCTTTTGACTGGCATTGTATGCAGTATAATTGCATTATATCTACAGTAGCAGGACGTCATCAACTAATGGTCAAGCAATCAACATTCTCCTTCTCCCTTGTTCTCGTTCAAACCCTTTTGACACAAAGGTGGTTCCTGTTTGCAAAAGAGGTTTTCACTATTTTATCGCATTATAAGATTAGCCTCTTGGGCAATGGGCATGTGGAGACAAATGATTTAACACCCTGTTTGCAGTTCTAAAATGTCGACCTACAGCACAGTAAGCTCATCATGAAATCCCACTGAGAGCTAGCTGTTCCAGACTGAGAGTAATGCTACAGAACAGTGTTAGACAGAGTTTACTACATACTGTACAAACCAAAGCGTTACCAAGCACCAAAGAACTTACAGTCTACAGTAGGCTAAAGATATTTGGGGTGGAGATGGTCCATGTCAGATTACACATATTGCTCTTCAATAACATGCAAGTTGCATGCACCACTACCAAATTCAATGTAGGCTCAATTTCCTACATTACCTTACACAAATATTGTAACATTTGGTCACAGCTAAAGTTGAGCCACATCTTGTGCATGTACTGCAAACAGCCTCCCTGATTTGTATTTGCTATATAATCTCTAGTGAGGTTCCAAGTCTCATTGGAATGTGTTGGGTGTTACAGCTAAACTCTCACTCTCACAGCCTCATTACATCACCAGCACAACAGCAAGTACCTGATGGTACTTGTCAACAACGGAGCACTACCTGTGAAGCTGAGAAACCTCTGGGGTTTCATCAACCATCGGGTTGATTGTTTTTCCAAAGGAGGCAATTCTGAAAGTTTTATTTTAGGGGAATACAAATCAACCTGAAGGAAGGTGGCTCTTTTCCTAGCCAAGCCTTCATCTGGTCTACCTTGAACAGAGAGCCACGATGAATCACACCAAAGTTGAGCCTGAGCCTTTTGAATATAGCTATTATGACTACTCTGATTGGTACACAGACAACCTTGAACCAACAAAACCACCAAAAGAGTAAGTATGATAAATGAGTGTGACTTTTGGAACATTGGTGTAGAATTTGATGTGATGATCTGATGAATGTGCAAATGAATGGAAGTACATTTACTTGAGGTTGTCTGTTCTGTTGCCTGTAAAATGAATGAATCTGAATGCTAGATCAGCAATTACTTCAACTTTTACAACCACAGAGTACAGCTAACTCTATAAAGGTGGTAATAATGTTTTGAATAATTTATACTTCCATCCATCACTGTACCACTGAATTTTGGACAGCACATTAGCTGATAAAATACCGAATCAACTACTATACCCTTATAAAAATTAACCTAATGATAAAGTTGGCAAGTAAACTTGGTTGGCACTGCCTACACAAAAGTAAACTTTACTGGCAGCACAAGGCTATCTATGTAATGTACAAATACAACATAGGCCTACTATACAGTAAATTGAACTAGAATTTTCACAATTAGAAATTGCAAAGTGTGGCAACCAGATGATAACAAAAATGTGCCTAAATAACAAACTTCTTGTTGCCTACGGCAACCCCACTAACTACAACCTGAAATACAAAATGTAGGCCATGATATTCCCAAAATAGGGATAACATGTTGGAAGTGGTTAAAGACAGTAAAACATCAACATTTTTAACACAACTTGGTAGGTGTTGTTTAGTGCAGAACTTGTGTTCTTTGCCAATATTCTGTTACTCTTTCAGGGTGATTCTACCATGTGACCCCACAGCAGATGACACACTCTTCAATATATGCATACTGTCAATAACAGTAAGTACTGTATAAGAGGGAGGTGAAAAGCATAAGCATAAGTAAACAATAGCGCCTTAATGTGGATTAGTGTGCCATGGAAACACAGAGCACTGGAGCCTAATCTCAGTACAACATTTTACTAACAACTTTGTTTTCCCACATAGGCTACATAATATTAAAGATGTCGAGCATATAGTTCTTGGGGCCATGGGTTCCGTTTTATAGCTTAGTTCTTATTGTTGCTTTCATTCCATTCAATCTCTGTGAATCATGTTGGCTGTAATGAACCCAGACAAACTGAATGAAGATTGCCATCATCAGTTTGCCCTTCTCCAATTACACTGAATGGATGTTCTACTTGGAACTCTATGTTCACATGAATATAATTCAATTTCTAGGTCAATGTTTATGGGTTGTACTTCTGTAAATTAAGTTGCTTTTTTGTGAGCATCATTTAATGAGGGCACACAGTGACTTAACATATTTACCACTGTGGTGCCTTGAACAATGAAAGAATAAAGCCCATTTTTTATGTTTAACAGAGGTTTATTCTTCTAAATGCAAACTGTGACATATCAAAACAGGAGACCAAAAGTCTGAAAACAAAATATAAACCCAAAATATAGCTTCATTACATACACAACTTAAACTACAAGTTATAATTATCAAATATTACCAATTATAAATATTGAATATAATGTACGGTAATGTAATGTATGTATGTTCGGGACAATAAAGAATATTATTATTATTATTATTTTAAGCCTTTTTAATACAAATATTCATATATAAATTATAACACATCAGAAAATCATGATCATAATAGAAAGTGCATTTCAATTATGGTTAAAACATAGAAAACAAACATCACCTCCTCAGAGAATGACAACATGACCGGCACCAGACAGCAGCTGACAGTAAACTGAACTACCTGGTGCAATTTTCTGAGCTATATATATACCCTCCGCCCGCGGCCCACAAGACAGGATCAAATGGAAAGGGGTCAACATAATCCACAACATGTCGCAATAGCATAAAAACCGGCACACAGTCACATTTTACACACATTTCACTCTGTACAGCATGTAGATCTGTTCTTTCTGAAGTCTTTTGCGTTTTTTTTATAGTTGAGTGTCCCTCTGTGACACAAACTATCATCCTTGTCCACAGACAGGAGTTGGTCTGGCCCAAATTGGCCCAATTAGTGTTCAGCTGTACGTCTCCCTATTTTAAAGACACAGGACCAAATAAAACACTTGAAGATTATAATTTATTTTGTTGGTCCATACCATACCTACCCAGTGCGTGCTGCTGAAAGGCATGTGAATGTGAAACAGTGACAGGTTGAGTCACACCATTTTTGCAAATGTTCCTTTTTTCCCTGCCAATTTTGTTTTTCTTGATTGTTTTTGTTTCAAATCAAAAGTAAAAAAAAAACAAAAATAGCAACATCTGCATTTAGACAACAAATTCAAACCAGTATCAAACACTGATAAAATCCACAAATAAAATACATAATCATTACAACACTTATTGTATATTTCCCTAGTTTGTTGTCATGTTAATACTGGCAGCCATCACAAGAAGAAACAGACTATGCCAGGGGTTTGCCAGAGGATCTGCTAGTATCTTTTGGTGAGTATAAGTCATACATAAAAATGATTGCAATGATGATTATATTACATGCCATGGGATTTTACATTGCCTCATTGCTGAATGATCTTCACAGTCCAGTCAACTTCCTAGACCAGACCCAAAACAAAGCCATAGCAATGGCCGTCTTTGGGCTGATCTACAGCAAGCTGACAGTGTTAGTGCTTTCACCCGACCCACTCCCTTTCTGCAAAGACACACCGGCAGAAATCAAAGGTGCAGAAGACGTGTGGTTTAGTCTTTTTTTTCTGTAGAAAACTACCTACCGTAGTTTTGGTTGGCTTAGACTCAATACAGGAAGTTGCCCAAAAAGAAATATCATATATTTTGCATTGTGTTTTTCAGAGTACATGAAGGTTCTTGCCATCTTCTACTATCCAGTTCTATATTACCCATTAATAGTCTGTGGTACACTGCAACACACTGCAGGCTATGCACTTGGTGGGCTGCTTTCATTCAGCCACTTTGGAGTCTTACTGTGGCAGAAGTTTGACTGTCCCAAAACCCCTGAGGTAAGACATCAAAGAGAGACCCATATGTTCACCTTATATTTACTGAAAGGTTATCACTCACAAATCAAAACGATTCTTCTCCATAGTTCTACAAGTATTATGCCTTGCTTGCAAGTCTTCCACAATTGGCTTGCCTGGCATTCCTCTGTGTGCAGTTTCCTTTGCTATTTGTCAAAGGACCCAAATGTGAAGAGGTGAGAAAAGTCTGATTATTCTTCATCTTGGATGTGTGCAACAATGTTGCATCAAAATGTTGATTCATTTACCGGCAAATGTACTGTAGTGTCTTAATAGTAAAACATTCTGTACTTGCTGTATATTCTGAACAGTGAAATCTTCGCGCGCGCGCGCACGCACGCACGCACGCACACACACACGCACACACACACACACACACACACACACACACACACACACACACACACACATACAGGGCTGTGGTTTTACTGTGCAGTTGTGAAACACAGTAGAATAAGATCACTATTTTGTTCAGAATAATATACTACTCCACTGTGTTTTGCTCCAAGGACCTTGACAGCAGCTACTACACAGACTATGTGAAATCGCTTCTAAAGAAAAAGTCATCAACCCCCAGGTGAATATACAACTTGATACATTTACTCTCATTTTATTGGAGTACAGTACTTGTGTTGATTTTCTTCATATTACTAATATTGAATATAGCAGATTCTTTTAAATTAACTGGGAATGTCCTTCTGGATCACATTGGCTTACTTTAGAGGGAAATATGTCTCATTCAACAACTGAACTGTCTTTAATATACCTTATGTTTAGCCTGGAGAACTATCACTCCTTGACCTGTAGTGTACACTGTCATGATGTCACTGTCACTGATTACATGACCGCTCCAAACTAAACAGAAGATGGGAGGCTTTTATTTTTTATTATTATTTTCAACTCTAAAGTATCTACTGTAGTTCAGTGTTGAAATATTCCCCCGTAAATATGATTTTCCTGTGCTGTCCAGCTCTACAAGCACAGACAAACAAACACTGTCTCAGAAAGTAGCTGATACACTAAAGAGTTACATTTACACTCCAGAGAAAGGTGAGTCTTTCCAAACTTGTTTTTTTTTTCTTTACTGTTGTTGCTTAGTATAATGCATGTAATAACTAACAATTTCAGCTTTCATAGTTAGTTAATAACAATGCATTTTTTTTCTTCCAGTATTCTGTTTTCCTCTGAAGCTGTCCATCACAGCCTTTGTTGCCTTTGTCGCAATCTACCATGTAAGTTACGGATACATCTTGCACCTACAGTGTGTGTGTGTGTGTGTGTGTGTGTGTGTGTGTGTGTGTGTGTGTGTGTGTGTGTGTGTGTGTGTGTGTGTGTGTGTGTGTGTGTGCGTGTGCGTGTCTTGTATGTGTGTGACGTGTGTGAATCAAAGGAACATTATAGCTCCTGACCGTAACTGTACAACACATGTCCTTTCAGATGGCATTGTTGCTGGTCGTTCAGGTTGTTCCTACTCTCCATATTGTCCGTGCTGGCATTGATGAAAACATCGCCTTCCTGCTGCTTGGCTTTGACATCGTCTTAGATGACGACAGAATGGAGGTTGTCAAAATTGTGACTTACTATACTTGGTTGTTGGAAGGTGGGTAATTGTTTGAATTGGATGAATGTCATGCAAATATGGACGTCATGAATTTTGTATTTTATCTATTTTATTTTCCCTTCGTGCCATGTTATTGTCATTGACAGTGTGCTACCTGTGTGCGATGACATTATCGTGTATCGTCAGTCTGGTCATGCTCATGCGATCAATGGTACTTCATAGGTTAGTACTAGCTACCTTGATTCCTTATTTTCTGCCTAACATCCCTTATTAGTCCTTTATTAAGATTAAGTAATCATAACCATTTCTAGACTTTGTATTAATTTCATCCAAAAATAATGCATCTGTAAGCCATAATGTTTTAATACCAACATTGACTTGTGTTGTAATCTACGTGATATCATATCACATGGTAATTTACCTGCTGTTATTATTACATAAAGTATTTGAATTATGCCTATAGGAACAACGTGGGGGTGATATGCTCAATATCAACAGTGTTATTTTAGTCAAGTGTACATGCAATGTGCATCATTGCAAACACATACTTTGGTAGAGCCTAGCCTTGACTATAGACTCGACTGAGCCATCATGTGTGACATCAATGATCACTGTATCTTTCGCTTCCTCCATTTCAGATCAAATCTAAAAGGACTGTATAAGGGTGACATTTACAGCATTTACAACAGCCAGAAGACAATCCACCCCTCCAACCCTGGCATTGTTTGCTGGATGGGCTTGACAGGTTACCAGGCTGCAATCATCAGCCTAGGTAAAAAAAAAAAAAAAATCAACCAACTTCATACTTAACACTTAACTTACCTCAAGGGGGCAAATGCATATTGATCACATATAATTCATGTTTAATTACTTCTGAATTAATGATGAACTCATAGCATTACTGAATCACAAATGTATTGTGAACTTCATCATCCCTGGTCCTCCAGCCACATTACTAATGGTGAAATCAATTAACCAAACTTTTAAATACCATGAAAATATCTATGGAGGGTTCAATTATTGATCTGTGTGCAGTGCACTGACTATGAATTATCCCAATTAATGGCTTTTACAAGAGATTAAAGATGAATTGTTTCCCATTTTCTTGACAGGAATGGTAATCCAGACTGTCGTGTTTTTCATCTGCTTCGTGTTTTTGGTTTTCTTGATCATTATCCCCATCTTCTATGGACGAAACCTCATTCTCTTCCAAACGGCTGCAAAGGCATGGTGAGCTAAGTCCTTAAACCCCTGACTTGCAACTAAACTCTTTTTTCATCTATTGTACATCAGATCTCTTTGCTATAAATTGCCATTCCACAAGCTCAAATGTAGATCTGCTATTTTTAGTTAATGTTTCTCCCAGAATTTGAGTGCAAGTGGTAAAATGTCACTTTGTTTTCTAGTAATTGCCTTCCATACAGAAAAATCACGAGTGTAAGTTTAAAATATACACTGAAAAATTAACTAACAATTGGTCTTATTGCAGCAGTTTCACAAAATAAGTAAGTAGCCTTGCCAGGCCATGATGTCATGAGGCCCGGCTGAGCCATTGAGGCCCATATAGGTCAGGAGCCTATCTCCTGTTTCTGTAGCGTGAGGCAGCTTGATGTACAAGTACACCCCCTGGACATGACGCTAGTATATCGCAGGGACTTACCCCCAATCCAACCCTTGATGCTGAGTGCCAAGCAGGGAGGCATTGGGTCCCATTTTTAGAGTCTTTGGTATGACCCGGCCGGGAATCGAACCCCGACCTCCCAGTCTCAGGGCGGACACTCTAACCACAAGGCCACTGAGCTGAGTTTCACAAAATAACTGAAACATTAGCACACTGGGAGCCTCAGTGAGGCTCCCAGGCACTGAGATGCCTCCCAGGCACTGAGATGCCTTCATCGATTGCTGTGTGCATGGATTCTACATAGACTGTACTCTGTAATATGTGTTTTTGTGTGTGTGTTTTTGTTTGATTTTGTTTTGTGTGCATGCGTGCGTGTGTGCCCTTGCACATTCTGTGTGTGAGACCAGGCCAGTCTGGGTCACATTGGTATTGGCTACAGCTCTTCAACATGTGGTCACTAAGTTTGCATTCATCAAAAAGGATGCTGGCACCACAGATCTGGATAATAGGTATTTGCTTTATTACTTCTTGCGATATTACATATTATTTTCTCTACTATACTTTAAACTATTTGTAAAATTATGGATAAGCATGTCTGCAAGTGTATATGACTATAATGTCTCTTGTGGGGTGAGGCGTGTGTATGGGTTTTTTCACAAGTCACAGAATTTAAACCACAAAATGCATTTCTTTCCTTGGAAAAATATCTCACACAACATCTGAAGCCACCCATAACAAAATGCAATGCAGTGCAATACAGTAGTAGTTGACCTATTAGCAGCTATGTGCACACATAGATATCAAAGGGGCCTCCAGCCTCTGCCCTTTTACCCATCTGTAAAACAACCGCCTGAAATCAAGTTTTGACAAGCAATTTTTTGATAGTCCTCAACACCAACTCAACTCAAGTTAATATCAATGTATTGTAAACTCTGTTCACAGAGGCAGTCTGTTCCTGTTCACCTATTTCCTCTACCTGGTCAACATTGTGGTAGGGCTGATTGTCGCCATATGGAGAATGGTGATAACAGCTTTGTACAACATACTCCATCTTGGACGTATTGACATCAGCTTGCTGCACCGTACCTCTGAAACATACGACCCAGGTACAGTGCACCACATCAGTGATTATTATCATCCTTTGTATATCCAATGGCCACAATGGCCACTGCTCTACCTCCTGAGCCAGTCCTAGAACAACCTGGGGACGACTGCCACTATTGTGTCACAATCATAGACCTACCTGATCCAATAGTGGTGGAGGTTCATGTGCCATTCCATGGATTAAGATTTGGGTTTTTCTTGTTACTACACACTAATCATACTATCACAGGCTGACCAAGAAAGAAAGAAATACATTCTATTCATGACCATGCCAGTCATGAAAAATATAGCCACACTGTTTCAATAACTAATCACTAATAACAAAACACTCATTTCCAATTTAGGCATTTAGCAGACACTCATAATCCAGATCCTTAAGCAAGAACAAAAACAATACAAAACCATGGCAAAACATTATATACTGTATATAGAGTATATAATATAATATAACTATAACTATATATAATATATAATAAGTATAAAGTACTCGAATCATGCATAAGCTAAGAACATAACACTGTGAATATACAGTATATCGCAACACAAGACTAGTCACTAGACTGTCAGTGCACACCTGTCCTATGAGGTACAAGGCACTAGTTTGAGGCTATTTGGTTGGATGGCACCCAAATAATGTCCTGGATAGTCAGACAGACAGACGGCAGGCAGACAGACATATGCTGTGAGTTATAGATAGATAGATGTCATAGATTCAATAACAGATGACAGATGCTTGCCGTATGAAGTCAGAGATCAACATTGGAGCTACTGTATGACATTCCCGTGTGGATCCGTACTGTAGATACTATCTGCATGAAAATATAATTAGTTAATACTGCTCACATTTCCAGAAGATCTTCATCTGCAGACTGCACACTCTATTCTTATGTTTACCCTTTGTGTTTAAGCTGTTTGTCCTGCAGTTGTTCAATAGTGGATGTGCATGCCATACGTTCTTAATTAATACTTGATGGTATCCCCAATCCCCATGTAACCTGGCGTGGCCAGCATCACAGTGTACAGTCACTGAAAATCCACACTTTGAGGCTACCCGTCATCACCACTATTTATGTTTTAATTTAATTTAATTTAAATTCATTCAATTTTCACACTTTCAGACCCTCTCTGTCAGTTTAGTTTATTATTGTTGAACATAAAAATGGCATCACAGGTTGTAGTTGACCCTCTCTTGATTGTTTGCCTTTCCATTTCTTTCAAATCAGTAGGCCTACAATTTCATTTTCTCGTGTCTCGTGTGTGAACCCGTCTGGAACAGATGGTAATTTATGTCATGTTATAATCACTGATTTGTAGTCATCAGGCAGGAAACCATAAGGCGGAAAAACATCACGAAAGTTAAAATCAATTTCCAGCTGGATCATAGACCGGAAATGAAATACTGCCCATGCTAGCTTTATAATGTGTTTGCCCACACAGCATACTACTACTACACCAACTACCTGAAGGTTGAGGTCAGCCAGTCACACCCAGTGATGAAGGCCTTCTGTGGACTGCTGCTGGACATCATGGTAGAGGGTGGTGGCGTTGTACAGAAAATGCGCGATGCAGAGGAAGGTAGGTCTGATTCAGGTTCACATACTCATCTATCTGGCCTAGTCTTGAACGTCACCGCAGCCCTCCAGTGATGTACGATGACATCCTCCAGTGTCTCCAGTGACGCACAACACTAGGCCAGATCACAGCCCTGGGGATGATGATTATATCATTTCCAGATCGTCTTCACCAATTGAACTAATAAAGCTTTAGCTAAACTATTTTGGGACATATCTGGCTATTTATGGTTCATCCATGGACGTTTGTCTTTAGTGGACCGGATTTGTGTTGGTTGAATGTCACTAATTCGTCCGGGTCCTGTTTTGTTTACTGGAACCAATCTACAAGCTTACAATTGTCGCATGGCGACCACTGTATGAGCTTGTACAGTAGACCTACTGATTTCACTACTTTGGGTAGAAAACTACAAAGAAAATGCACTTCGTAATTTGTATACTTGAGGCTGTGTATACTTTGTCCACTGCTGCTAACAGCCTGCTCCAACTACTGCTTTTTAGGCATCCAGATGGTACAGCAGGAAAAGAGGCAGAACAAGGCGGCCCACAGCAAGAGGATCCATGCACGCTGGAGGCTGGTCTACACGCTGGTCAACAACCCTTCCCTGCTGGGCTCCAGGAAGCACTTCCAGCTGCACTCCTCCGAGACGAGCCTCGGAAATGGAAACAACAACCTCAGCCCCAAGGACGGCAGCAAAGCAGCCGCTGACACTGCAGCCACTCCAGATAACTGAGATCCTGTATCACAGGATGCTTTGCTTGCTCTACCAGTCTGAAGGCAGTCATGCAGAAATGTGTGTGTGAAATCACAGTTTCAAACATGGCTCATCATGATTGTATTGTCATACTCCCTATAGAAAAGAGAAGAACTTCTTATACCCTCATTTCTCTCTGTACAATGAAATAAACACATTGAAAATGACTGGTGTCTCATAAAATACATTGTACATACAGATATGCAAAAGGCCACCTTTGTAAAAATGGGTCAATTCTCTTGTATTCCCATCCATTGTTTGGTTACTCAAGTGACATTATTCCTGTTGCAGTATATTACAAAACACAACTATTTGATCATTAAATTTCCAGTTGACTTTCATATTTTATATATTCAAGTGTCAACAATACAGGACCTGTGTTGTAATGGCACAGACATTACCTGAAATAGACACATTGGTAGACTGCTTTCTTTTCTTTTATCTTTTTTTTTTTTTGCACACCTCACCATGTCACATAACATTCTTTGGTGCCAATATTTATGTTTGTGTTGTCTGGAGAGAGTCAAACCGAAGCAGTAATTCTTTGGGAAAGCTTTGATTTATTGATTGAGGCACATTATATTGGGAAAGTTTAAATAAATAAATCATACCTTAACTTTTATCACAAAATACAATGACTTGATAATGAGGATCACAACACTGAAAGAATTACTGTAGTGTCGAGACAGCAGCAAGGTACCACAATGTTATTTGAATAGGCTGACATACACTGAAATACTGGGAACAGCATGCAGGTACAGTATACCACAGAACAACACTGAAACGTGTTCAAGATTCTTTCTCTGTCAGCGTTAACATTGATAATATATTGTAACTCTGACCTACAGTTTAGCTACACGTTATGAGCTTCATAGAGAGCACTATAAGGAGATCCATTGAGATTCTGCTTTTAGCTTCATAATTATTTTCAGAGGACATGTATATTTTATTACTTGACAAAGAACTCCATTCAACTACAAACCCCATTGAACACTTTGTTCAAAAACACTTGAATACTTTTAAATGATATGGTAGGTTTCCACTCTTTCTTTTCTTAGGGAAGCTTGTACTACTACTCATTGCATGTCATCCATTTAACCATGTCTCTGGCCTTACCATTAGATACTTCACATTGCTGGCAATCTAAAATTGCAGCTTATACT
Source organism: Benthosema pterotum (assembly GCA_039105355.1). Lineage (NCBI taxonomy): Eukaryota > Metazoa > Chordata > Actinopteri > Myctophiformes > Myctophidae > Benthosema > Benthosema pterotum. Next base: position 21,487,906 of record CM076966.1, on the reverse strand, counting down.
TCTAACGCTTGCTCGACTTGCACGTGCAGCCACTACATACTGTACCTACAATGTGAATGTACCATAATGCATTATAAGCTTGATTAGCAAGTGGCAAGTTTATGGCAGTGCAAAGCGTTTAAATCAGTGATTTGGATATTTGTAGTTACTTGTGATATTCACTGCCTCAGCTCCTAGTGGTAACCTATCACTGTATTCAGAGCCTTCTTCACAGTCATCAATATTGCCCCTGCATTGTGACAGTGTAAATGACTCCGTCACTACACTTCCCTCTGTGTCTCCATCTTTCTCCCCATCCCTACTCTCCGACTCGGCCTCCCCTAGCTCACTACCATTTATGTTCCTCTGAGATTCTGTACACGGTGTGTGGAAGCGGGTGGTGAGTTTCCTCTCGACGTGATACTGATCCTTGGCCTTCATGATCAGCTTGTAGGTCTTGCTGCGGTATTTGTACACCAAATGGAAGCATGTTGCCCCGAGGAGAGGCACGGTGGACACAGTCAAGAGGCATATGCTGACCGAGATGATGATCAATAAGTTGGGTACCCTTCTCCTGGTGGCAAAGAGGACACGGACCTCGCAGTCATGACTTCCATAGGTGAGACAGAGAGAATAGTTGGTACCAGGACGTAAGCCCTGAAAAAGATAAGTGTTGAGGCCATCTTCAATCCTGGACCACTGGACAGCAGAGTGTTTGCGGTCAGCGGTAATGCACAGATACAAGGACGCGTCATGTTTTTGAGATCCTTCTGGTGGCTCAGGAGTCTCTGGATCATTGGTCTGGAGGCCATCTAGGGTGGCATGGAGGCTGCTGGCTTTGACTTTGGGTATGAGCAGTGGGTTGATGCGCACTCTCGCCTCTGTTTCGGACACATCTAAGGCAATAACACCAAAGTCAAATGTGTATTGCTTGACGTCGCTAAGGCTGCCGTTGAATGCATGGTTAGAAATGTAGCGGGTGTTGGGGGTCAAACCACATTTGCTAGTATACGGCCGGAGTGTGGGTGCCTGCTTATAATACTCAGTGTCTACTATAGGCGGAAAAGATGGATCAATGTTGTTTTCTTTACTTTCCAGATTAGGCAGGTGAAAAGTATGGAAAATAGATGTTTTAGCTACAGGCTGTTTTACGGATGGAAGGATGGGAGGAAAAGGAGGAACGCCATTGTCAATATCTTTCCTCTCCAAATTAGGTATATGAAAAGTTTGGTAAATGGATGTTTTAGCTACTGGCTGTAGAGATGGAAGGAACTTAGTAAAAATGGGCACCTCGGTTACTGTCTTTACAATTGTGGGCTGTGGTAAAACCTTCAAAGAGACTGTTTCCTCAGCTTTACCAAATTCATTTGTAGCTGAGCAGCTATAATTTCCACTGTCTTTTTCACTGAGGTGCAATATGACAAGAGTTCCATTACTAAAAACTTGAAATGGGTCATTGTCCAGCAAGGCCTCAGCTGACTCTGCCGAATCATCCCCTTCAGAAAGCAAAGCTATGTCCCTCTTCTGACTCTGTGAGTGAATTGTCCATATGACCGCTGGTTTGGGATTTCCCTTGAATTCACAGGTCAAGATCAACACAGCATCCTCATGAAGGGTTGTATTAGACATGTTTGGCTCTGATATTATCGTAACATTAGGGCTCATGCACTTTGATTCAGGTAATTTCACAATAATTGCACCTTTAAGTCGCGGCGGGGTCGCACATGTGATGAAATTCTGCTCAGGGACGGAGATGGTGGTCTTCAGGATCCAGTCCCTCAGCCAGTCCATGGAGCAGATGCATGTAAACGGGTTGTCATAGAGCTGTAGGTGTGACAGTGATATCAACCCATCAAACGTTCCCTGTGCGATTGTCACGAACCTGTTATTATTAAGCCGGAGAGACCTTAAGTCTTTGAGGCTGGAAAAGGCGTCCTTCGGCAGACTGACCATCTCATTATGGTTCATCTTAAGCAGCTGCAAATATGTGAGGTTCTGAAGATCCTCCCAGGGGAAATCTACGATCTGATTGTAGCTGATGTCAAAGTTACGCAGGTTGACCAAAGGTGTGAGGGACCCCTCCTCGATGGAAACTATGGCATTATTGGCCATCCAAAGGGAAGTCACTTGGGTGACATTTTCGAAACATCCCAGCGTGAGCATAGTGATTCGGTTGGCAGAGAGGCTCAGAATAGAGACATTGGTTGGCAACCCATCAGGGATTTCAGTCAAGTGTTTATAAGAGCACTCTGCAAAATGACGTCCATACTTGTCTGTGCAGGAACAGAGTTCAGGGCATCCCTGACCCATGCCAATGACCATGGCAATCCAAAGCACGATAACGACGTGTGTGGTTGTCATTTCACACACCTGCAAAACAGACAGTGAATGAAAACATTTTCAGTGCACCTTGTGGCTGTAACAGTTATGAATAGTTTTCTCTCTTTTTTCAGAATTAAAGACATTACAAGAACATACAGTATGTTTTTCTTTTAACCTGATTCCTAGCCCAAAGTCTTTCTTGCAAATGAAGTGGTACATATTGGCTGTTTCCCCTGCCCCAACAACATAGGCTTAGAATGGTCCTATGGGGTGTTGTTCAAATTCACCTATTTACATCCCTCCAAAATACATCTTTTACTATATATTCTCTCTCCACCGTGTCAGTAGTGCGTTGACACTCACACTCACACACACATTTGGTTCAGCAGTGGTTCAGCCATAAACCATTCCCCACCTTTTGAGACAGCTGTAGCACAGTTGAACCAAAGATTAAAAGTGGAAGTGTGAGTGTCACACTATTGACATGGTGGAGAAAGAATATAACAAAAAAAATGCATTGTGGAGGTATGGAAATAGGTGAACACCCCATAGCCCCATTATAGCCTATGATGGAGTAGAGGAAACAGGAAACAGGGATCATTTCATTTATAAAGGTAGCCTACGAATTCTCCTTTAATGTCCATCCTGATCACATTCTGTTACAGATAAGAAATGTAGAGAAGAACAAAACAAATATAGTGTACATAATTAAATCCATAGTATTTTAACCTTTTTTTAAATCACTTTCAATTGATACTACTGTAATTACCAGGCAAGCCTAGATTCCAGGAAGAGAACAAATCAGATTCATATTATAATTATCATTTTCTTTGCTCATAAACATTTTTATCCTAAAATAGTTTACAGGCTAGTCGAATTATTATCCCAATCTGGGCTATAGTGATGAGTAGTGACAAACAGCTGTGTCTCCATCTCTTATAAATTGCGCAGCATTTTCAAACTACGCAGCAGCATTTAGTGTCCTTGGTGGTCTGCAGCAGGCTGATGAAAGCCAGGGCACTGCCACTTTTAATGGGTCAGTACAAACGTTTCTGCGGGCTATTTAGAAAGGTTGGAAGGGATATTATTACATTGCTGAACTATATTTCTTCGAGGTCATGCATGCAGGTACTGGCTACGCACTTTGAGCGATATCGAAACGACCAAAGCCTTGGTGTATGGACAGAGTTGCGCAAACTCCGTTCATTCATTGGGGACAGTCGAATGGCGGCTCCACTACATGGACTTCTATTGAATGGGGACGACAAATAGGGACAAGTCCTGGACCTGAAATAGTCAGACAGGCAATTGTCTCGGGCAACAGCCCAGCTTTAATGATCCTAAAATCCATTTATTTTTGTAGCAGGCCAATAGTACAGCATACCAAAGCATTACAGAGACTTCAGCTGTTACTGTACAACTTTACAAGAGTAGTCATGTTACACGTATGCTTAAAATGGCTCTTATTTGCGCCGCACTAGTTAAAGACACTGCATTTTCAAGTCCCGTTTGTCCGTATTCAGGTTGCTTGAACGCGCTCGGGCGCTCAATCTCTGACCCCTCAATGTCGCAACCCAAGTTCTACTACATGGCTATGGAACCCGACAGGCAGCAGCAACATAAAACATCTGTAATGTCTTACCAGTGAGTGTTTTTCTTCCTCAGGATAAATCCTTTATTTGGTCTACAGTGTCAGTAAGCTACAACGTCTTCTCAGCAAAACAAAATATAGTCTAGGTGTTATTCTGATTTGCAAATACGTAGCTCAAAACAATATATCCTACATGTTTAAAACATATTTTGCAAACCCTCCTCTCCTGAAAAGTGCCCAGGATAGATGATGTCGCTGTAAATATAGCTGCATGTGTATGTCTCTTGTGTTGTCATCCCCTCCCATTCCATGACACAGCCTTGTCTAAAATTAAAGTGATACATCCCCCTATAACAACCATTACTATAGCTCCATCAGTCCCTTCTGGACCATCAGTCCCTTTTGAACCAGAGCTAGTATAGGGGCAACCTATGTTGTAAGCCCTGGCATGTTTTGTTTACAGTAACCCATAGGCTACTTAATTAGAGTGATAGGGAAACTATTTTAAGTATAATCATCTCCAACTGCTATTTATTTTACTTTACAAGTATTTCAGCTAAAGATGTTATTCATTCAAAGTTGGATTACTTAAATATTTTTTATCATATGCTTCTATGTTATACAGAGAATAGGTACCGTTGGTCATAGACAGTATACAGAGTTTTCACCATGACAATATAGTCTGTACAATTTACATTTTATAATTAGCAGACACTCTTAATCCAGAGTGTTTTACAATAAACATGATCAAAAGAAAAGCATGGTAATACATCATATAGGCCTATCTAGGGTGACCAGATCCAAACTATTCATTTGAGGGACAGAAGTGTTGCATGTGTGGGACAGTCGACTGGGAAACAGACGGGACAAAATGTAAAAAAAAATGACAAAATGTAGTGAGCAAATTATTAACATCTTGATGTCAATATTCTAAAAAATATTTCAGGATTCCATAGCAAAAAAAAACTGATCTAAAATCAATAATAGCTGATCTACAATCTCAAAACGCGTCGCAATGCGACGCGTTTTGAGATTGTAGATCAGCTATTTTTGATATGACAGCATGCAATGTGGCCTCTCTAAGAGTGAGTGTGGAAATATAGTGGTACCATGGGGGGCTTCCAAAAACATAGCAGGAAATGTTAGGGCACCACAAATTATATGGGTATTTTGAACGCCAATGCCTGTCAATGCCTGTCAATGTGGGACAGAGTCTCAATTTGTGGGACGCTTGAAAAGTCTTGTAAATGAGGGACTGTCCCACACAAAAAGGGACATCTGGTCATACATCATATAGGCCTATCATACACATACAAAGTATCTAATTTGTATCTCAATCATGCATAAGCTTAACAGTAGGCCTAGAAGTTCTATAAAGGCTAATTATAGTGTATACGTCTTTATAATATAGTGCCACTTACTAAGATACATAAGCTAGGCTTTATTATGCCTGTAGGAGGTCAAGGCTAGGGCAAGTACTACTGCTAGTCCCATGGCCTGAGATAGAGTTTGAAGAGGTGAATTTTCAGATTGCAGCAGCAGTTCTGACTGCAATGGGAAATGCTTTAAGAAGAGAGAAGAGTTTAGGGTGTTTGCAGCATTGTCCAGGCATTTTAGCTTGTGTAGGCCTACCTCACTGAATTCAAATATCACCTTTTTTTTTTTAGTTATAATCCTTCCTTCTATAGAATGTGCTGTCCATATTAATTACTTCATCTCTGTCCCTAGCTCTGGTCCAGAGCTACTCTGTCCCCAGTGCACCGCAGAGGTCAACAAAGCCTAGTTTCGGTTTTGGTAGTGGGTGGCATAGCCAATATCCAATCAGGCAGAGGGGGGCCTTACTCCAATCAGGATCGAGCAGGGCTGCCATTGGTGCTGTTGGCCTGTTGCTCTTCCACCCAACTAAAGCTTGATCATCTCACATTGAAAAGATGTGAGTCAGCAGGCCTGGAAAACCTGGCATGTCTTTATGATGATAAATAAGGCATGGATATGGTCTCTCCAAGTCCATTGTAGGACTACATACTGTAGCATGTCATACAAGATTTCAGCTGTAGATGGCAATGTTGTTCTGAACATCCAAAATACACCATTTACATAACATATCAAGCTTTGAGATGGCATTACAGATCAAATCTACTTTCACTTGGATATAGGCCTACATAGAATTTCAGAAGGAACCCTGAAAGTGCAAAGACAAAGGATTTCATAATATAAATCATTTGTGGTGACATACTTTTGACAAGGCTAGTTTTGGACCAAAGGCAAACTGCCCATGTTACAAAACTCTAGGGGTGAGTTTGCGACATGAATGATGTTAAAACCAGGCGGTTGAGCATAAACGTGCAAATAAAGCAGACAACATAGTTTAGACATAGTTTAAAAAAGTAAAAAGTGCAAGTATTTACTCTTTTTCAAGTATATTTATTTATGCGCACAAGCACACATTAAACAGCAAACAGTTAAGCCACTACCACGGGGCGAGGGTGTTGCCAAAATAACAAACGAAGCAGCTAGGTGAAACAAAAGACTGACTAATTACTATAACTACTCTAAGCAAAACGTGGTTCAAAAATACATGTGGTGGCAACCACCCCTTACCTAGTGTGCTTAACAAGGTTCAACCTACGTGGTGCCTATGTATAGAGGCCTTTGTCTTATCTGTCCCAAGGCAAGGCATATAAGGTAGAACTTAAATTAGCAAGAGAACATACAAAGTAAAACGTAAGGTTTGCCAAGGGACCAAAAGTGAGACCACACAGGAGGCAGCAAGGACAGGGTTGCACAACAGAAAACAAAGGAGCTGGTTGAGAAAATGAGCTGAGGTGAAGAGGAGGCTTTATAGGCAGCAGGTGATGCTGATTGGATTAGAGTGGAGTCAAGTAAACAATAAAGACATTTTATATTAGATTTTGTTTGTTTTGTTTTTTGCTTTTCTGCCTTTATTGATATTATCAAGTGAAGAGAGACAGGTTGGTGGACTTCATATAACATGTATACAGTGAAGTGTATCGGGACATGTACATGTAATATTCATTACACTGAGTTGAGCTATACCTACCTACGCAAACTCTCCCCCCTGCATGAAAGGGATGTTCATGTAATATAATGTTTTGCTACTGGAGCAGTTTTTATGGGTTATTTCATGTTCATGAGTATTTTGTTATTATTGCCATGGCAATAATAACAATAATAATAAAAATGGTGTAATACAGTGTAATACATAGCTTTTTTGTAATAAATTATCATTGGTAATTAAATTCTGTAGCCTACTGTGAAAGGAAGCATAAACTGGGCAATCCATGTCCTGTGTCTGAAATTACCATCCTGGCACTAGATGGAGCCAACACACACTAAATGACAAGAGGAATTAGATTTAAAGCAAGTCTTCTCTTTGCTTTGTGGACTCCAAATGTTCAATTTTGAGGTTTTGGCCTGCCTCATATCTATCTGCCTGTCTGTCTGTCTGTCTTGGACCGTTCAGGACCATTGTGCATTCATTCCATCAGTACTAGAGCATATCAGATTTCAGTGATCTCACTTTTAAATAGTTCTTCCAACAGTCAGTGCATTCCTTTATGACTAACATGAATGTAAAGAGCAGCATCCTTTCTCTGCCTTGATGTCAACACAGTTGGTGCTTCCTATGGTGCGTCCTTGTCATCTGCCATAGTTCCTATGGTGTTTCCTTGTCTTCTGTGGTGCTTCCTATGGTGTTCCCAATGCTGTTTTCTTGTCTTCTATGCTTCACTGGCTGTCTCAACACCATCCGTTTCTATACTGACATTTATGAATCACAAAGACAACCTGCACTAATAAGCTTCACAAATAATTATTCAGCACAGCCTGTTGTTTTTCTCCCCCAATTTGAAGTGATTTCAGATGTGCACATCAACGTGGGTTCATCTGCCCCTGCCCATGGTGGTGAAAAGGAAAATCACAGGATTGTGGTCTTCTGCCTGGTTTAGAAATGCACTTTGACAAAATCTCTATTATGTCAAATGTGATAACCACTTCATCTTCACCTAATACTGTGTATTTTACTGGATGCAGACATTTCATTATTCAGGACAGGAATACCCCTTGACATACATTATCTTGTATTTGAGAGGTTCCTTACACATACTTAAAAAACACAGGGAAAATACCATATCCAAGTTATTCAATTTGTTATTAAAGGTAGCCTATTATAGGCAACTTTAAACCTTTAAACTCAAATTAGTATTTCAAATTATTTCAATTTGTTTATTGGGATGGGGGGCAACAAAGCAACGCTAAACATGTAATACTTACAGTATTCATGAAATGTGTAACTCTACCAATTGGTGTCACTATATCACACATTCTGTTCAGAGTACATTGTAAAAGCCAGAGTTTTAAATAACCCAGAGTCTCTGGCTACATGTCACTATTCATTTCAGTGTCCAGGTATTTGTATACTATAATGCACTAACAATAAATAGAATTTAATCTAATATAATATTTCAATATTAGGTTATATAATTTTATATTACAAGCACGTCTTTGTAATGTCATCTGCAATTTTGTCCTCCAATGTACGTGGCTATTTACTGTGATTTACTGTGATTCTCATCTTACGTAGCGACATGAGATCGGTTAAATAAAAATATTATTATTATTGCAATCAAAGTATAATCTGTTGATTTACTGTACTTATAATGTCTATCAATCTCACCATTTAAATTAAAAATAATTCCAAACTGGAGTATTTTAAGAGCTATAGAATAAGAAGAAAAGTGGCCTTGTAGTCCATCATGGTGCAGGCAGGAGCACATGTCACTCAGAGAGAACAACAACAAGACTACTGTATTAGGCTCTCCAATAAATACATTTTACTTTGGCTACCTAAAAAAAGAACAAGCATATCATATTACCTCGCTTTTCTTTATGTGAAACGGCAGTGTGTGTTGACCTGTTCCTATACCCTAACAACACATATATCAAAACAGACAAAGTGATTAAGGAAATAGGGCCAACAGGCCATCCAGTAAAAACATGTAAAGGGATGTGGGTCATACCATTCTGACAATAGAGAGGACAGATGTATGCTGCATGGGAAAAAATATGATTTCTGGTAATGACCCAAAGGGTTCATATTCAATCAAAATTGCATCCTTCCTTCTGTGTGTGTGTGTGTGTGTGTGTGTGTGTGTGTGTGTGTGTGTGTGTGTGTGTGTGTGTGTGTGTGTGTGTGTGTGTGTGTGTGTGTGTGTGTGTGTGTGTGTGTGTGTGGTAACGGGTTGCATTTATATAGCACCTTTATCCAAGGTGCTTTACATAGTTTGTGCATCACATTCATTCACCCATTCACACAAACCATGCAAGACACAACCAGCACATCAGGAGCAATTAAGGGTTCAGTGTCTTGCTCAAGGACACTTTGACACTAACTCGGGAACCCGGGTTGGAACTGGCAACCTTGTGGTTACCATCCAGTTACTCTACCTCTGAGCCACAGCCTCCCTGTATGCATGTCTCTGTTCTTGTGTTTCAGTGCATAATAAATATACCACTGCTTTATTGCTATATTGTAGAAAGCAATGGTGAAATAATGGACATAATTTCTGATTTCCCTTTCCAATTGGGTACCAGATTATGGAAATATCTTTAGAATAGCCCAGTGTTGTCTCCCCTTTCGCTCAGTCATTTAACACACTTTTCTTTTCTTTTAGGGAAAGACAGTCGGTCAATCGTGCTGAAAATCTCATTGTGCGATACACCAAAGTGAGTTCCAGTAATGAGAGCTGAACGTGCTACATGAATTTATAGTATTTTTTTGCACAGCCTCTCTAGAGATGCTCCTACATATGAAAGTGAGAAGGCCCCGTCTGATGAAAGTTAATTATGGTAATAAAGTGAGTATGGCCCACTGGGAACTGAACGCTGCCGTTCTGTTTTGCCGTACTGGCTGCTGTATGTACTGCTAGACTACTGGCTGAAGAGCAAAAGGTACGGTATGTGAAACAGGTTTCTGCTTGTGTCTCTGCTCTAAGAGCATTTCAGTTGGTGCTAAGAGTCACAGAATAGATTTAGCTTCAAGGAGAATTGTTGTGCTATAATAAGTATAATAATATTATTTCATAACGTTAATATGAAATCATATTATTACACAAATTATATCATTATATTAAAGTTATAGTAACCATATTTTATTGTAAGTTATATTAACTTTTATAATCAAACCTGAGTTTGATTATAAGTGTTTCCATGGGCATTTCTTTTTTCTTCTTTTTAGGTTAGGTACAAAATGGACAGGTTGGTCAATTCGAGCAATTTATGTTATTTTAATTTATGTACTTTTTTTTTTACTCCAACTTGGATTTGGAAGCGCCAGCATTGTTTGTTTATGAGCTTAATGTGACCACCTTTTCTATAGAAGTAAAAAACAAAAAACGAAATTGCAATTAACTTGCCACCTCAGCTGGTGTGTGTAACAAACAAAACAGTCCGCATACCCGCAGGCTGTTACACTTTGTCTTTCTCGCACTCTTTGCCCACGCTGTTGCATAATTTAAGAATGTCCCAAATCCCCTTGTGAAATCAAATCACAATTAGAATACACAGATCCTCTACATCACCTGATTCCAATAATTGTATAGCCAGCAAGCAGTAAAGTTGTTTGTATGTATGCCTATTACATCTTCTATTATACTGTACACAGTATATCCAGCTGCCCCTTCCTGTTGTCTTCTATTTAGTGTGAACAGAGAAAGGAGGATAACAAAAGGCATAGGTAGAATTCCCTCCATCCCCCATCTCTCTAATAGTCCCCCTTGGGAAGGTCAATGGCAGGGTCACGGTCTGCATTTGAACTCGAGGACCAAAGGTATTTGCGGTCAGAGGTCGGCTCTGAGCATCGTAGACTATGAGGGCAGGGGTCAGAAACTACTAGCCCTGCTTGACCCTGTCAGCCCCCCTCAGCACCGTGCTGGCAGAGAGAGCAGCTTGCTTATGAAATCGGTAATACCGGTACTTGGATGGCCATTGTGTCGTGCACTGAAAATAGCTGTTCTAATGTACATTTGTACAAGCTTGCCCGGCCCGGCCTCAACTACCGTAAGTATAACTCAGGCTATATCTGAGATGAAATGTGGAAGTTTGTGCAGTGGTTATGTGACAATGAGGTGAAATTATAAAACAGAGTTGAGACCAGGGTAAATGATTACTGCTGTGCAATAGTGTTCAGTTTGTAAAGAATTCCATTGCACGTCTTCTCTTCTGCACCATCAGTGCCCATGTTCCGCCTGTGTCCCCTCGATATAGTAAACCCTCACAAAATACATGGAGGAATCGTGGTCTATAAACTGCCTCCCTCTGGCCAGCTGGGGTTTCTGATGGAGAGGAAATATCGTGGTTGGAATAACGTGTTCCTTTCACGCACTATACGTCCAACAAGGGAATCCCTGTCAGATGTAAAGAAGCGACTTGGACAGTACACTTGTGTCTGAAGGAAGCATGAGTTCAAGTCCATATGCTCACCCCATATCCCCCACCTGGGGACCAGGTTGGCGGAGGGTGTGTAGAGCCCAGGATCACATTAGATAATTGGCACAAAATGGGCTGCAAAAAGTGTGGGATAAAGAAAAGAAATACAAAATGAGCATTGTCCTACCCTTATAATGTGTCAGAACAAGAACAAGATATACTGTACTACTGCATGACAAGTATTGAAAATATATCTAAGCTCAGTCCTACACATGAGATGGCATGACTATAGATTATAATTTTTGAAAGGGGACAATGATCCTCGTGCAGAAATAATACTGTTTTGTGCCCTCTCCCCCTCCCTAACGAAAAAGGCCAACTATAACTATTAAGAGCTATAATGAAAAGGAGGCTCCAGGCGATCTCCAGGTTAAAGTAATGAACAACCTAAATCTGTCTTCACACTGAGCTGGCAGGAGTTTTATCAGTAAAGCTGTGGCAGGAGGGAATTGGGGAAACTGCTGCAGGTGTGCCAGTGATGAGAGAGGAGACACAGTGAGGAATTAGGCACAGACAGTAGAATGAATGAGTGTGTTAATGAGTGACGATAAACTACCTGTAACCACCATGATCTGACTTTGTTTTCGTAATGTTGATCGGCTATCCACTCAGATCAACATTATGAAAACAAAGGCTCTGGTTCACACGCAGACTGCGTGCAAGGCAAGCCAGACCCTTTGTTTTCGTGAGTGAGCGGTGATGTCATGTACGCACGCAACAATTAGCTAGCGTGCAGAGAGAGAAAGATAGGATGACAGACGACACAGGATCTGAGACACATTCAGACGGTACTAACAAGCCTGTGATCACTGACACCGCTAAACGCGCCGGTAAAAGCATGATTGGGATCCCAGCGCTCCAGGGTTGTTGATGTTGCTGGGCTATTTTCGTCACCATACATACGTGTATATACTCTTTGTAATATGCATCTGTACAGGGGCTACCAAGAGCGAGGGAGAAAACAGGTGCCAGGACAACAGACACCAGGAGCTGGCCTCTAGCAGGCTGTGCTATGGGGGCCACCACGCAGATCGATCAGACGCTAAATGTGAGCTAGCTAGTTTTATGGAGGACTGAGCTGGAGAGTGGACAGACACTGGGGGGCTCAGTGGAAGATGAACTAGACGAGAAATGTACACAATATCTGAAATTCTTCTTCTACATTTAGCCAGTTATTCACTATTACTGTATATACCATACTCCTAGACAGATGCTATAGCTGACGAGCATGTGTTTTTGAGAGGCCAGAGAGTGTAGCGGTAGACATAGACCTTTGTCCCTTTTCCTGGCCTCCACTGTCCCTCTGCCTGGCAAGGACATAAAAACAAATAGGGCAGTGGGGGTGATAATCCTGCCTAATGCCTCCTGTCTGCCCCATGTCTACGGTGGTTCTCTGGTGACCGTGACAGGCAGCTTCAGTGCACTCATGCAGGACGTTATTTGGGTGAGCAAGTGCACAAGGAGGTGGGGGTAGGGGGGGTTATAGGGTCACTACCCAGCAGCCCTCACTGACCTGCCATGATCTCAGCAGTGTCAGCTGGGGACCAGAGATGGACACAATACTCAACTCGATTTTGTGAAAAAGGAATGGATAGTCAGGTATTACTCCACAACAAGTGAAAGTTTCTAAGTATAGTCTACGTACAGTGTAGTTAGATCGGCGTGTTAATGACCACACAAGAGAAACGTTATCACCTGTCAGGTGATCAGGTGATAAGACACATCTTGAACTTTTCATGCGCTGAAGGAAGCATGCATAAGCATGTGTAACTAAGTCCAAAACAATGTTTGTACTGCAAACACGTTCTTGCTTTTGAAGAAACTTTAAGTAGTCTAGCGCCAATTCAAAAGTGCAACTGCTTTTTTTCTTTTTCTTTTTCTTCTCTATAGTCCATCACCAGTGGTGTTTCGGACGCTGATTCAGCACATCTTTGTGGTCTGCTGCTCATGTATTATGTAACAAGTCTGGGCTGTCTGGTCAGCGGTTGGGGCTGTTGGAACAGCCGGACACTTAGAAACAACACCAGGGTTGCAATGGGAGTTCACCACCAGACTGTTACACTTGGCCGAATTGTGTGACGTATCTATCTATCCATCCATCCATCCCTCCCTCCCTTTCCGTCTCTCTCTATCCATCTCTCCATTTGCGCATGCACGCACACACACACACACGCACACGCACACACACACACACACACACACACACACACACACACACACACACACACACACACACACACACACACACACACACACACACACACACAGTATTTTACTTCGTCCTGTTTACCTATTGATAAAACTGCTTCTTCTCTGACATGGGGGCGCTGTAAACACTCTCAGAGATCCTGCTTTCAGAGGACTGTGGTATTTCCCATGGGAACACTAGTAGGCCTACCATTCCTCTGGTAATGAATTGTTACTCATCTGATGTTTATGACCCTAAAGGTGTGTTGAGAGAGAGATCTCACAGGTATCTGGAGAGTGTCAGGTCAGATCAACATATGTATTGGATTCTGTATTAGATGGAGAATTCAATACTACGACCTACAATACGTTATTGTTGGGAAAAGTTGACCCACGCTACAGAAACAGGAGATCGGCAAAGCTTAATACTGTCCTGGGCAATCAGTGTTGAATCAGTGACAGTATTCTTTACAGAACAGCATATCTCTGACTCATATTTCAAAATAGTATGTATTTATTTACTATATTTGTGGAGACGGAATGGCTCCCTCCCGTTTCTGTAACAGGCTTTGTTTTACGAGGTGATGTTAACTTCACACCTAGTATAGCGCTCAACCTGGAGGACCAGTTGGATGCAGTTTAACGTCATACCCAGGACACATCTGACATCTGTCTGACATCGTCTCTGAATGGAGAAGAAGAATAACTGGCCGCGTACTCCGACTGCCAAGGGAGAGACCGGCAAGTGTGCTGATGGACTGGTTGCCAGAAGGTGGAAAGAGGAGGAGAGGAAGGCCAAAAAAGACATGGAGACAGACAGCCAGGGAGGACCTCAGTGAGATGGGTGTCAGCTGGCATGGAGCAAGAAGGATCACCAGACAGAGACCAGAGCAAATGGAGGAGACTCGTCACCCAATGTTCCAATAGGAACAGGAGGAACTACTGTAAGTCTAAGCAAGTAAGTATTTGTGGAGACTCTGTCTACTACCTGTGAGGAGAGCAAAAACATATACCGTCCGTAGGCCTATGTGGCCTATTTGTATTTTTTGTCATTTCTTTGCCACAATATAAATTTTAGACTAGGTTTCAGCAAACAATACTTTTGTTGGCAGCCGTGAATGATACACACACATGCACACGTGCACTGCTTACCCACAAACACTGGTGGTGAATAGGAATGAAAAGTTTGTAAAATTCCAAGGGCTCTCGTCCCAACAAGGGCCCTCAGACAGGCAGAGGTCTGGCTGGCGTATATATTTTATTGTTTAATAAACATTATTACATTTCCTGCATGATCTGTAGTCATAGGGCTAGGAATTCGAAATGGCTCCCATGCCTGTGCATGCCTGCACACACACACACACACACACACACACACACACACACACACACACACACACACACACACACACACACACACACACACACACACACACACACACACACACACACACACACACACACAAACCAATCTGAAATATAGACATATACACACACACACACACACACACACACACACACACACACACACACACACACACACACACACACACAGTCCACACTTTCTTCTTGCAGGCAGCAGCCTGCTCACGTGGAGGAAACGACTGACCTTGTGTTTCCTGGGTGACGGCTGCAGGGCGCCAGGGGAGCCGTAGATTGCGACTCTGCCAATGACTGTGTGACTTTGGGTCGTAACTCTCCAAAACGGAGCGGGGGGACGGCGACGGGTTATGGGGGAGGGGGCTGGCTTTGTATAGGCTGGGGGGAGACGGCAGCAGCATGTGCCGTATCCTTGGATAGGAGCTCATCTCAGCACACATCACGCACACGGCGGGGCCTGCTGTGGCACTTTATGGCGGATCGAAGTCGCTCAAGTTTATGTGTTTGGGGCTGTCGCGCCTCTGATAGAGGCGGCAATACATAACACAGGGTGTAATGGAGGAGGACAAGACAATCGATAGCCAGAGAGGCCGCTTGACCCAGCGCTACTGAAATGACAAATCTCCAGGTCTGTGTCTGTCTGCTGAAGGAAGCTTTCAGCCTGACGCCTGGCCAACCGCGGGAAGCAGTCCTGTGTACACTGACAACAACCACTGATGACATTCAGGCAGTCACATAGTCACACTCACTGAAATACCCACCAGGGGGTTTGTGTGTGTGTGTGTGTGTGTGTGTGTGAGTGTGAGTGTGAGTGAGAGAGAGAGAGAGAGAGAGAGAGAGAGAGAGAGAGAGAGAGAGAGAGAGGAGAGAGAGAGAGAGAGAGAGAGAGAGAGAGAGAGACAGAGAGAGAGACATATGGTAGGGTGTAGGTAAATGGTGCATTTATATTGCACAATATCCAAGGCACTTTACATGCATTGAATTACAGTCACCCAACTACAGACACATCCATACAACCGATTGCGGAAGAATGCAAGGTACCGACCGGCACAACGGGAGCAATATGGGGTTCACTGTCTTGCCAAAGGACAATTCCATGTACACATGGAGCCAGGATTTGCCCCAGTCGCCCCAGTCTAAGCAGACTTCTGTGTGTCATTAAACTCTCCACACCACCGAGACAGAGAGAGAAAGAGAGATGGAGGTAAATCTCAGTTTCAGTTTCAGTGTAGAAAAGCCAACCTGGCATGCAGCAGGGTGTTATAAGTAAGATGAGGGCTTCACCCATGTGGAAAGAGGCTTTTGTAGAAGAAACTGCCTGTTTCCTGGCAGATAAAACACTTCTGCTTTATACCCACCTGGTTTACCCCACAGATAACACAATGCTCTCTGTCTCTCTCTCTCTATCGCATGCATACACATGCGTGCGCACACACACATTCACCATTTCTTTGCATTGACTCTCTGAGTTGCCCTGGCCCCTCCTCTATCATGTCTATTTCAGTGATTCCCTTCATTCATTCATTACCATTCTAACCCTTCACTCATAGCGCACGATCGTCATGTTCGTCGTTTTCTGCCCTATGCCATGGCTCAAGCCAGTGCATTCCGTAAGAAACCCTTATTTTGAAGTGCCAGATCTCCTAAACAAGATGTGCGATGACGTCATGCTGTTTCTGGTGTCTTGACTAACCTGTCCTCTCACGATCCGAGCAAAAAGTTCCGGGTCAAAAGTCAGGAAGTGACATCTAGCCCTAGTTGATTTACCCGTGCGCCCACGACATTCCAGGGAGATTCTCAGGAAGGGTTTTTGAATGCATTGGATTGAATGGGTGCGAATGGGACAAACAATCAAAATGGCCGCACCCATAATTAAGACCACGACTGGCGGTCAAAGAATTGATTCACTATAACTCACTGCATGCGTTTAGACCATACCTGGGCATTATGCGGCCCGGGGGCCAAATGCGGCCCTTTGGCTGACTCTGACCGGCCCGGGGACCACCAGTGGTCCTTGAGAGAGTTCCAAGTTAAACCAGATGTAACTCTTTGAGAGCGTATAAATGAAACCAAATGGACCCTTGCGGGTCCATTTGGTTTCATTTTTACACTCTCAAGAGTTAAAATATTCGTCTTCTGAATTAGCCCAAAGTCTACACGATTTTTGTTTCACAGTTTTGTTTCCCAAATCCAGCCTGGAATTGTGGACAAAAACAAAAGAAATCTTGATGAAAGTTTTGGGATCTGTGGGGCTAAAATGTCATCAAATGCTCAAATACTAAATAAATAGTGGGTGTCAAAATGGTTGGTCTTACTCTTACTTTTATCTTGAAATTAAATTAATATTGCACAGACTTTAGTTCAACTTTTAGTCTTGGCCCTCCACAATATTTTATGTATCTCATTTGGCCCCTTGGGAAAAATAATTGCCCACCCCTGGTTTAGACCCTGGCTGTACCCCACCTATCTACTGTATCTATATCCCTTAGCACCCCCCTATACCCAACCCTGGAACCATCCTGATTCCTGCGTGCTAAACTCTATACACCCTTTTACAACCTCCACTCCACCTCCCTTCCCCATGGCACCTGCTCTCCATTTTCACCAGTATTCTATCCGTCCTACTTTCTCCTGCACCCATTTCTGTTCAGACCAGTGGTAAAAAGCAGTGTTTTTTTCAACCAGGGATCAACCAGTGGTCCCTGAGTAGGTATAGGTCTTTAACTCTTGAGAGCGTGAATTTAAACCAAATGGACCGGTTTCGTTTTAGGCTCTCAAGAGTCCACACAACTAGATATATTAGAATTCGAAGTTTGGTCGATGTTTGACTCTTTGACTCTAAATACACCATGGAATTGTGGACAAGTACTGCTCAAGAACTGCACTTAGTAAGTAAAGTAAAGTTTTGACTATATTGGAGTATTTATAAATGTCAGTACACTTCATCTCAGAGGCAAATATTGGACTTTTTTTTACTCCAGTACAAAGACTTGTACAGTTTGAATTACTGGACTTTTACTTATAACAGGAAAAAGTTAGCAAATGTGACTAGTTCTGACATACAGTATTGGCGATATCTTTCTCTCTTTATGCTCTATACTAGCATGTCCTCTGCCATGCTTTCTTTCTCCTGACTGGTGTCATCTCCATGGTGACTCATGTGTCCTGAAGAGTCCCCTACCAGGGATTACCCCACTATAGCACTCTGCCTCTGGGATTACACTGCCTTCCCCAGGGTTACTGTGCGTGTGTGTGTGTGTGTGTGTGTGTGTGTGTGTGCGTGCGTGCGTGCGTGTGTGTGTGTGTGCGTGCCTGCATGCGTGTGTGCATGTGTCAAAAGAGGAAAGAGAATAAAGTCTGTGCATGTGTCTGGGAGAGGGAAATGTCATATACAGTAGGCTATACTCACCTGTACGCGCTGTCTGTGTGCATACAGCGGATGTGTGCACGCATACAGTGTGTGTGTGTGTGTGTGTGTGTGTGTGTGTGTGTGTGTGTGTGTGTGTGTGTGTGTGTGTGTGTGTGTGTGTGTGTGTATGTGTGTTGCATGTGTCCATTTTTATTTTTGTCTGTTGAGAATCCGGTTGTTATGTGTCTGGGTGGTGCATAGCCTGTCTGTTGGGATGGCTTATGTGTTTGGGTGGTGGAACATACTGTAGCTTGCCTGACCATCTCACAGCTGCTGCAGTGTCTTTCTATATATACAGTGCATATTATAAAATATGAAATAAATACACATTTATTTTTGGGGTGTCAAATTGTATCTACAGTTGGTATATTTTGAAGGCTGTCTTCAGATGTGGACTATTAATCAAACCAATGAGGGAACATGTGAGACACTATTGGGCCATGTACTGTCCAATAAAGCAACACCTTTGCAACAATCTTCGCATAGCATTGATTTAACAAACAAGACCTGCACCATCGATTGTAAAATCCACTATGAATGAGTCAGTCAAGTCATTAATAATGACTTCACTCGGCCTGTTGGGTGACATTATCACCACAGAATCCTAATTAGATATCAAATCAAAGGGAATGCCGTTCTAGCCACTGCAGAGTTTAGTTACACCATCAATCAGCAACGCTTTAAAGTTCTGGCTGTTGAATTGAGGAGGAAATAAATACACCTACTGTATACATAGGGAATGGAAGGAACCAACCTGAAAAGTGTATAAAAGCTGTTTGACCTGTTCGATTAAAACATTAAGCAAAGGTTGGGGGGCCGGGCCAGACTAGACCTATAGGAAAGGCTATCTGAAGAGATGTGTTTTAAATGTGGTTTTGACAGAAGTGGGGTAGGAGGGGGCAGCTGTCCCCCATGCAGGTGCCTTACTTCACCTTGCAGACCTCAAAGAGGTTGGCTTCACCGGACCTGAGGGAACGGGGGAGCGTAAGGTTTCGAGAAGATCAGAGAGGTAGGGGGGCTGCCAAATTTCTGAGTGCATGCCTTGTAGGTGGTAAGCCCTGTATTTTGTAGTGGATTCTTTGCTTGACGGGGAAGCTGGTGTAGTCTGTGGAGGGTGGATGTAATGTGGTCTTACTCTTTGGAGTGGTAGTGGTGAACAGATGGACAGCTGAGTTCTGTTTGTTGAGGATATTACTGTTGCAGTTGTAATCGAAAGGATAAAACAGGGTTTGCTAAATACATAAAAAACACGCCAATTTAAGAAAGGTCAGGTTAAGAAGGTCATTGTTTGTGGAACGACAGAAACCTGCCTCACGTAGGAGCAGGGGTGAAAGTGAAGGGGGTCCCGCAGGGTCTGGGACCCGGGAAAAGATTTCACGCAGGGTCCCGCAGGGTCTAATAAAATATTAGGTTAAATAACCTGTCACCGCACAGAGAGAAGTCTCCTCTTGTCGGTTCGCAGCACAGCCAGAGCCACAGAGACAGAGTATCGACAGTTACGCCATCTATACAGTATAGATAGAGTTATGCAAACTCTGTTCACTTCATGGGGTCAGTCCAATGGAGGCTCTTCTACATAGACTTCTATTTAGAATAGCAACAGCAAATAGGGACAAGTCCTGAAGCTGACATAGAAAGAAATGCTGTGCTGTTTTTTCAGACCTCCATTTCTAGGAAACACAGAATGGGGAACTTTATCATGACCTCTAAGGTATATTAATGACAGTAAAATATTGAAAAATGAGTGGAATTCCCCTTTAAGATTCTAATTGTGTGGACTCTTGAAAATTACATAATTCAGATGTTTGACTCTTGAGACTCTTGAGAGCAGTAAAATGGTTTCATTTTAGGGCATATTATGGGGGTCGAAATAATGCTGTTTTGCAGTAGTTTGTAACAAAATAAAATCTTAAATGAAACCTATTTCTTGTGTAGCCTAATGCCTCAAATACAAAACAGTTTAATCATGCTGAAATGGAGTATAGGGAGCCTAATGCAGGTGTAAGGCAGACCTGCTGTGTTTTATATTATGTTCCAGGTTAGGTTAGGTTAGCTTACAGTGCCACAAAAAAGCATTTTCCTATGCATTTTAGGGACACTGTGGAGTTTGAACCTCCAAAAAATTTTTCGGCCGCGCCGCTTCGCGCCGCGGCCTGAACACATTACACGATGCTGTTTCCTATAGACCCGGCAAGAACTTCAAACCACTTTCACCCCTGCGTAGGAGTGTAACCATAGATAGAATATAGATGCCTGGATAGAATATAGAATCCTGAGAGCATGATGCCTGGCCAATCACAGTCTTTTTTCGGGACATTGCCAAAGCAAGTGCCACTGGGAAAGAGTGAGTCACGTCTCTGATTGGCTTACTGAACTTCCCCTTGTGTTATGTTATGTATGCTTGGCGAGGTTATGATGCACATATTGTAAATGTGCTACATCATTACTCAGTGACACGCCGTCTCTTTTTACTGTTTGCCGACTTTGTGCTTGTTTTAAAAGCAGGCTCAGATCTTGATGGGTGATGGGTTGCACCAATCCTGTTTCACCAAAATCTCTGGCCTGCACTTAATGACACAATTAACCACAAAGTCAAAGACATTCACTAAAAACCAAATGGACCCTAGCGGGTCCATTTGGTTCCATTTGTACCCTCTCAGGAAAAAGGGGTCTGAAGGAATAAACATGGTGAAATACATCTTGATGATGTCATCAGATGTATTTCACCATGTTAATGTTTTTTTTTTCAGACCTCCATTTTTAGGAAATACAGAATTGGGGGAACCTTTTTATCATATCCACACAACATCTCTAAGGTATATTAATGACATTAAAATGTTGAAAATAGGTGGAGTTCCCCTTTAATGCCTTCAGTGTTTCATTGTGTGTGTGTGTGTGTGTGTGTGTGTGTGTGTGTGTGTGTGTGTGTGTGTGTGTGTGTGTGTGTGTGTGTGTGTGTGTGTGTGTGTGTGTTGAAGGGAGGTGAGAGCAGGAGGGGAGTGGGAGTAAGAGAAGGTGCTGTGGGGGTGGGTAGGGTAGTGGGGGGTGTGGGGCTGATTGGCACGTCAGGGTTGGAGAAGGTAAGGGCTGGAGAAGCTCATTCATCAAGCCATTACTGGAGGTGGCTCCACTGGTATTTGTGTCTGTCCATCAGAGGCAGACGGAGGAGGAGAGAGGACAGGAAGAGACTCCCACAGGAGAGCCAGACCTTGGCCTCCCCCCTCCACCTCCCTGCCTCCTTTCAACTCCATCTTTCTGCTTCTACTCTCTCTGTCTCTCTCCTTTGAGAGTGCACCTTCTAACTGCTATTACAACCCCTCCTCCATCACATCTTCTGCCACGTCTATTACATCTACCATCTTTCTCCAATTCCCCGATCCCCCCCCCCCTCTCTCTCTCTGTGGCTCTCGCTTGCCTTCGCGCACATACACATGCACACACACATGCACGGCACGCATATGCACAGTCTCTTCATCCTCACTGTCATCGTGTCCCTCGTCCGCTCCCGTCCTCTTCATGTCTTTCACTTGACTCTCAGATGTTACTTGTCTATGCCAAAAATTACTATTGACATTTTAATTCAGCTTCGGCTGCAACCAGCATCAGATCCCCCCTCCCCTCCCACACTCTGACTGTTCTGTGTGCTGATGGCTTATAGCTTGAGGACATTTACATGTCAATGGGCCAGACAAAGAGATGAAGCCTGTGCATGGAGACATATACCGCACCCTGTGTCATGTGCGCAGTGGCTTGGACCAATGGAGTTATGCCCTTGATGATATATAGGAAAGAAAGCTTTATGTGCGGCGCTCTGTGCATTAGCAAAATGTGCATTTAGCATATTATACTGTAACTGCTGCAGTGGGTCTCAGAGGCCTGCTTTCTAACCCTATACAGCAAAAACAAAGGGAGGCGGTTATAGTAGTAGTGATCCCGCAAGGCATTTCCACTTATAGACTGGAAACCAATCATTAGACTATAGTCTCATGCATCCAGTGTAAGTTATCAATGCAGTGTTGCTTAATACAACATTATATTGCTATCACCACGGACACAGACACATCTCTCTGTTTTTACTGTCCTTTCACCCGGGATCGATAACCCTGTTCACTGATTGTACTAGAAGACGCCCAACTCCGAAAAGGTTAAAATGTTTTCTTTTCTCTTTTTCATCCCATGATTTTGCAACTTTTTTTTTCCTAATTATCTAATGTGATCCTGGACTTTACAATCCTCCATCAACCTGGGGAGGTAACGGACTGACCTCATGCCTCCATATGTAGGAAGAGTCCAAGCTGCTTCTTTTCAGGGGATAGTGCTGCAAAAGAATATTCCATATTCGAAAGAATATTCGAATATTAAAATGTAAAGAATTTTCGAATGTCAAATGTAAGGTTCGAATTTAAAATAAATAGTAATAAAAATGCTGTGCGAGTTTCCACAAGGCTCTGATCCATATAAATTAAGGCATTAGACAAAAATAGGCCCTTAAGATAATTTGAATCATTCATTTCATCTCGCAATACTCAAGAGAGTGCATTTTTCAGCACCAACTGTGGACAATACAGGAGCAAATAGAAAAGAGAGAAAAAGGGAGAAGAGAAACAACAAGGATGTTTTACAGCATGTTAGGCTGTAATATTTCATACTGAAATTATATACATTGGATATTTGAATAATTCCATATTCATTCAAATCCACATGGTGTTTTAAAAGGAATATTCAAGTGTAATTATTGGCCAATGATTGCAGCACTAACAGGGGGGAATTACCCTGGTTGGACGTAGCGTGTGGAAGGAACACGTTATTCCAACCAGTTTCTGTCCCCTCCATCAGGTGCCCCGGCTGGCCAGTGGGAGGCAGTCTAGAGACCAGGATTACTGCATTGTTTTTGTGAGGGTACTACCCTACGGTACACAGGGAGAACATGCACATTCCACACAGAAAGGCCCTTTCGCCATCCTTGTTTCAGGTATGGGCACTGATGCCACAGAGGAGGAGGCACACCTCCAATATCCACAACATCCCTTGTAGAAATCGAACCCAAGACCTGTGAGACGACAGCACTACCACTGTGCCGGTGGAAAGGTTTTCACCTGAACTTTCACTACACTGTATGAGACCTATTGATCCACACCCCCCAGGTTCACTTGCTGACGCTTGGTGAGCTACTGTAAGGGTTGCATCACTGCTTTTTGCAGATGATGTGGTCCTGATTGCTCAATCCAAGACCTCTAACTCTCACTAGACCAGTTTGTTTCTGATTGTACAGCAGCTGGGATGAGGATCTGCGTCTCCATATCTAAGGCCATGGTTCTCAGCAGGAAACTGGTGAATTTTGCAGTCCAGGTAGAGAATGAGGCATTACCCCAGATGAAGGAGTTTAAGTATCTCAGGGTCTTGCTCATGAGTAGAATCAGAGAATCAGAGCGCCAGGGCCAACGCCAGGTATAGTGCTGTCACTGTAGTACACTATTGTGACGAAAAGCGAGAGAGGCAAAGCTCTCTGTCTACTGAGGAGTCTTCGCTCTCACTCTAACCTGGTCATGAAGTGTGGTTCATGACTGAAAGAATAGATTGCGAATACATGTATCTTCATTTGTGAAGCCTCGGTCCCCTAATGCACCGCCTCTTGAATGCTTATGATGAGCTAAAAGTGTAGAGTGTTGATTCACGCTCAGTTGCACACTAGTGCCAAAAACTGTCAATCTACAAGCTCACAGCATGTTGCAGCGCAGCCTGCTGTGAGCTTGTAGATCTTATATCAGCTATGTTCGGCACACGACAGGTGGAGGTAATAAAGTACAAATTAACCATCAAGGTATCGCCGCTGAGCCTGGTCCCCAAGTGCACTGCCTCCTGCCTTGTTATGATTAGCTAAAAGGAGATGCATTGCATATGTAAATGACCCTGTTTTGGAGAGAGATTGAGAGAGAGAGAGAGAGAGAGAGAGAGAGAGAGAGAGAGAGAGAGAGAGAGAGAGAGCTACAGCGGGTGAGAGAGGGGGATAAAAGCCCCTCGGCATCGATCTGATCTTCTACGTGTGGCCAGGGTTAAGTGTTCCGTTTCCATTAGGACCAGATTCATGCATGGGGATTGTATAATTACGCCAGAGTCAATCCCTATTACTGCTTAGCACTATCGAACAGCTGCTTACATTAATAAAAATGTGTGTCAAATTTAGAGCAAAGAGCTGTTTTGTGTGTGTGGTGTGTCTGTCCATAATCTCCACATGGTGTGTACTGCATACATACAGTGTACGTGTCAATATGTACATACTGCAGCCTTCCTGTATATACAGGCTGCAGGAAAAAGCCTACAAGCAAAAGGGTATTGTACTAAAACTAACAGAATGTTGTGTCTCATACCCCCTGAGGACACCAGCCATGTCTTCTTTTCTCCAGAGACTACATCAGTTGGTGGCATTCCCCTTTCTGTAAGAGCTTTCAATCCTGACCCCACTGACATTAGAGACAGCCACTGCTGGGCATAAGCACACTCAAGTTCAAGGATAGCAAAAGCATTGCAGAGTACAAATGACTCCTATCTAAACAAGCAATAGGCCTTCTTGGGCTTAAATTAATCTTGCATAACATACATTGAAAGGTTCTCAGAAAAGCCCTCCATCCTTGCTTCGAGTTATCCCAGTTCTCTGTACATAGGATCAGCTCGTTGGTGGTTTAATTGCAAACTACACATATTTCTGCATATGTTAATGTGGAGGTTTTCATGACTGGTGCGATTGTGTGACAATTGGTAGGGGAGTATAGGAGAGATTACTACTCAAGTACTTTGTTTTTCACTGCTTGCAGACCTTCATTGCGAGAAAAGGCTAACATTAGCATTAACTCAAGGCCATGGCCTACTTGTGTGCGAGTGGAGTGAGCAGTGTACCCCTGACACCTCCAGGAGATAATACTCGTGACAATACTTAAAGATATCTTAATAATCTTAACCTTTACATCAACTAAACCAACCGTTCTTAAAAACTGACCGACGACTACAAACTGATCGTAGTACTTGCGCTCACTCTGCTCATGCAAGTAAATACCTTTGCATAGAAGAAGCTGAGTTTGGGTTGACAGGGAGGAAGCAGTTCCATATACTGACCATGCTGTTCAGGGCCTTCCATGCTAGTGCCTTCTTCACTTGAAGATCTTCCTCACTTCCTCAAATCTTGCTGATAGCGTTGGTTCTGTAAATTCATGGGGGAAATGGATCATGGATTACTTTTTTATGGTCGGTTGTATAACACAGGGACATTTTGACAGGGATAGAAATGTATGTGCATACACGTGCATTTTGCTGGTGGAAATTCTCCATGGAAGGCTGTGGCGAACAGGCAATATATGACTGCTTTCTCTGAGTCTCACGCCGATTACAGAGAGAGGCACTGCAGTGCTGATCAGAGAGATACTGGGTGTGTGTGTGAGGTAGACAGAATGACAGACAATGTTCTCAATGTTTTATTGATGGAGATAGGAGCATGGACGGACGATTAGGTGCAGAACAAGAGAGTCAGAGAGTGGCACTGATGCTGTCAATGTCATACAGGAGTTTTGTTGAACCTGTGTGTTTGTGTGTGTGTGTGTGTGTGTGTGTGTGTGTGTGTGTGTGTGTGTGTGTGTGTGTGCGTGCGCGTGTGTGTGTACTGTATGTGTGTGCATGGTTGTAAAGGTGTGTGCAATAGAGAGAGAGAGAGAGAGAGAGAGAGAGAGAGAGAGAGAGAGAGAGAGAGAGAGAGAGAGAGAGAGAGAGAGAGAGAGAGAGAGGCAGTATGTATTCTTTCCTTTCCTGACTGCCTATTTCCCTGTCTGTTCCCAAAGAAACCTCAAACCTGCAGCAACACATCCCATCATGTTAACGCAACCTCTGCCGGAGTTCGTTCAAAATATGTCATGCCGTGTCAAAATATTTTAAAAAAAAGCCTCTTCAGAAGCTTTAATATTCCAAATAAGAGGACTGTTGTAGTCAGAAATGATGATCTGTATGCACATATTTTTTTTTTACATGTTGACAACATACAGTACAGTATATTGCGCTTTCATCTGTCTCAACATTGAGTTGGCCCATAGTATACTAAAGCAGATAGGCACACTACAAACCAGCACCAGAGTAGTAACTACAAACATTAAAATGAACAACAGTTAAAGAAAAAGACAGATACAGCCCTCGTTCATCATTGTACCAATAGGACTATATAGTATTTTAACCTGGCTAGTGACGAAACCATGGAGAGCTCCCTAGATTAGATTCGGAGGAAAGAGGTAAACGAGAAGCCAATCGCGTGAAGGAGCACGATACCCGATCCACCATCTTGGTCTTCAGGCATCTTGGCCCATGGCAGGAAGAGAGATCCAGACGGTGGAGATGCCATCTGACTGCAGCTCAGGGTCAACATCAACAAGGATGTTGCTTCGTCGGGTGTTGCTTTTTGTCCTGCAGGGTGCCTGATCACCCTCCCCAAGAGCTGAAACTCTCAAGGGGTTTGCCGGATTAGTCGCTTACGGCCCGACCATGAACTGGCAGTACTGGATTACATGATTACCAGTAGTGAGAAAATTCCTGGCCAGACTATGACCACTTAGTCTGAACAAGTAAGTGAACAGCATTGCAGATGCGCAAAAAGAGTACTTTTGCAGAAGCGGGAGACAGAGTGATATATTGAGCCTAAAACACAGTATGGCATCCCCCAATAGTACCCCCTTCACATTCAGCAGATCCTGTGATCTTTTGTGGCCACTGGCCAGATGTAATGTCTTGGGGTCTAGTACGTAGGACTATAGTAGATAATGATAAAAATAAATAAATCACCATGAAAGGTTGTAATTTTTATTTTAGACCCATCTTCAAATGCCCACATCCGCTGTCAAAAATAGCTAAAATCACTCACTGTTTCATAATAATATTTTGAACAGTCTGTGGCACTGCTGTGGTATTGTCTGTTATTATTTATTCAACAAACATTAACAGAGAAAGCTAACATTTCCATTTAGCTTTTCTCATATTAATTATGTGAGCTTTTCTCATAATGAATGGACCCACGACCCAGTGATAGATGGGGACAGCCCATCGTGTTGGTACAGTATGATTATTTTTTTAATAACTTTAAAGTCACATTGCATGAAAGATGCTTTAAAAAATAATCTGTAGACTCTAGATCTGTGTTTATGATTCTACATTGCTGATTAGCTTTATTGAAGCAAAACATTTCCTTGTCATATTTTAATAGAATTATAACACCATCTCACCATGATCTTGTGCACTGTATGTCGTGTCCAATCATTTAGATATACTCTGGTGCTATGCTCTCTCTCTCTCTCTCTCTCTCTCTCTCTCTCTCTCTCTCTCTCTCTCTCTTTGCGTCTATTTTCTCCTGACAACCCTCTGTGTCTCGGTAATTACTCAAGATTTAATTAGCCAGAGAACAAAGGCAGCTTGACACCCTGTACGAGGGGCAAGCCATTCATGTACACCACACAGGCACTAAGCAGATATTTCACATATTCAGACCCTGGCTGTGTATATCGTCTTTAACAAACTGTAGGCACAAAGACCTCTGATTCTAACTGAATTCAACATCCTTTAAACACACAATGCAATTTGTATTGGATAATGTTGGTACTGTATATGTGGACATGTATGATACTCATACTAGTGGATAGTGATCAATATCACAATGGCATCCACTGCAGCGAGAGAGATAGAAAGATGAGATGAGAGAGAGTGTGTGTGTGTGTGTGTGTGTGTGTGTGTGTGTGTGTGTGTGTGTGTGTGTGTGTGTGTGTGTGTGTGTGTGCGTGCACACGTGCGCACGTGTGTGTAAAATAAGGAACAGGGGGGAATCCCAGCCGAGTCCCTAGCTTGCAATGACAGTAATTACACGGAAGGTCATTTAATTAGTAGAGGTTCGTACTGTATCGTACACCTACATGGTTCATAATGGCAGACGAATTGTAGCTAATTAAACGATTCAACCCTGGACCCAGGAGGTACAGGGAGGTGCAGAGACATATTAGCCTGAGCCATGCAGAAGGAGAAGAGAAGCATGGAGTGAACGCTGACCTTTGCTGGGGCGATCTGATCAACACCTATAGGGGGTGGTGGGATAGAGAGGACACTCGCAGGAAAATCTTTTACAATACATGTCCCTCTCTTTGAATTTCTATGACACCATTACCAGTTTGATCTCTCTCTAGGTCAGGGGTTTTCAACAGGTGGTCCGGGGACCACCAGTGGTCCTTGAGAAGGTTCCAGGTGGTCCCCAGGCTAAATGATGGAAAGTTGGTTAACCAGATGTAACTCTCAAGAGTTAAAATATTCATCATCTGAATTAGCAGCACTTAATTAAGAAGTTTACACTGAACAAATGGTGGTCCCTGAAGTCAAAAAGGTTGAAAACCCCTGCTCTAGGTCATCCTCAGACAAGCCTTGCATCGGCGCTTCCAGTCATCCAGACTCTCCATACACCCGGCTAGTTCGTTGCTGGTACTCCTGCATCTTTCTTGAGTACATCCACATATAGTATGGGGCGTCCTAGTGGCCGGTGCCCATGTGTTTGTCCCCACTGCACCAGTTGGCTGGCTGGCAGCTCCTGGTGTCTTTGGCATGCAAGTCTCATTCTCCTGCCTGCTATTTTCTCCTTCACCCAGAATATTCAAGTTTACAGATTCTCGTGAATGCTCTTGGTCCCTGAGAGGATTCCAGGTGGTCCCCAGCTAAATAATAGAAAGTTGGTTAAGCAGGTGTAACTCTTTGAGGCTTAAAAATGAAACCAAATGGACGCGCAAGGGTCAATTTGGTTTTGGGGGGTTTGCGGGTCTGTGGCTCAAATGCTGAATAAATGGTGGTCCCTGGTATCAAAATGGTTGAAAACCACTGGTCTAGAGCATTCTACAGAGTGGGCTTCAGAAGAAGTGGAGTACAGTACAGACACTGTAGCTTCTGACGGTTGTGCATGGATGTCCAAACACCCCCTGCACCCCCTCCATAAGGGGCCAGTCTCTTCACTGTGTCTCTATCTTTCCCATAACCTGTTGAATAAATCAGCAGGAAACCACGATGGCACAATGGGTGTGTAATAAACAAATTATTACCACATTGTTGTTGCCCGAGGTACAGTAATTACAGAGTAAAGTTTGCATAGTGACCGGGAGATTAAATGTAAATGTCCATGCAATAATCATCAACAGAAATGTGGAGTGCAGTTGTACAATAAGTAGTACGGTCTGAAGAGACCTCATCAAAACAGCCGACTTTGAGACAAACTGCTGAAATCTATAACATGAGATTACTTTAACCTGGTGTTGTTCCTTGAAATAGTTTTTCAGAAAAATGTTGAGAGGATTTAAAATGTTTACTTTCATTGTATACTGTCATGTACTGTATAGGTTACATTCAGTTAAGTGCACTCAAATCTACCCATTACGTTTTTCTCTTTTGATCCATTGGGTTGAGGCGTCAACCCTGTGAGAGGTTATAGGGTTATAGGGTGGGGGTTAGATTTGTGGTATAAGACTTCAGTGTTTTGTATTTTACAACATATGAGTACAATACAGAGAATGTTCGCCATCTTTGTTGAAGAAGAGTTTATCTATGTCTGAGATAACTAATCTTACTTATCTTTCATAATGGTTTAAACCCAGTGGAAATGTTGTATTAAGTTTTAAAATCCATTGCTTTTCTGCAAACTTCCTCTCTCTTTCTGTCCACGTTTGGTCGCATTCTAGTCCACACACTTCCATTCCCTCAATTCCATGTCCCATAAAATGCTGTACTATTAGCATCTCCTTGACACATCCACCCAGAAATGCCACCTTTTCCCCTCCTTGGCCGATTATACTAGCGTCACAGGAAGCCACACCCTACCTGACCCGGAGGAGACCCATGTGCTCCGGAGGGAATTGTAGTTGCTAACTTGCTATATTAAAGTGCAAACAGCAGAATCCTGCGTAAGCATTTCTGTCAAGCCATTACTTACTGTAACAGATTAAGCTACACTGAAACATCCTCTAACATAAATATTTATATATAATATAATAAATAATTAATAATCACCATGCATGCTGTATAGGCATGGCATATTTGTGGTGCCATCATGAGACAGTGTGAACCAACAAACCTGTCACCGTTTGCTCATTCACATACCTTTCAGTAGCCACACTGGTTAGGTTGGGTATGGACTATGGACAAACAAAAACAAACAAACTACAACCTTTAAGAGTTGTATTGGGTTCTATATGACTGTAATTGGGTGACGCACAGCTGAACACTAATTGGGCCAATTTCACCTAAACCAACTCCTGTGTGTGGACTGTTTTCAAAGTACAAAAACATCAATAGCTTCTCACTTGCCAGTGCTATGGTATGGTATGACTTAAAGAAGCATTCAGTGATTTGGGTAATTTGGAAATTTTGTATTTTATACAAAATTGCAACCACAATGAGTAATATCCAATCTCTGATTATTTGCAGGGTCATATCTGCCAATACAGATCCTGACCGTTTCCAATTATACAGAGGACCTCCTGTAGGCACAATTTGCAACACTACATTTTTTTTAATGGGATCAATATAGAGTTGCAGATTGACAGCCTCTATCAACAGCCTATTTGATTCAAATTGATTTTTAAGATGCCCTAAACAACATTAAACTTACCAAAATTGTTGAATAATCAACAAGCGCTTCAAAGTTAAATGTACACAAATGTAAAGTTTATTTTTACCTAAGATTTTACATCATATTTGATTTGACTTTGTCTAGATTAGAAGTAGTGATGTACTAGGCACTCTTGATTTTTTTAGTTACATGCTAAACCCCTTATGCCATATCCCTTATTTCATTTTCACTATTTTGAAAAACTTTTTTGGACTATTTCAACATGTCAATCTATTAACACGTTGTGAGACTGGCCATTGGCCATTTGAACTACTGAGAAATGTTTTTTTTTAATAGTTTAAAAAGGCAAAGAAGTTAAGGGATAAGGGGTATAGCGGTAACGAAAATGGCACTCTTGATTTTTTTAGTGACTTGCTTCAGGCCAAGTTTGCATGGCTGAGCCATAGCTGTTCGGATTCCTATGTTTGAATCCCAAAAGTACAGACTGCAACCAATTCAAACGATCAGTGTGGCTCGGTTCTCTGTTCACAGAAACCTCACATTGCGATGCCAGAGGAGAGTTTCAAATGGTCGCTTTTGGAATGGAGTAGATTCTACATAAACAAGTGTGACCCCAGGGTTATCATTCTCAATTAACCATCGTTCTCAGCAGAAGCATTCTCAACACAGTTACAGATCTTTTGTCATCATTGCATAGAGGACTTGGAGTGAGGCATCACTTAATGCAGAGTGGCTCCATTAACTCCCAGGGCACCTCTATTGACTATTTACAAGGAGGCAATTCTAATTAATGTATAAAAAAAAGAATAATATAATATACCGGTAGTATCTTTTTTCCACAGTTATGTCTCCCAAGAAACAAAATTACGTTGTAAAACAATATATAATATGCCACAATAACTTTTACAGTTCTCAGACAGAGACAGAGACACGCACACACGCAGGCATACAGTAAACACCAACCTGGGAGGATGCACAGGCATGATAGTTGTGAACTTAGGATGTGACATTAGATGGAAGACAAACAGAAGCATTTAGGCTCCTCTCAGGCAGATCGTGATCTGCACTTGGAAATAATCTCTCACGCGGTTTCTTGCCAAATCTCTGGCGTTTACCCGGCGCGACCCAAAGCCGCGCTGGGGTTGGCATCCCGGTGCTGGCTACACTGCCGCCTGCCAACACGGACATAATGGTCCCCCATATGGCTGGTAACAGCCCCTGCTGAGACCCCCGTTCACTTCTATTAATACACTCCATGTAATGAAAGGCTCAGTTGAATTAATCAGCTTGAAGACATTAATCAGACATTAATGAATCCCTGACCTCTGCCCTGGACTGCTGCGTAAGCTTTGTCTCTGTCTGTCTGCCTGTTGTCAGCGTATATAGGCAGCGTCGTCTAGCGTCGGTATATTGACTGGTTGTCTGCGTGGGCTGTTCCATTGAGAATTCTTTTGTCTTAAGTACAATTTGGATGTTGGCCAAACCGGGCATAGTTTCACAATATTCTAGAAATAAGTTGTGCAACACTGGTATAAGAGCAAACACAATTAAGGGCTATTTCTAGACAACCTGAGCATGGAATAAAACGGGGTGGCTGTAAAACAGACTTCTATAGACAACTTGTTACTTCCCATGGGTCAGTAGGCTGTCATAACATCCATGTATACATACGCATGCAAGAACACATTCCATAATTTGTTAATTTACAGTCGGAAAATGAATAAATACAGGAGATCAACTGTCAAGTGATGCGCCTGATTACTGAATAATGGACAACGGTGGAAAAAATAACTGTCATTAGTGCAATTTCCAGACGACACCCAACTAATGGAGGCCATATTGAAGCCCTTATATTAGAACAATTAGACACAATTAGAACAGAGGAAAGAGAGAACAGGGTTCTCAGGGTTGAAGAGTAATTCTACATCACTACTGTACATTAACATGCAGGCATAATGTACTGACACATCATCCACCAGTCAATCAGCTGATCCACTTGATATAATTCCCTTTAATTTCCATCAACTCTGGTGAGGTTTTGCATTAAGATTTAATTCTGCACAATTGCCTATCAAGGTTCCATAATAGGAAGGTAATTGAGTAATCAAACAATAATGGGGAATACCGGTAATTATCTGTTGGTTTTACATACAGTATTCAATTTAAGGGCGATTAGCTGATAGTTTGGTTGTTCTCTAGTCTTCAAGCCCCTGTCATGCAGTGGGTATTGTGTTTGCAGTATAGTATTTTTGTTATTTTTTATGCAGGAAACACATTGGGCTCCATTTTCGTCACTCGCTAAAATCCTTATTGATATCTTTTTTGCCTTTTTACTATTTTGAAAAACATTTTTGAATAGTTTAACTAGCCAGTCTACTTTGTCACATGCTAAATCCCTTATCCCTAAATTCTTTGAAAAACCTTTTATAGTTCAACGTGCCAATCTATTGACATGTTGTGAACTTGTAGAAAATTGAAATAAATAGTTTAAATAGTTTAAAAAGGCGAAGAAGTTAAAGGATGAGGGGTTTAGCAGTGACAAAAGTCTAGGCCTTAGCGTGTGACAAAAATGCAGTTGAGAAAAATGGAGCCCATAGTCTCTTTTTCACCAGTTTGGGATGCTAACAACAATTCCGCATTACTTTTCCCAGGCCCTCCATAGCTATTCTCAAACTGCATGGTAAAACATGTTTTGCCAGACAAAAATACATAACTGAAGCCACATGGGCGAGAAGATGAGGATATGCAAAACACAAAGCTGCATGGCTGTGATGTAGGGGATCATTCTGCAGTGAGGTGCCTTGTGCCAAATGAGCTCCAGATTACAATAATACCTCTGGTGGAGCAATTAAGATCATATAAACACTGCATGCAGAGCACTGGCACCAGGTTAAGCCGCACGCGCACGCACACAACGCAGCTGTCATAAGGCATGTGCACTTTGCACTTATCACTCCACCCTGCAGGTTTAACACATTACAACATGGATCAGACCCATCACCAAGGAATGAGGACTTGGCTGGGGTTCCCTCGTATTTATTACAAATTTTGCAGGAGGAGCGAAATCAATTTGCGACTGCAGCATGTAGCCAAGTGGCCAAAGTGGTCACGACTAATTATGTTATTTTTCTGTGATCGCGGCATACGTCACAACATTTGGCATAACGGTCGGGGGTTAAGGTTAGGTTTAATAATAATAATAATAATAATAATAATAATACATTTTATTTATAAAACTCTTTACATTCAAGTGAATCTCAAAGCGCATACAATATTAGACGGTTAAGGGTACAAAAAGCAGCATAGTTGAAAAAAACATTAAACAATAAGAACAACAGAACCGGTCGACTAGAGGGGAAAGAAAAAGGACAGGATAAAACTAGAATATTCGCAATTTAACAATTGCAAAGTGTGGTTGCCGTTGTCGCTTGCGTTGGCCCCCCGGCAGCTTCCGGTAGCCAATTACTTGTGGCGCCCCCTATGGTTGAAAATGGAATTGCTTTTGGCCCTCTGTTGAAGGGCTCAGCCAAGACCTGTGATTCAAATTTGGGGTGGATTGGACATTTGATGCGTGATTTGTGGCATTTTCTGTAAAATAGGCCCCTCCCACTAACTTGCGTAGGCCCCTCCCAAACCAATTATGATGTGAACTTGTCAAGTCATCCCCGGGATCATGTGGAAGTAATTTGGAGGGCATTTATTCCCCCAAAATGGCGTTTTTGCAACAAATAGTTACATTTTGTGCATTTATGGCGCCCCCTATGGTTGAAAATGGAATTGCTTTTGGCTGCCTATTGAAGGGCTCACCCAAGACCTGTGATTCAAATTTGGGGTGGATTGGACATTTGATGCGTGATTTGTGGCATTTTCTGTAAAATAGGCCGATCCCACAAATTTCAGAAGGCCATTGCGGCCAAACGATACGCAAAATCAAAATTCCCCCAATGCTGTTTTAATCAGATTGGTCCAGAGACCTTCCGTACCAATTTTTATGAGATTTGGACCAAATATGAAGGAATGGGGGCAAAAAGTGTGTTTTGGACAAAATTCAAAATTGCGTCTCTAAAATTTTTAACGGAAATGGGCGTGGCCTATTTGGGGAGATGCGTCATGATCCAAGGAATCCATGGAAACAAGAAATCCGATTCTACGACCTACGGTTCAAGAGTTATAAGCCAAAACGTAAAGTGGCCTGTTATAGCGCCACCATCTGGCCGAACGATAACATCAAAAGGCAATTCATTTTTTAAATCATTATGAACATCCTCCCCAAGTTTTGTAAGAATAGCCCTTATGGTCTGTGAGGGAAAAATACTTGAACTTGATTTTTTGCCCACAAACCCACGTGGGCCGACCCATGCCCACAACCGCATCTGGGTTAACATGTGTTAACCCACATTAACAAATAAATTAATATCAATTAAACTATACAACGGATCTCTTAGAAAAATACAAGCACACCATTCCCGAGGAAGCCGGTCGATTTGACATATGACTCGGGTGCATGCGACAAAAACTGTGGGAGGAGTAGCGTGCCGAAGTTTTCCAACTTGAAATACAAGAGTCTGGTTGCCCTTCGGGCAACCACACTAACAAGGCAGTCAGGAGAAAGCTTTGGAAAAGAGATATGTTTTGAGAGACCAGTTTTAAAGCCATCAGTGGGCTGTGGAAGACTGGAAGTCTTAGATGGAGAGGGAGAGAGTTCCATATTAAGGGGGACATATGGCAGAAGGCCCGATCGCCCATGGAGCGGAGGGATGTATGCATGAGGGACGGAAAGAAGGTAGGTATTGGAGGAGCAGAGATTTCGGGTGACAGGTTTGGGGGCAGTAAGTTCACTGAGGTAGGAGGGGCCAGTGCCATTGATGCAGTTGGTGAGTTAGAAGTGCAATCTTATAATTGATCCTAGAGGTGATGGGGAGCCAGTGGAGGGAACAGAGGTTTAGGCATAGGTTTTACTGAGGTTATGTTTAGGGTTTTACCAACTGTAGCGGTGTACGTTGCGAGCGCAAATTGATTTTGCTGTCTCTCAAATTTTATGTGCACACACACACACACACACACACACACACACACACACACACACACACACACACACACACACACACACACACACACACACCTTGATAATGTGACAGCTTTCACAGTGTCTTGCTACATATCCATCAACAGCAGCCGAAGGCCAACCCTGACAAACATCCAATATCACCAGCAGCTGCTGGGCCATGGATAATTAATATGGCCAGCAATTTGGCAAAGCTATAAAATCTCTGACACTCAGACATGTAGTGTGGGGTGACTAGTGCACGTAACCAGCATACGTGTTCGATAGGAGAGATGGGGGCACGAGGGTTTGATGTGTAAAGGAATTTGTGCTCATCAATGTATCATAACACAAACAAGTCGAGCATTCACGGATTGCACGCACGCACGCACCCACACCCACACCCACACACACACACACACACACACACACACACACACACACACACACACACACACACACCCACCACACACACACACACACACACACACACACACACACACACACACACACACACACATCAGGTTGGCCTACACAGCAACAAAACTGATAAAAGCTTGGAGAATTACAGTACAATCAATTTATTTATTTATTCTTTCCCTGTGTTATACAGTATATGATGAGTATTAGAAGGTGAAAGAGTTCGGGATTTATCCATTTTGACACTATATCAGAGATGTCTGTGTGGATATTCCTCTATTGCTCATAGAAAAGTACAGTCCAGATGAGACTCAATATTTATTATACAGTAGTATAGAGATGCGCAGTGACATCACCAGCCCTGTTCCACTAGTGGATTCCTCATTCATTTTCCTCATAGACTTTTCGAAAATGGTTAATAAAAACACGATTGCGCCGCGGCCAAAGCCAACTCGGGTTGTGACAAATCATGACAACACAATATCGTCATATAATATATAATTAGGAAGAAGTAGAAAAAGGCATGATACAAGACTTTTTGTTTCGTTTTTCATCTTAGAAATTATTTTATTGTCCCAAAAGTTTGTGTGTGTCATCATGATTCGTCACGACTCGAGTTGGCGTTAATCGTCTTGAAATAAATTATTTTCGAAAAGTCTATGAGAAAAATGAATGGGGAATCCACTAGTGGAACAGGGGCGGTGACGTCACTGCGCATCTGTATACACTGCAATTGCACGCTCTGCATGTTACTGCCAAACAAGCATCGACAGGGGCACATCCAGGGCATTTTTACTAGGGCGGCTAAGATGACACACAAATATAGTCGGAGGTGGCCATGGAATCATGGAGTTATATACACATACAGGGGTCTGGGAGTCCTCCCACACAGAAAATGTTGTATTTCTTTGATGCTATTTCCTGCATTTTAAAGGAAAGCACCAGTGAACTTCAAATACAATATTTTGTAGTAGTATACACATTAATGCTTGATTAATGCCAATTTTTCACATAGTCCGCTATATAATATGAAATTCCTACAGTAGCCTACATGTCAAGTTGCCTACACAGCAACAAAACTGATAAAAGCTTGGAGAATTAACTACAACAAATTGAAAAAATGTGATTGGACACATTAGTTAAGAACAGTTGTTTACAATGGCCACCTTGTTCAAAAAGTGAATTCCCTGAACAGGAATCGAAACTGGACTGCAAAGTTGCGAGAACAACATCTTAACCACTAGACTATTAGCTACTTGGATGGGGGGTGATCCAGGCTTGTACAATGGGAACCTTTCATTGGGTAGGTGCTGGAAGTCTAGAATGTATAAGTATTAGCTCTGGTCCAGAGCTCCACTGCTTCTGAGTCTGACTGACTCTAGCCTCGACACCCAGGCTTTCATTTTCATTCGCGTTGCGCGAAAACGGAAAGCCTGGACTAACGCACGTTGGAAAGTGGCCTTGAGGGGGGAGTGAACCTTCCGGGGTGGGCGTCGCTCTAAATGATGTGACGTAGAACAGCAGTGGACAGGAGGGGGAGGGGCCGGAGATGACGACACGTTAGTGAGATCAAATCAGAGCGCAGCACTTCCGCCGTGTGGATCCCACGACACCCCCGCCCCCCAAGGCCAAAATCATTGAGGGCTAGACCAGGCTAGACTGACTCAGAAGCAGTGGAGATCTGGACCAGAGCTATATAAGTATATAAATATAAGTTTTGTATATGCACCTCTAAAGTGCATTCTAAAGTTTTATTTTTCTGATGTGCCAGGGTTTATATTATCCTGTTGAAGTACTTACTGGACAGGGCCTGAATACTTCATCTTACAATGAAAATCATTTCTGTTTAAAAGATGCCAGGCTGTTCTTTAACAGCTGTCAATAAAGACTACTAGAGTCTAAAGACTACAACATAAACCCCGCCTAATGACATCAAAGATGCGACTTTTCTACTACTGGTTGGCTGTTTGCCCAACCCTTTTTGTTGTCTGACTAGTCTGTAGTCTGACTTTTTGTGCTTTTTGCCTACAACTGGTTTCATGTATTTTTCTTCCATTCTCCATTTTGAAGAAAGTTAGGGTTAGGGTCTTCAAAACTACTATGTAATCCCCATAGGAAATGACTGGAGCTGGTTTAAAGATGGCCGATTTGAAGAAACCTTTGAGTTTCATGGGTTTCTGAACGCAGCCGAATGCTTACAACATTGCATGCATCACTGGGGCAAGGACGATGCACAGTGCACACCACACGACGTTGAGAAACCCCCACTAAGCCACGCTTAAATTTTTATCCGTTCATCGTGCACCTGTCACAACATAACCTATTGTATAAATGTAATAATAAGATTTCACCAAGTCACTAAACTGAAACACAACAACCCACACCAACAAGCTGCTCCGCTGAATAGCGACAGCTCATACTACAGTTCTTTTACAACTCCATCCATGCTTATTGAACTAAAATGAACAACAACTTATGAGAGAGAGAGAGAGAGAGAGAGAGAGAGAGAGAGAGAGAGAGAGAGAGAGAGAGAGAGAGAGAGAGAGAGAGAGAGAGAGATGGGAGATCTTTCTTTTTTTCCACCACATAAGCAGAGCCTTAGCTCTGGTCCAAAGCTCCACTGCTTCTGAGTCTGACTTGCATTGGAGCTCTGCTTACCTTAGTGTTACCCATGGTGTTACCACTAAGGTAAGTAGGCTTTCTAATGACACAAGACGTGTTTATTTTGGTGAGTAGGTAAAACGTTCTTTATATAGACGCCTTTACAGACGACGTCACACGAGTAAACACCAGTATGCGCGTGCAAACTGGCTGCAGAAGAACCCTGCCTCTCATAACATGCAATAGAAAAGTTCCAACTTCACCCACTTGTTAAAAACGCACCATCAAACTTTCAAATGCTGTTTTTATCCCAATATGGAAGAAAAAAAAATAGGGTTGTTATTGTGTTCTCTCGCCCTTAAAATATATAATCCTCGGGTTCTGTTGTGCTTCAACAATAATAGCAATTCAAAACAGTTTTCCTCAAAACCACTCCTCCAGTCGCTGTCATAAGAACGAGAGGTGCGCTCAACATGATCACGGCAGCTCAGCCTGTTTGTGTCATAACCTATAGACAGAGTATAGACAGAGTTACGCAAACTCCGTTCACTTCATGAGGCTAGTCTAATGGCGCCTCCTCTAGGCATACAGTCATAGATAATGGGGACAAGTACAACAAATAGGGACACATCTTTTTTTATTTTACTGTAGATCGTTTTGCAGTAATTTAGTTGTTACTTGTTACTGTAATACTTTGAAACAGCTGACATGTTTTGCGCAATATATTTCAAGTCCAGCTTGTCCCTCTTTCAGGCTGCATGGGGCATGAACAGCAGCTTTAGCCATTGACATACATACATATAGTACTCTAAGGCTTGAGCGCTCAGTTTCTTACCCCTCAATGTCGCAACTCTTTTACTAGATGGCTGCACCCCATGCGCACCTGCAACTCATCTGTGTAATTTATGCTTCGTCGTGTGACGGTATCGCATACGCAGACGTCTAAGCTCACAACAGTCACGTCCATGACGCGATGTGAGCTTGTATATCAGCGGTTCTCTGTGCGCAGTACTGTTGCACAACGAAGTATAAACGTAAACTAGGGTGCACCTCTCTAGCCAACACACAAGAGGAGGTTGCATGAAGTGAAACCAACGCTCCCTAAAACAACATGTTTGGAGATCTGTTGGGAATTGATTACATGAAACGGTCACCTGTGCATCCAGTCCCAATGTTTGTAAACAAATAATTGGTCATATATCCACTAGAGAAGAGAGGCTGGTCGGGTGGAGTAATGGCCGATTGAACGGAGACGAGCAGAGCTCCAATGCAAGTCAGACTCAGAAGCAGGGGAGCTCTGGACCAGAGCTAGCAGAGCCTTAGATACAGAGTTGTTCATACCTGCAGCTTGCACCAAATATCCACGTCCCAAATTCCATATTTTTCTTGCTTTATCTTGTTTCCCATCGCAAAAGCACACATCTCGCTGTCAAAGTACTCAGTAGGCCTACAGTGCACCAAAACAGACAGGCTGCCACATCCATTCGATTCCGTGAAATACAAGCAACTTGGCAGCCCCATGGCCATTCGCCCCGAAGAGGCAAATAATCAATTGTATTTGTTTAAAAATAGCGGGAAAAGCTCTATGTCCTGTTATAAGCCTATAAAACAATGCAACAATGTGACATAACTCTGTGACACTTGCTTTGGCACTGTAACGTTTGAATTGAACTATTTATCCAGCAACTGGGTATTTGATGGGTTGCCAGGTTTGCTTTACCAAGCACAAAGGGGGGGGGGTGCAGAAAAACACTTCCTATTTATTTATTTATTTATTCTTTCCCTGTGTTATACACTATGAGTATAAGAAGGTGAAAGAGTTTGGGATTTATCCTCATAGAAAAGTGCTCATAGAAAAGTACAGTCCAGATGAGACTCAATATTTATAATAGTATACACTGCAATTGTGCATGTTACTGCCAAACAAGCATCGATTACCATTGGCACCCAACCCCTTCAACTACGTATGATACTTAGCACTGAGTGCTAAAAATTAGGCTGTGTGAACTGCAGTGTGTGCA
This sequence comes from Benthosema pterotum, assembly GCA_039105355.1. Taxonomy (NCBI): domain Eukaryota; kingdom Metazoa; phylum Chordata; class Actinopteri; order Myctophiformes; family Myctophidae; genus Benthosema; species Benthosema pterotum. The sequence continues at coordinate 21,446,827 of CM076966.1, read as the reverse complement.
CTGACTAAACAGACTAGAGGCAGGCACAGCCACACAGCTCAACATTGCCACTTACTCGTATTTAGTTTTTTCGGATTCAAACGAGCGATACTGCACAAAGGTATATGGAGACATACTACATACATAGACCTTTATACAGTACATAGGGAGGGACACACATAGCTGTTTATTGTTATGGTTTAGGCACCCCTCAAAAAACAAACAGATGCTCATATACTGTACATTACATGGTGCTTCACAAAAGTGCCCACAGGATGATCCTCGATCAACTCCCACACTAGAAGCTGCAACGCACAAATCAGAGAGCGAGAAAGTGAGGCTCTGTGTCTCCTCTCGCTCTTCTTTGGCCACCGTTAATATGATTAGACCGGATTATGGTAATGTACAAGAGGGGGTGGGTGCGCACAGCGATGCTCCGCTGCTCTCATTTTCGGAATAGTTAATTGGTTAGGCTGCTTTGATGTTGGGGTGATGGCAGAAGGTTTGGGAATAGGGCGGGGGTGCAGAACCGGAGAGACATGGTGATGAAGGTGCAGTATGCAAAAAAAAAGAAGGAAAGAAAAAAAATGTTATTTTTGGCCTGGCAGAAATCTCTCTAGGCTCCCTGGAAAATGGAACCTACCTGAAGGTGCTGAAGGAAAATGTCTTATAGTCTTGGAAACACATACTGTATACATACGCACATACTGTACGTATAATCCCAATATGCGAAAGTTGTGCAGTATTTTCTTTTGTTCATCGGGAGACAGACCTGGAAAGAGAAAGTCTCTATGCCATGGCTAAACATTGTTTGGAAGTTATTGCACCCATCTGTGGGGGAAAAAACATTTCTACAACTTGACATTCATGCAGACAAGGATGATATATGTGAGTGAGTGGGAAAAGATGAGTCAGATCTGTTTTTGTAAGAGCTATGTCTGAGGTTGAACACAGACCCTTATTGCAGGTTGAATATTGTGTTACACTACTATTGCAGGACATATGCAGGTTGAAGTTGCCTACATTTCAAAGTTGACACCAAGTACGGGCACTTGCCCGTACAGGTCATGCTCTACTTGCCCTCAGGTCAGGAACACTATTTTTATGTGAAGACAGACAGGAAAAAGGGAGAGACATGCAGCAAAGGTACTAAGGTAGTCACAAACGGGACTCAAACACGTGACAATCGTGACATACTGTGGGGTGAAAGCCTATATGTGGACTATAGACATATAGGCTGGACCACTAGGCCAGCAGGCCTAGTGGTCCAGCCTATATGTCTGGACCACTAGGCCAGCAGGCAGCCCAGAATTTTTCATTTTCTCAACAAAATGTACAAACAGCCTTTCGTAAGTAAAAATCTTGCAATTTTATTTGCATATAAAGGCAGCTAAATATATCACAATGAACTGAAAGAACAGGAACTAACATTTCCATGAAAAGGGATACAATCAGAGAGGGGGGACTGGGGGGGGGGGGGGACTGAAGTAGGGAGAAGGACAGAGAGAATGAGAGAGAGAGAGGTACGGAGCACAAAAGAGCATTTACAGTGGCAAAGTTGAGACACCTATTGGCAACATTTTTTTGTGCTAGCAAGATTGCATTTACACACAGTGCAAAATTAGAAGAATAACAAAAAAAAAAAAAAAAAAAAGCAATAAAAACACAAATACTATCTGATTTACACCTTAAAGGACTTAAACAACTCATGTTTAGGCAGGCGTGCTGTTGGGAATCAAACCAACCACCACCTGTTAGATTGTGAAATTAGCCTCTGACAAAAAATAAAATAAAATCCTCTCTCATCCAAGATTAACAATCTACCCTAATGGTGGGGGGGAGTAAATACAAAAAACAAAACAACACATTAAAAGAAAAGTTCAAAGAGCTTTTGATGGGAGTGGCGACAAAGTCTGCCATAGAGGTGCATTCACAAATAAAATAAAAATAAAAAAATAAAATAAATGCACCTAAAAGTATGTTTCTTCCAGTAAATCCAACACGACTTTTTAGTACAGATGTTTTACAACATGAATATATATTTATATATATTTTTTTTACATTACATTTTTCTCCAATTCTTTTTACTTCTTCATTTAAATCAGAAAACCAGAAGGAAATGTTTAATACAGGGTGCTTTTGTAGGGGTTTTTAGAATTTGGACAGTGATAGCTCTTTGTCCCTGCACATCGGAGGTGTTGCACTGGGGGAAGGATGAGTCAGCAATAAATAAGGAGGGGACATTTATCTCTGAGCTAGCAGAGAGTGTGGCTCCGGCTGAGAAACATTAAAGCTAGTTTAAGGCAGCGTCCCTGTCAGCCAATAGGAAAGAGGAACTGACGAGAGAATAAAAAAGAAGAAGAAACAAAAAACGAAAATCAGATGATACAAAAAAAACAAACAAACAATGGCATCCGTTGTCCGGCGGCAACACACACACACGCACAAAAAGAAATTATACAAATTCACAAAGCATTAGTTTATCTTACAGATCCGACCAATATCTTATCAATAGCAAGATTGTTTAACCACAACCCCCCGCCCTCTCAACACCCCCAAAAGCCCACCCACCCCCACACCCCACAGACCCCTCCCCCAACTTCATTCTCCAACACTCACATAATCCTCGACCCCGACGACAGCTTAAAGAAGACCATTATTCTTTTTTGTATTACATTTTTTTTACTCAAAAGAAACACTTACAATTCTTCCTTTGACGTATTAATAGAAAAAAACAAAAAACAAACAGCAACTGTAGTTTATTTCTGGCTGCTTCCTCATGCCTCCCAACCCCCACAACGCTGGGGTTTTCTGTGATGTTCTATAGTTTCATGAGCTGATGGGGTTGGGCAAGTCAAAGACGATGGGAGGGTTTGTGGGCTGGAAACTGACCGTGCACGTCGAGGCGTTGATGAATGTTGTGTAGCCGTCCGTCATGATACCATAGCCTGGAGCGTAAGGAGGGGAGAGAAAACAAAACAACACCAGTTAGAGAACAACGCATGGAACAACCATAACACAGAGAGAAGACGCCTGGCAGACAGATAGAGATAACCAGGCGCACATGAAGTGGAAGGACGGATAGATGAATGGCTAGGGAAAGAGAAGAGAAACAACATTTACTAGGGAATTAAACCAAACCAAGAAATGTTGCCATGTTGAAAGACAGCTCTAATACTTGGCACAGGAAGGAGATAGAAAAGGCCTTTAGCAGGACTGAAGGGTGGATGGGAGGGACTGGGAGTGAGGTGGGATGCTGGCCTTCGTCTGGTGACCAATGAAGCTTATCTTCATCTCTGGGTAATAAACCCTCCTCCTGTCTCTCCCCCTACGCTTTCAGACCTCCATTTTTCATGGACACCCATCGCTTATACATTGTAGCATCAACCCCCATCCCCTGTTCTGAAATAGAAACTACAAAACAAGACAGGTTCTAATAACGGCGCGGCTGCCATGTGCATCTCTGTTTTGCTCATGCAAAGCAAGCCTTTTGTTTTCTTTTCATTTGACTTTCATTTTCATTTATTACAACTTTTTTATGTCACCAAACCTTTAACACATACTGATGCTAAAAAGTGACAAACATGTTTTATCGAATACATCCGATCAATACGAAGGACGTGTGGACATTGATATCACCCAATCATTGAAAATCTATTTTTTCCTTCCATTGCCGTTGGCCTATTTGGGACTTCAATACTCTGTGGTGTTGGCGCATGTTGATACCCGTTCACTCGCCTGTATACGAGAAGAATCATAGCCTCATAGGTGCTTCTTTATAGGATCTAGCCATGGTGTTCTTGCAGCTTGGCAGAGCGGCGCTTTGCTCCGCTTTTCTCACAGCAAGAAGCAATACGCTTGGACTATAAAAAGGCTTAGTAGGGACACGTTAGACATCCGTTACGGTAAAAATGAAACATTATTCAACATTTTTCTGGGTCGGCTGGATGGAGATCTTTCAGAGTGAGAGCTGTAGTATACCCTGGCAAGGTCTACTGTTTTTAAACGCTTGGTGATATCCTTTGTGTTAACTAATAATTCTAGAGATTACATCCTCTACATGTATACTCAATTTTTTGTAGACTGAAATGTGTGGACGGAATGCCTCTGGGAAGAGCAAGAATAGGTGAAAGTCACATCACATACACATGTATTCACACCTGTGAGAAGTGAGGGCCGCTCTTATCATCATCATATGTCAATACATCATCTCATTCTGGCCAATTTGCATCCACGCTTTTAGCTTCAAAGCTGGACATAGAAGGGGCTAGTGCTCCTCAAAAATAGAAAACGTGCACAAATAAAATAAAGTTTGTACCAAAAAAAAGATCCACGAGTGTGAGATTAGCTCCTGGCTAACTGGCAGATGCGCATATTTGGTCAAGTGGAGTTTGCCTTCTTGCCGCTTGAAAGGTGAACTGATATTTTTGCACTTTCCTATTCTTCCCTTTCCATTTTGGAGTGTTCATAGGGACCGGGAAGCAATGATATTTTGTTCACTCATTGTTACACAACACAATATGAGACATATCTGTCTGTGATGATAATCCAATGTCCTGGCGATCTGTTCAGAGAGCGCTCTCTCTTCCTTATTCTTCTTTGTGTCTGATGATAAGAGCTGCTGTAACACAAGTTCCACTCGGAGATGAATAATGTAACTATATAACTGAAGAACATTTATTTTTTTTGTTCCATATCTGTTATGTTTTAGATCCCTTTCCTTTCACTCTACCTCTGTCCCTTCTCCTCTAACAGAATACTACAAAATTATAGAGCAATAAGAATGAATTTCATCCACATCTGTAAACCTCTGATGTGACAAATAAAACCTACTCCGACTGCACCAGTTGAGAAATGTGTGCAAGCATGCCAGAGAAACTGATTAAAAGGCTGTGATTTCAAACAGACTACCCTGACCTGCCGCAAGCAAAGTCGAACTGACTGGCATCACTTGTGCGCACAGTACAAGTACACAGGCACAATTGCATAGGGAAGGATGCGCATAGTGTGCGCCCTAGGTCACATCAAGCCTTGAATAATCGTCGCCTGGGGTAAATTATTGTAAAGAAATATTAAAGAAAAAAAATTAGCAGCTACCACATAATAACTCCACCAAAGCAGTGGGTGCTGACAAGTCTTCAGTATTGTACAAGAAGAGCCTGGGAATTATGTGGTTAATGTTTGTGAAACACTTCCACATGACATCACTGACATAAATCCTTTGAATCTTCATTCCAGGCTTTTGCCAATCAGCCTGGAGGGGTGTTAGTGCTAAGATGCACCGTATTCTTAATGTTAGTGCCTCTGGAACCCTAGTGGGATTAACATACAGATCTGGTAGCTTACACAAGACATTATTATTTCATGTTTTTTTTTTTTTTTTTTTTTTTTCCCACAAAATGCCAACATTTACCACCAACTGGCCTGTGTTCAGGGGAGGGAAGCTGGGCGTGGGGGAGGTTGATATTTTGTCACTGCACATCCCTACAGGGTGGGGTGGGACCTGTCAGTGGGGAGTGTTGGGTGGGAGGAGTATGATGGAGGCATTCAGTCCTCCTGGAGGGGTTTCCTCACTGTGATCAACACCGTAAAACAGCAGAGCCAACAAACAATAGTGTGCGAAGTGGAATTAATTGGTATAGCAACTAAACTGGTGAGTAAAGGGGGGTGGCAAGGCTTCCCCAAGTCTCTGAAGTTGTCCTGATGTCAGTTTTAAATAGATATGCTTGGAAGAATGATTGGGAAGAATGACCGATCTAAAAAGTCATCATTTCCCAGTGTTAGGTCAACACTACCCCCATCTTCTATAGGCATATACTTCAGATCATATTTCTACATTCAGAAGGTAGGACAGTACAGAGAGCACGACAGGGAATAGAGAGCAAAGGGTGGATGAACTGGAACGTGTATCAGGAGTCAATTACGTCTGTGCCTCAGTGGTGCGGTCACCAGGGCTTCCCATATAATTACAATCTTTTTTTAACATTATTTAGATGGGACATGAGGAGAGAGAGAGAGGAAGGTGAACACGAGGAGGAGGAGAGATGACACGTAACAGGACCTGAACCGTACATGAACCCGGCCAGGACCTTGAGATGTTGAAGTCTGCACATTAATGAGTCCCCGGCCCCAGGTCTCTACCTGGGATACAGGTCCAGTGTGCTGCCTGGGCACCTGAACATTGTGCATGGGGACCTTACTGTTAAATTGGTAGATCCCCCCCCCAAAAAAAACATATAAAAAGTAACAAATAAGCGTGCTTTGGAAAATGGTCAATAATAATGCAAACTACTATGGAAAAATCACTTCAGTCCTAAATTAATGCTTCTGATGATTGGGGTTGGCTATCTGCATTGTCGGAATATTCAGCCTTAAATGTAATTTTATACAGTATGCATAAATTAAATAAATAAAAATAAAATAAGTTGTTTTACGCGCAATACCTTCATGTATGCCGCCAAAGGCATGGAGCTTCGGTCGCACTCTCTTCTGGACTGTGTTAAGCAGCTCTACACAGCCGACCCGCTGCAGCTCTTTAGGAACCCAGTCTCTGAAACCTGCGCACACGCACACGCACACGCACACGCACACGCACACACACACACACACACACACACACACACACACAAAACAATAAATCATTTCTCCCACTCTCCCCCTCCTCCACAGCAGTCCTTCCCCCCCAGCCCTGCTCTCTCCAATCGTCTGTCACACTGGTGCAAAATCGAGTTTCCATGTAATCAAACGGGCGCAGCAGCAGCAGCAACAGCAACAGCAGCTGAAGGCCAGAGAAGGAAATCACTCAATAAAGCCAGATGGGGAAGCTCACAAGAAACAAGGCTGGAGGAAGAATGAAACGACTAGGGCGAAACAACTAAAGAAAACTAAATCAGCTTGTAGCCGAGAAACAAACAACGTCACCCCAACAATATTTCACCGTGAAGTCGTATACGAAGGTGCTTGCAGCCTCACGCCCGCCCCCACCCACAGTATTGGAAATCATATTTGGTACTGGAGGATGAGCTATACTGCTGCATAGTGAGATCAATACAATACAAACAGAAACGAAGGAAGGGTGAGATCCAGTAGCAAACAACGTCCAGGTCACGTAACCAGTTTCTTACCGGTTATGTTTAGGTTACGGTTCGAGATAGGGTCAGTAATTCAGTTTGGTTAGAGTTCGGGTAAAGGTTTAATGAGAATGGTACAGAGTGTCCTGGCGGGACCATCTCCCCAGACCTATAAAACAGTGGGTTTTAAACCTTTTTGATACCAGGGCCCACTATTTATTCAGCATTTTAGCCCCACAGACCCAAAACTAAAGATTTCTTTTGCTTTTGTCCACAATACACGGCTGCATTTGGGAAGCAAAACAGGCAAACACTAGATCAAGATGACAATTCTCCTACATTCTCTAGTTGCGTAGACCTGGGCTAATTCAGGTGATGAATATTTTAACTCTTGAGAGCGTAAACACGAAACCATGTTTACGCTGTCAAAAAGTTACATCATTTAGCCTGGGGACCACCTGGTGAAAACCATGGCTATAAACTAATCATGGCCATAAGCAAGTAGACCATAAGGAAGTAGTTTTGGTCGCGACCAGGTCGTTGGTCGGTTCTCCAGCTACCTACAGTATGTACCCAAACAATCACGTAAACAGTACTAAACCTGTACATACATTTGCGCTATAACACACACTCTCTTCTCACACACAGGCATGCCAAATCAATTCAAATCATGTGGAATATATTCATAGAGGCTTTTGGGTGATGACAAGTGGAGCCATCATGCATGGTGATGAGGGAGCAGGGATTGGTTAATTGTTACCCACCCAGGGGAGGGCCGTGGGTCATGAGGATGTCGATGCCTTCGGGGACCTGGTTCCATTTATCCAGCAGAGACTGGCCCCGTGGCAGGTTGAACCCCCAGCCGTTGAACCACGGGGTCCTACAGGACATGGAGAGAGAGAGAGAAAGAGAGGGTAGACACAACCATGTTAGAACAGGGATCTGCCTGGCTAATCAAATTAAGCCAACTGAACCAACACGCCACAATGATCCACACCTCCATTAGATCCACAAACACAACGATTAAAAAAAAGCAAGGTGAATTCCCCAACAGTGAGCAATCGCGTCCTATGTCATCTGGTGTGCATTTATCTGTCTCTCACACACACACGCACGCACGCACGCACGCACGCACACACGCACACACGCACACACACACACACGCACACACGCACACACACACACACACACACACACACAGATCCTGCAGCTATAGCGAGCCAGAGTGATTGACGGAGGACGGCCACCTTTGGCGCAGTGGATAGAAAACTGCAGTGAGCGGCCGGTTGACAGGCACCATCTCAAGTCTCCGCCAGCAGACACAAAGAACCCCCATACGCAGCTGACAATGAAAGGAGGATGAATGGATGGATGGATGCGGGGTGGGGAGGGGGTTAGATGAAGAAATAAAGAGGAAACGTGCACAGGTTAGAGATGGAGCGGGTTGGGGGAGGACGAGGGGTGAGAAGATATATCATTTTTTGGGGGTTTGGATGATAAATTGACGCTTCATTTATCACAATGCTGGTAATGGCAGTGGAAGGCTGACAACACGTTAAAGCAAGACAGATTATCATCCTGTAACATCTCTGTATCTATCCTGTGAGAAATAAAAACTACACTAAAACAAACAAACAAAAAGGCCATATAGAATTACAGTTTACCAACATTTATTTTGTTCTACACTGTTGGCTTAACGTGGCTTGTCTTTTGGTTGAGGTTTATATTTTTTGACAAAAATGTTACTATTTGAATGCCTGTAAAACCACAAATCAGATCTGAACCTGGATCAACACCACGGACAGCGACACTTTGAGAAAACAATGACTGAAGGTCGTAATTAAAATTGGGCTTAAAGAGTCTCCGATCAATCAGCCACCAATCGGTCGATATTCGCTCAAAATGCCTTGATCTGTGTTGTTTAAAAGACAACTTTGCTGCTTTCTTGTTTGCCTGCATAAGATCAGTATCGGCCGATCATGAGAAAAACATCTGTGATTCAGATCAGTCCCAAAAAGCCTCATCAGAGAACCCCTAAATGGAGGGTTATTTTTAGCTAAACAGTTTAATATCCATAAAGAGATATAAACACACACACACACACACACACACACACACACACACACACACACACACACACACACACGCAATTATTTTTAAAACATATGGAAAGCTCAACATGCAGGAGAACACAAATGCAAAACATGTCTAAAATATGCCTCAAATACTGTTTTGTATGGTTACGCTTATCTTCTTGTTATCTTGTCTGGTATCCATGTGTTTAATGGCCATGTATGTGAGATGGTGTCTCATGTCCATGCATGTGCACTGCGCTGTCCATGGTATCTGACCAAGGGGAAATCAGGACTCCGCAGACATCAATAGTCTTTGTTACAGTGAGGGATGGACGCCCCAGAACCAATCAATACACTGGAGCTAAGCAAGAACCAACACATGCATGCTCGCGCACGCGCACGCACACGCACACGCACACGCACACGCACACGCACACACACACACACACACACACACACACACACACACACACACACACACACACACACACACACACACACACACACACACACACACACACACACACACACACACACACACACACACACACACCCTGGATTTATTCTGAGAAACCCAGGCTGACAAATCGTCTCATGAAAAAATTAAAGCAGGGGTACAATCCTTTTATTTATAGACTAACGCCTGTCTCACACCTTTGGGTTGGAACTTGGAGCACTATTGGGTGTTAGGAGTCCTGATACGCACGCCTGTACGCCTGCACGCACGCACGCACACACGCACACACACACACACACACACACACGACGGCTCTCGGAGACCCAGAGCCTGCGAGTGCATTCATTCGCTGACTGGCTCCCTCGCTCTCGCTCTCTCGCTGAGTGGAGAGCTGAGGGATGAGGTTAAAAATGAAATGTGAAGAGCGGGCGGGCGGGGCGAAGGCCGCAGCCCTGGGTTGATTAATTAGAACTAATCACACAAATCGGAGTTAATGGAAGTCTAATGGATTGGCGGCGAAAAGACTCGCCACTTCTCCCCATCGGTCGGAATGGGAGCGCACTGGTGTGGAGAGTCTGGAGGGAAGCACTGAATCATGCCGAAGCGGGTCCTAGTTTGGATACCAGGTTTAGCGGCAGGGCTATTTGTCTGGGCTGGGGATCTCCGATTCTCTCTCTCTCTCTAGTGCACTCTCTCTCCCTCTCTACTTTGGTTTGAGTAATGGCAACACAGCAAAAAAAAAAGAAGAAAAAAAAAAAAACTTTGACAAATGGCCGAACGCGTTCAGTTTCCCCATTCGTTGGTGGGGGAAATAAATTGTGGTTTCTGGTAACGAAACAAATAAACATCCACTGCTGTTGATCTCTTCCGTGTTTCTCCGTGTACCACAATGCATAAACACATTCGTCTGAGAGCAGCAACACGAGCCCCTGACATTAGCCGCGCTTTCCCGTGCCAGCCAATGAGAGTGGGCGGATGGAAGCTGGGTCTGCCGCTACAATGGCCCCATTGTTGGTTGTCTCCCTATGAAATATACCTTCCATACCAGTACATTTGTTATCCTCCATAGAGATTAATGACAGTCCAGTCACTGTAGAGGAGAGACTGTTTCCTGTGCGGCACTGACACGACACTTTCTATTATTCTCTTCTGGCGCAAGTGTGTGTATGTGCGTGCGCACGCATGTGTGCATACGTACGTAGGCACATATGGATGGACGTTAAGTATATAGATGAGTATCTGTAAGCATGTGTCCGTATCAGAGAGTATAGACATTACTACCCAGAGCAGGTTCAGCAGGACATGTCAAGAGACAAGCATATTTAAAGAACAGCACAACCAAGCATGTATAAAGGAAACAAAATACTTAAAAAAGGTCAAAAGTGATATGCATACACGCTGCAAAAGAAAAACAACACAAAAACAGAGAGACGTGAACTTTTGAGTGCATTTATGCAAAGTCAGTGTGTGTTTTGTATGCACTCTTGTACAGTATTTGTCCAAATGTGATTTGAGATATGTGTACATAGTCACATGTAGGGAGGCGATAGATTTATATGAACATTTGCCTCATGAATTGATGTTTGGGTATATTTGTTTTTGTTTTTTACTTGTGTGCATTTATTTGTAAGTATTCGCTTATGCGTTGATTCATGTTGTGAATGCTTAAATTAGTGTGTGTGTGTGTGTGTGTGTGTGTGTGTGTGTGTGTGTGTGTGTGTGTGTGTGTGTGTGTGTGTGTGTGTGTGTGCAGCATGCTGTGCTTGCTTCATGTCATCAGGCGACATTGTGAGCCCCGAGAATCTGTCTGACTCTCTCCATCTGGAGAATGTCACCGTGGCAACAAGTGGGACGCGTCTGCGGTGAGAAGGCCAGAAATAGAGGAGAGGAGAAAGGACGAGAGAGAGAGGGAATTATAGAACAGAAGATGTTGTGGGAGAGCCGAGAGGGGAAGAGACTGAGACACAGAGACACAGAGAGAGAGAGAGAGAGAGAGAGAGAGAGAGAGAGAGAGAGAGAGAGAGAGAGAGAGAGAATATGAGAAAAGGAATGAGAGGAGGGAGTCAGAGAGTGAAGAAAGAAAAGGGAAAACTGTTGTCAGAAAGTGAAAGACAGATTGATGAGTGAAAGCAGGGAGAATATTCATGCATTCACACAGCATCTGTATTGAACTATTTTACCACTTCCCGGTGACAAAAACTTTGTTTTTGTTTTACCACTTTCCCCAACAAGGTTCATATTTTAGTTTGTTATTAGAGAAATTTAAATATGATTGTTATGTTATGGTTTTAATTTACTCCTTTCTTTAGTTTTAGGGATTTTAGCTGTTTTTGACAGGGGAATTCGAACATGGCCCTAAATACATATTTGTTTACAAAAATGTATTTATTTTTTCTTATCTACTACACCTGGCCACAAATGATCTACTGAATGTGACAAACTCCCATGTTAAGACTCTGGGTCAGGTATACCCAAATATGGAGTGTGTAATGTGCAGTGCGGTCACCATTTCTAAGCTTTCAGCTTCAACCTAATCCTATTGATCACTCCGTATGCATTATTGAATGCATTTAATAATCCAAAATAACATAACAGAGGTGTCTGGAGGTCCTGCCTTCAAGCAAAGGCATGCATACATTTCTAGCAATGACTAGAAACGCACGCACCGTTACCCCCCCCCCCCCCCCCCCCCCCCCCCCCCCACACACACACACAAATCACAATCGCATGGCGACAAGCTCACACATCACCTCGCACCATGAACACCAAAGACTAAAAAGGCGGTAGCCATGGTAACAGCGAGCTCTAACGATCCCCCGCGGGAATCAAACAGGTCGAGTCTGCGCTCTGCGGTCGTCCATGATGCTTTGTGGTGCTGCCGTCTCCGGCGGCGGCCGTGGTAGAGGTGAGTCAGACTGGGAGCGGAACCCATTTAGCCCCTTTGCACACGCAGCGCAAACGTCAATATTCAATTAGGCCCGTGGACATCATTAGGACGCCGCCGAGTCTCGCCGGGCCTGACACGGCTCTTAACCCATCTCCCCTCTCTCTTTCTCTCTCTCTCTCTATCTCGTGCACTCACTCCCACCGCCCACATCCCCTAAAGGCGCTCTCTCTCTCCATTCCTCACTCCCTCTATCAGGGTCGCTGGTCGGGCTCCCCTAGCTCCTCAACCTGGCTCACCCTCGACAAAACATTTAATTTTCTCTAAGAGCTCCGTTTAACCTAATGCCTACGATGCTTAATGGATCTTTTTAGCCCCTTTTACACTGCAATTATGCAGCAGCTATTGTTTAGAAATGTCTTCTAGTCCAACCACTCGCCGCTAATCCACACACTACAGCTTCTCCGCTGACCTATACCGTATTATATACATTAATGTAGATAAAAGGTACCATCTCCGTTTTTCCATCAACAACTGACAGCCTCCCTCACAGACTGAGAGTTGAGGACTAACAACCCTCTACTTCAAAAATACTTTTTAAAGTAATTTTTACCTTTGCCTTTGAGGTTGGGTATTGCACATCAGGGTGCGTGACGGGTGTAAAGCAGTGGATTTCAGCCATTTTGATACCAGGGACCACCTTTTATCAAGTATTTGAGACACGGGCCACCATTTGATGACAATTTCACACCAAAGACCCAAAAGTGAAGATTCCTTTTGTTTTAGACCAGGATTACAGGCTGAATTTCGCTAACTTTTTTTTTTGGCGAAACCAGCCTGTAAGACTTCTAAATGAAGTGGTGCTAATTGAGACAATGAATACTTTAACTCTTGAGAGTATTTAATCAAATGGACCCACAAGGGTCCATTTGATTTCATTTTTACGCTCTCAAGACTTCCATCATTTATCAGGGGCCACAAGGAATCCTCTCAAGGACCACTAGCGGTCCCCGGACCACTGGTTGAAAACCCCCGGTCTAAATGTAGATTTCTCGCTTGGTCAGGCGATGAACAATGTAGCTTTTCTGACGCCTCACATACCACAGGACTGGAAGAATTACCAGGCAGGAGGTTCGGTTGATTTCATTTTGTCAGAAATTTGTCAGGGAGCTAAATTTAAGTCGTCAGTGCTGACGCCCGCAGACAGCTTTCTGACCCAGGAATTGTGTGCGCGGGCTTAAAGGGGAATTCCACCCATTTTCAAAATTTTCCTGAGAGGGTACAAATGTGAACCAAACGGACCCTAGCGGGTCCATTTGGTATTTGGTATTTGTACCCTCTCAGGAAAAAAGGGGTCTGAAAGAAAAATTCATTAACATGGTGAAATACATCTTGATGATGTCATCAAGATGTATTTCACCATGTTTAATGTTTTTTTCAGACCTCCATAGGAGGAAATACAGAATGGGCGGGGGGGGACTTTTTTTTTTTATCATGTCCACACAACATCTCTAAAGGTATATTAATGACATATTCAAATGTTGAAAATGGGTGGAGTTCCCCTTTAACTGGCTAAGCATTTGGCCTGTACTGTATGTGACCTATAGCAGCAGCAACATCAGGACCTTTGTTTAGCAGACACTGGTAGCCAGGCGTGAAGGCCAGACTGTTTAGTAAATAATAGTACAGGCAGCTTCCTATTCAACAGTGTGCAACGACCCTGACCTGACAGAAAAAAACAGCACAACTCATAAAATACTGGTACGATACATGACAACATGCTGGCTAAAATGCAGGTGAATAAACAGACATGCACACGTAGCAGACATGTTTTTTTTTTTGCTTCATGAAACACCAGAAGGACCAGAATAGGTTCACGAAATCTCACAAAGCAATACCTTCAGGTTCCAGAGTTGTGGTGTGTGTGAGGCTTTAGTGAAAAGAAATATCTCATGTAAACCTATACACTATAGCCCTTGATATCAGTGGGTCATCAGCAACAGGGCATTGCAAAAAATCTGCCAAATTGTGTCACTAGTGATGCTCAATTATTGTACAAATTTACATTCTACGAAAGAAAAGCTGAATTTATGCTTTCCGAAACAACGAGTATCGCCTGAAGATTATGCTTTCATTAGAATGGTTGAGATTTCTGGAGCAAGCGTTGCCCTTTGACAACCCACATCCACTATAAGGCTGAACGATTAATCGTTTTTAAACCGAAATCGCGATTTGAAAAAATGCGATTTGTGAATCGCAAGGGCCGCGATTTTTAATGTTTCTATTAGAGATCAGCAGATGAGCTTTTTTCCCATCCGAAATCCGCACACGCACATTGTTGATCCGTCCGCATCCTTCCGCATTATTTAATCGCCTTGCGACGCTGCAACGCGCCGTGAACGCCGCTATTTATTTACGAGTACGTTCATCACTCACCCTATCCAGTGACAGCGTCCGCGTGCAGCCTTGGTTGTATGTGTATATTCCGTTGCCATAGAAATCCGTACCGTATACGTCCATTGAATCACATTCTCGCATCGCAACGAGCGAACGTCTTTTCTTGCAATGCATCCAGCGCTCACTGATTACCATGCAGTTGCATACCGAGTCCCATGACACACGTTTATTCATCTCCTCTGTTTTAGCTGGTTTTAAGTTTCTTTCAGCTTTGTTTTAAACTTTACTAGCGCTAAAGGCTGCGGGAGCGACATTATGAACCCCACCGCAGTTCTAGGAACGCTCCCCACGCTGTGATTGCCAGTAATGGCTAACAACTGCGGTGGGATTCATAACACCACATGATGTGGGGTCCTTTCCACTATAGGCGCCCGTTTATGGTGCCTGTCCATAAATGGGCGAATCCAAGCTCAGTGTTGGGAATATTATTTTACCTTGTTAATACATTACTTATTAATTATTACCATCATTTTAAAGCAATATATTATATTACAATATTACTGTCTGAGCAAGTGTAATATATTAATATTACTATTACATATTACTTTAAACAACTTACAAAACACATAACTAAATATTTAGTGTCACTATTAATCAAATATTGAGTAGGCCAGTGGCATACCTACAATAAAACAAGCACACTTGGCTATCTGAAAAGTCACTCCTGAATAAATAATTTGATGACAAATGATAGAAAATAAGTAATTATTTAACTTCTGCAGTTGTCAAGATAATTTCACGAGAACATTTTCAACGAAACAGATTGACAGAAAGTAATATTGAAGGTAATGCAGTAATGCAGAAAGAAAAGTATGATATATTAGATTTCTTTTGTTAAGTAATATATTTATATTACAAGTTACTGCATTTTGGTAATATATTATGTAATATATTAAGTTACGTAGTGCACATGTCCCAACACTGGGCAAGCTAAATAGTTTTTCAGAAAACAGTTTAAAGACACTTAAAGAATCGGCCTCAGGTCTTATTTAGTTTAGAAGATCTGCAGTATCTACCTGGCTATTCTGATATTTCTTGATAAATTTCAAATTATTTTGTTCAGTAAGAAAAGAAGTTGTACTTCCACAGGTTGTTCAGAAACAGAACATGCACCTGTTGATTTCCAATTCCAGACAGTGTGTTGTGAAGAATGTACTTGGAAAATAAATATGATGCCTGTTGTAAGCAATTCATATCTTTTATCCTTATTCAGAGAAGTAAATGACTGTCTTTTGGTATTGGTAATGTTAAAATACGTTTTTAACGGACATGGTAAAGATTTAAACCGAAACTGGACTCTTTTAAAAAATAATCGCAAATTAATCGCAATCGCAATATTGCTCAAAATAATCGCAATTAGATTTTTTCCCAAAACCGTTCAGCCCTAATCCACTATACTGCATTCGGCAGCGACAGGAGTTCCTGGACATACAGTAACACAGCAGGCAGCAGGGGCAGATGTAACATTTCCCAACTGGGAGGGGGCAGAAGAAAATGGTAAGGGGGCGGCTTCATCGCCCGTGGCGCGAAGCAACACAGGCGATGAAGCCGGCCCCATACCATTTTCAGTAGTGTTTCAAATACTTTTAAATATAAGCACTGAAATATCTTGGGTTGTTTTGCATGCCATCATGTTTGGTGGGGCAGACTGGGCATTTAGGGGGGCATTGCCCCCCCAGGCCTATGCCTAGATCCGCCCATGGCAGGCAGCCACACGCCTGTACCCTGTCTGCCTCTAGACTGCCAGGAATAGCAGGGAACACAAGACAATAAGGGAAAGGGAGCGAGTAGCATGGAGGAGAGACACCGAGTATAGGTGAGAGACGGAGAGAAGACAGTACTCACCCCCCTCCCCTCCCACATATTGTACCAGGGTTATGCACACAATAATTGTACTGACGATAGCTATGTGACCTAACCGTATTAATGCCACGAATGTGAAATGCCGTTGCATTCTCCACCACCCCACCAGCGCCGGAATATAAAACTCTGCTTTCTTTAATGTCATTTAATAGACCATCTGTGTATCTGTCCGTCTGTGTACAGTTTCCCTACGTTGGCCTGTTATAGTGCCACCGGGAAGGAGAACACACATCAGCTCTAATAGCCATGTGATCCAGACGGATCCATCCGATTTTTCTTTTGCCATTCTGATTCTGGCTTCCAAAGTTTGCCTCTTTTAAATGAAATGCTTCACATCTGAACAAAGTGTGGAGGCTTTTGGGTAGGAGACCCAGACTGGCAAAGAGTAGACCTGAGCACTGAGGAGAAAAGTTTTCTGGTTGTTTAATAGTTGCATTTGTGTTTTTCCATACACATGCGCACACTTCTATTCTGAATCTGGGGATAAAGGTATACATGGCCAAATATCCTGATGAGAAATCTGTGATATCTGTCATATTCCAATTGGTTCGGGAAACCAGCCTACTGCCAGAAAGTGAAGAGAAACTGGGATGCATTTAAACGCAAAGGCAGTGAGAGAAATAGTTAGGTAGAGATTCAATAAAGATCAGTCAGTAACAGATTGAAAGAGAGAGAGAAACAAGAAAAAGGAGGGAGAACTGAAGAAAGAGAGAGAGAGAGAGAAGTCAAGAGAGACAAAGACAGTCCAAGGAGTCGAGAGAACTCGGAGAGAAAGAGAAACCAGGCAGAAGAGGGAAAACTGCTGTTGCCCTGGCGATCCATCGTGTCTGACCTCTCTGTCAGAGCTGCCCAGGGGTCAGTGGGGGGAGGGGCCTAATTGATCAAGCTGTCAGAACCAATGAGGAGGGTCATGTTAATGGGACTTTTATAAGCCCCCTGGGACACACACACGCACACACATATACACACACACACACATATACACACACACGAGACACGAGTATGCAGCATGTGGGCCGTGTATATGTGGAACAGTAACACGGTGTGCGCATTACTGTGTGGATGTGAGTGAATGTACTCACATAAACATAATAATTATTGTGCAGGTGTGTGAAGCCGTACATGAGGGTGCAGGTGTTTGCCTCAGTGAGTACAGTACTATGTATTCTTATGTGACAGGTTGAGAGTGTGTGTACAGTGTGTGTGTGTGTGTGTGTGTGTGTGTGTGTGTGTGTGTGTGTGTGTGTGTGTGTGTGTGTGTGTGTGTGTGTAATCTCAAAGCCCAGGTAGCCTTATTAAAAGGAGCCAAGCGGAGACTCTGGCTGGGTTTTGACAAATGGCCTCTCAACACCAAGGCCACCTTTACAAACTTTGGGGACGAGGTAGGGGGGGGTGGTCACAGGGGTGAATAGGGTGTGTGTGTGTGTGTGTGTGTGTGTGTGTGTGTGTGTGTGTGTGTGTGTGTGCGTGTGTGTGTGTGTGTGTGTAGTGACTGATGAAGTGTGGGATGGATTAATCTCGCAGCGGTCATACAGCCAAACAGTGAGGCACTAAGGGTTAGCCAGCCAGACTTACCCCACTTAGCTACGGCCCGGGTCCGCAGGGAGGTGCATTCACACACAAACACACACACACACACACACACACACACACACACACACACACACACACACACACACACACACACACACACACACACACACACACACACAGTCCGTTTCTCCCCGTGGGCTGTGTACATGGAGACTCAGCCAACTTGACCTGTAAGGCAGCGCTCTGAAACAACAGCAGAATCTCAGCACGAGGAGATTTCACACCAAACACAGCTGCTGAGCGCAACCCTGCCAACACTACACTACTACTGGTGTTTGTGTGCATGTTTATGTGTGTGTGTGTGTGTATGTGTGTGAATGTTGGGGGGGGGGGGGGGGGGGGGGCAGTTGAGATTGGGGGGCACGGGGAGGGGGGTATTGAATTAAGAGTTCATATGGTCTCGGTCGCTGTGGAAACGGTCCGGGATCAAATGCAGTGGAATGGTGCGACTCCCTGCCTCTCTCTCTCCCAGCACTTTGCCTCCCCATCATGCATTGCTCCTCCATCCCCAACACCTCTACCATTCCCTCTGGTTGCACTTTGCAGGCACAGTGAAATAAAAGATCATTCACCGGTGATAGTGGCTCTCAGCTGGGCCACAGAGTGAGTGTGTGCAGTCACTGCAGTGCCTACTGTATAACACACACACACACACACACAACACACACACACACACACACACACACACACACACACACACACACACACACACACACACACACACACACACAGTGTGAAGTGAGGTGTGTATGTGTGTGTGTCCTCTGCATGTGTGTGTAGTTTGCATGTGTGTGTAGAGTGCAGGAGAGCGTAATCAGTGTTGCCAACTTAGCACATTTGTCGCTATATTTACAGTAGCTTAAATTAGTGAAAAAACTCCTGGTGGAAAATGCAGTGCTTTTTTGCTGGTAAGTATATTTAATTAATTCTGAATTACTTAATTTTCAAGAATCTACACATTTAAAATGCAGAATAAATAGTGGGCACTGGTATGAAAATGGTGGTAACACTTTCTATGATCCCTACTTTATAATGCATTATGAGAGCATTTATAGTGCATTATAAATGCATTCATAATGCCTCATAACTACACTCATAAACAGACATAATGCTTTGTGATGCACTATATCAGTAGTCATGAAACATTATAATGTCACTGTCATAATGAATTATAACAGCTTAAATTCCAAGGATTCTATGGATGTTCTTGAATACTTATGAAGACCACATCTATAATGCATGATGAGGGTTTATAATGCACTCTTGACTGACTGCTTATAATAGATTATGAAAACCTACACATGCAGTTCATGTGAACTGTAGTAATGACTTATGGCATGCTATAATGGCCCATTCATTATCATGAGTTATCATTGCATGGGTTAAGTAAAGTGACACACATGTATGCATTTATAATCATGCATAATTGATCATAAAGCGTCATTGTTGGGGCTAAGTAAAGTGTGATTCATTTGCTTGCATTTAAAAGAATCTATGCTGCATCTTGAGTGATTATTATGCAAGACAAATACAGTAAAATGTGTATGGTGGGAATTTATGGACAAGAGACCAAATACATTTGTCACATTTATTTTGACAATTTCAATTTGAAAATAGCTGGAAACACCAAGGCCAATTCAAAAATGGGTGGCAATCCCAAGTAGAAAAACAAAAAAACAAAAAACAAACAAACAACAAAGTTGTCATGAGGGGATAGCAGGAAGAATACCTTATCCGTCCCAGTTCTGCTCTTTGTAGAATTAACCTTAAAGCATGTTTGTTCCTTAACTAGTGTATGGAACAAACATAGAGAAGGACATTGGCCAGGTCTGCAGGTGCCCCATGCACAGGGTCAGGTTTTGTGTGTGTGCGTGTGTGTATGTGTGTTTCTACCTTGAACATTTTAATTTGAAAATAGCTGGAAACACCAAAATAGCTGGAAACACCAAGGCCAATTCAAAAATGGGTGGCAATCCCAAGTAGAAAAAAACAAACAAACAAACAAACAACAAAACACACTACCCATAAAAGGACAACTTTGTTTTTTGTTTTTCAACCAAGGCCCATGTCCTTTGAACTCTTGTAGCCAGTTAATTTATTAGGACTATAGTAGGTAATAAAAATCTCCATAATATAGTCTAAATCAGTAAAATATATATAGTCTAAAATCAGTAAAATTAAAAACGGCGAAAGGAAAAATTAACATGCATCTTTTCTCTAACGTACATAATTAACCTTGGCTGAAAAACAAAAAACAAAGTTGTCCTTTTATGGGTAGTGTGTTTTGTTGTTTGTTTGTTTGTTTTTTTCTGCTTGGGATTGCCACCCATTTTTGAATTGGCCTTGG
This sequence comes from Benthosema pterotum, assembly GCA_039105355.1. NCBI lineage: Eukaryota > Metazoa > Chordata > Actinopteri > Myctophiformes > Myctophidae > Benthosema > Benthosema pterotum. Next base: position 21,426,102 of record CM076966.1, on the reverse strand, counting down.
TGTTTCCAGCTATTTTCAAATTGAAATTGTCAAAATAAATGTGACAAATGTATTTGGTCTCTTGTCCATAAATTCCCACCATACACATTTTACTGTATTTGTCTTGCATAATAATCACTCAAGATGCAGCATAGATTATTTTAAATGCAAGCAAATGAATCACACTTTACTTAGCCCCAACAATGACGCTTTATGATTAATTATGCATGATTATAAATGCATACATGTGTGTCACTTTACTTAACCCATGCAATGATAACTCATGATAATGAATGGGCCATTATAGCATGCCATAAGTCATTACTACAGTTCACATGAACTGCATGTGTAGGTTTTCATAATCTATTATAAGCAGTCAGTCAAGAGTGCATTATAAACCCTCATCATGCATTATAGATGTGGTCTTCATAAGTATTCAAGAACATCCATAGAATCCTTGGAATTTAAGCTGTTATAATTCATTATGACAGTGACATTATAATGTTTCATGACTACTGATATAGTGCATCACAAAGCATTATGTCTGTTTATGAGTGTAGTTATGAGGCATTATGAATGCATTTATAATGCACTATAAATGCTCTCATAATGCATTATAAAGTAGGGATCATAGAAAGTGTTACCAAAATGGTTGAAAAGCACTGATATAACGCATTCTAGTGCATTTTGGAAGTGCCACAAGTGCATTTTGGATTTTGGCATTTGGCAACACTGAGCGTAATGAGCACAACTAGCAGCTGTGAATATGAGACATTGTGTATGCATGTGTCTGAATAAGGCATTCAGGTGGAGTGTTAGTGACAGATATACAGAGGTGAGGAGAGGCCAAGAGGCCAGTGGTTCATCCAGGAGTAGTTCATAAGGTTGACAGGTAGGATTAAAACCCAATACCTCCCTCTCTACCAGGGCTTAAAGACTTCTCTGAAGTATTTGACTGCAGTAATGTTGCTGGATGTGCTATTTTTTCTCGTTAATCTCTGCTTGAGGTAGACCTGCAGCAGTGATATTGCTAAATTTACTCTGTCCTGTAATATTTAGATATTAGAACCACAGAATGGCTATATTGTTTATATTCTAAAATGTTTGCTCATTTTGACCTGAGAACTGAGTGTACAAATGTTTTGTAAATCCTGACAGTTTTCTGGAAAACCTTATTGTATCTTTCTGTTCCGTTGTCCTTAATATTTCAAAACCCAAATTACCCGTATATGGCTGCCAACCCCCCTCCTCCCAAAAGCAACAGAATATTCAAAGAATTGCACCACATGTTTTTGTATTTTTAAAAATTAGCAGACCTACAAGCTCATAGTGTGCCGGTTGGTGCGCTATGAGCTGTGTCACTCATAACATATTTGGCCATTTATACCCAAAATATGGAGAACTGTGCAGCACCTTATTGGTGGTAGCAGTTCAAAACTTGTATCATTCCTTGTCTAAGTTTTTGGAGAGGGGGGTTGTTGGGGGTGGTGGGTGGGGGTATGGGAATAGAGAGACGTGTACATGTTAACGTGGCATCCCGGCACTTTGAAATACGGATCTGTCAGGAAGTAAGGGCATGTCTGGCGAAACCCGACACTGGCCTGATAAAAGAGGGGCGATCTGGAACCCGGCTAACCCCATTCACACAGCTAGTGGAGGGTGTGTGTGTGTGTGTGCGTGCGTGTATGTGTGGACATGTGTGTGTTGGGGGGTTAAGGCCTATTCAACCTGCTCTGAATGAAGCAAAGGACAAGGGGGGTCCCATTACCTAGCCCTCCCTTTTCTCCTCTGCTCCGACCTCAGAGAACTTGATCCAGGGGAACAATGAGGGGCAGGGGAGGGTGTCGGGTGGTGGGAGACGGCAAGGGGAGATATGGGAGAAGGAAAGTATGAAAAAATATGTTGGGGACATAAGCTTCTAAAGCTTCCCACCACCAACAACAACGGCTGAGTGAGAAGTTTACATTTTCTCTGTGCAGCTCCAAGGTCTTCAGGCTGTGTGCCTGCCCCCATCACGGTGATTCAAAAATCAAAGCAATGCAAAGCCTCCAAGACGAGACGTTCTGAAATCAAAAGCAGTGCACTTAGTTACACGGATATGGGCTTTCAGTGCTTTTCAAAAACACACGAATGTTGACTATGAATACTTTATTTGCCCTCGTCGCCCCCCCTGTCTCCATCTGTGTCGCTTGCTTCTTCTTCATAACAGTCTTATAAGTGTGTGGGGAAGTTAATTGAAAAGAAAATGGGGAGGGGAAAAACACATTGAAGAGCATTGCAAACAGTGGCACAAACTTCCATTCAAGATGCACAATTAGAAGAGGAACGAGGGGGATGAAGGGGCTGGAGAGAAGGAAGGGAACATCGTGCCATTGTGCCGCTGAAGGTCAGCCACTCAGACACACAGGGGGCGCAGCGCGTCACGTGCAAGGGCAACGGAAGACAAAAGACAAGAAAAAGAAAAGGGGAAGCAGCTCAGAGCCGCTCAAATAGATTGGCCGCAGAGTCTCACGAGTGGACGAGAACAAAATGTTGTGAAATGTTGTAAAGGGACCTTTTTGCACATCTGCTTTATAACGAATACAAACACAAAGAGACGTGCACAGGACGAGATCAAAGTGACAAGGGAGGACATTGGTTCTGTAATGGACCCAAACCCAGGATGCCGTGATTACATGCCCTGCATGCTAAACGTCTGAACCGCCTGGAAAAAAAAAATCTGCTCCATCTATGAGCATAGCGCCGCTGTCGGGAAGGAACCCTGTATCTCCAAATTCCAGTGTTAGATATTTTAAATGAATACACTTACTTTGTCATACACAAATTGTTACACAAATTTAGCATATATATATATATATATATATCTCTACAGGCTTGAAGATCTGCAATTAATGAAATTTATAAAAGAGATTTAAGCAAATGTGTCGGAGCGTTTGCTACATTGGATCCACTTAAAGTACACAAGTTGTCTTTTCTGTACCGCTTTACACATACAAGGTTTCCACCCGGCAGCACCAATAGATCATTGCTGGTTTGCCTGCTGTGTTTATGTACCGTGAAAGATTCCTGAAGTCCTTCTATGAAGTCATACTGCATCTCAGCAAGGTTCTCACAGATGTCCGTTATAAAATTCAGGATGGAACAGATAATGCACAGCTTTACATTGAATGGATGGATTGGACACAACTGGCCAAGCAGTTGGCAGTTCCAGGGGGCAGAGGTTGCCGGGGTCAACAGGAAAGGCCAAGGGGTTAAGCCAGTGCCGACACGGAGCACCATGTCCGTGGTTATTGTGCCCCACCCATCAACAAGTGGATGTTAGCGAGGGCATAGAGAAACATGGGCCTGGGGGTCAGGTGGTGTGGCAACAATAGGCCACAGGAAAAGCAAGCAAACTGGCATTGTTGCTCTGGGGGAGCTTTGCACACAAAGGACCGGAACAGGGACAAAAACGAGACAAAATACACGTCTGGGGGATACAAGGGGAGCAGGGAGCACTCATGTGGACATGGCCATACCCACAGACAACGGAGAGTCTGTATCTTTTAGGCGTCTACAAGAAGAAAGAGGCTACAGTAGTCCAAAGGTGAAACGTAAAGCTGTTATCATGTACTGTGCTACAGTTCACAGATACAGTCTATACAAGATAGGGAAGGTCACAACCCAGCAGTCCTATCGGCAGCCATGTGTGAACGGATGGTGTAAGCAATGCTAGCGCGGTGGAGGAGGGGGAGGCTGGGGTCTTGTCCTTGCCACCTGCGTTGTGTAGTGGCGAGGAGGAAGGAAGTGTTCAGTAGCCTATGAATGGTATCAGTGGATTGCAGAGGTCCAGCGCATAGGCTGCCCTTGTGTTTACACACAGTCTTTAAGACTGTGATTGATGGTCCACTGCACACAGCCCGCACCTCCCTGACGCGGAGCTAAAAGGAGTGAGTGAGTGTGTATGTGTGTGTCAGAGAGAAAGCAAGACATGGTGATGGAGTGAAGAGAGACCTATAGGATGCTGTATTTTACATCAGGGAAATTTAGGACAGTTTTTTGAAGGTCACGCCATTTAAGTTTGGATTGTCCGCGTCCAACTCCTTGCGATTCAGGTAAACGGGTGAAAAATAAAGACATTGTCGTCCCATTTCGCCTCCCACTTCTTCAATCATTCATGTTCTCTGCCTCATTTTTTCCAAGAATAAATCTCCCAGCCACCACTTTGCATCCCCCCCGTCACGTCCAACCTTGTTGTCACTGGTGTCTTTACTTATTCATCAAGAGCTTTTATTTCTGTCGAATTCGGCCGCAACGGCACTTACTTTGGCGACCTTTCTCCACCTGGCTCTATGAGGAATAATGGCCTTGACAGTAACTACACTTTGGCCAGCAATTTATGACCAGCAAAAAAGAAAAAGAGTACAGTATAAAAGGTAAGGTAGAGAGCTAATGCAGGGGTCTGCTGCGTCACCCGGATCGCTGCAGAGTGGGACACAGGTTTTCCTTTTGCTGTTAAAATATTTAACCCCTCATAGCATACGAGGTTGATGATGCAGGGTGGGATGGCAAACAACAAGACAGACCCTGCTGGGAGGGACCTGTCAAGGTGTATGTACACTTATAGATCAGGATAAACACACAAATACAAACACACCACAGGAACCAACTCAGATCAGGGCCGGATCTAGGCATGGGCATGTGGGGGGGGGGGGGGGGGGGGGGGGGGGGGGGGGTTGGGGCAATGGCCCCCTAAATGCCCTGACTGACACCACCAAACATGGCATGGCATGCAAAACAAACCAAATGTCAAAGATATTTCCGATTAAAGTGCTTTTAATTAAAATTATTTGAAACACGCTACCAAATAACTACAATTGTCGCACCACTAAACCAACACCATTTCATCATTCAAAACAGAAAACTCTCCCAGTCAGACCTGCATGCTGTGTGTCTGTTGCGACTTCAACAACAACAACTGATGTCGCTTCGCGCCACGGGCGATGAAGCCGCCCCCATGCCATTTTCGCCTGCCCTTCCAATTGGGAAATGTTACATCCGGGCCTGACTCAGATTAGAAGCTGTCAGAGCCATAGGTATCCATTTCGACTTAACCACACACATTAATCCGAGCTGGGTGCTCGTGTTTGGTCATATTTTTCGAAACCCACTGCACTTGGAATATTGCCAGTCTAATCCGCAGTAGGTTGCTTAATGTTTCTACAGCAAATGTCGTAGTGTACGACAAACAAGCCTTGGGCACACCATATGCATCATTAAGTTGGACAGTACCTAGCGCATTTGGCATCAACACTTGAACTCTGTGTGAGCAGACAAGGAAATCTTCTTAGTAAGGACCAAGCCTGAGCCTGCGGTGACCACGCAGAATGCCAGCGAATATGATTAATATAATATACTGTATATAATTTCTTCTATCATTGCTGTCATGTCTGCACCATGAAAGCTGCTTTTGGCAAAAGACATGATTATGGCAAACATAACTTAAATAATAATCACTATTATGGGTCCATAAAACATTTATTCAGGACTTTTGAATGTATAAATTGTGTATACAGTATTACTGTACTCTGTGTTAAATGAACACAAAATTGTAGTAAGAACAATTACATATAATTTCAATTGTTTCTATTATATTTATCATCATTACAGATAGTGTAATTACAATTGCGTTCATGTAGGCCTGAACCATCTAATAGACACCTCCATCTCTAATACGAAAATAAATTGTGAGAATGTAGAACCCCCAAACCCACATTTGATGGAGAGCAGAGCTGTACACACTACAGTCTGTCTTGCCTCAATATATAGCCCGAGATTGGGTTAGGGGGTAGTGGAGGGTATCGCCCCCGCCCCTTTGCCACAGTGTCTATATTCCCATGCTGAGTTGTGGGGCCATCTTGGGCCCCATTCCAGGGAATTCTGATTGGGTTTTATAGCCTTGAGCAGTCTCCGCATGTCACGTATCTCTGCTCGTGCCAAAGGCATCTGGCCCACTGTGCGCTGCTCCGTCTCCCCACCGCTCCCTGCAGTGCCCATTCATTTGATTAAGCCAGTGCCTGTACTAATCAGACATCAGGACTATCTATCCATCCCTGGAACACACAGTGCCTCATTGTTACTGCCTTGCACTGCCTGCTGCTACATACATACATTAATAGGCCAAGTAGTTTGTGTGATTTGCCATTTAGATAATATAGCATTTTTCTTCAATTTCATCAATTACATTCCAATAAGTACTTTATGTTACAGGTTAAGGGCACATGTTTCACCCAACGGGTTTCATGGTTTATCTTTTAATAAAACTGATTTATTTTGGTTTACCAGATACTGTATAGACATTTGCAAGCATGTACAGGTACTGTAGATCATCTATGTTGTACGACACATGCTTCAGTAAACACCCTTTTAAAAAGGTGTTATACAGATGTAAAATTCCAGTAAATGACTCTACTTTTACCATTCATAAGTAAGGGATAACACCCGACGACCCAGTTCGAAGGGTGTTATCCCGCTTATTACATGGCTTAATACATAAATAATTGACAGAAATGGTACATAACAAGGCTGCTTTTATTCTAGGAGGTCCGTTGTTGAGCGGAGCGGTCTGTTGTGGTGACATGTAACTGCCCATGTGAACGCTGGCTTCTGATTGGAGTATTCCTTCAGGCCATGTAATAATATCATGATAATATCTGACCATTTAATCTCTAAAAATGATGCAGTAACTTACTGCTTAACACTATTCAACTGTTCAAACATAAGGCGCTATCGCGGCACTAACTGCTAGAGCAGCAATATTGGTGGTGCTAGTCATTCAGACTAGCTGACCTGCTAAAGGTGCGTGAGTATTGGGGTGATATTTATCACTGCTAGCTCACCTGCCCTATCACTAAGCTATTCATTACCCGTGTGACTAACCTGCACAAGTATTAGCAGCAACACTATTCATAAGTCAGCCCCGCCACGTTGTTAGCCAACGACACGCTATTAATTCTGTGGGTACATGGGGGACGTGACCCTGTTTCAAGAGGCTCTGGTAGTGAGGGGCATGCTAGCGTCGGATCATGCAGTGTTGTGTGTTTTACGGGGCCTCGTAAGGGGGAAGCAAGGCTTATGGTGCGTTTACACAGTAGCATCTCCGGCTGGCTATATTAATAACACAGCCACTTAGCATTCAGAGGCGCCATATCCCAGCCTCGTTGTTTGTTCCACAGGTCATTAAATTTATGCCGCAGCTCTAATGTTCATTAGAGCAGCAGTAGCAGTCTGACCAAGGGGTCTCTCACACCCAGTCGCATCTCCAGCCCTTCCCCTGCCAATGCAGCATTTCTCGTCAAGTTGGTTCCACAACATTCTCTTTCATTTTTAATTAAAAGGGGGCCGATGGAATAAGCTGGGTTCTTGTACATCTCAGTGGTGGTGCTGACCTTTCAGTTAACATACGTCCTCTCCTCCAAGATTTGAGATTAAGCAATTCCCAGTGGATTACCCTGCAACCCTAACAGTATTTAACAGTCCCTCGGACTGTTAAATTCAACCAGAAGCTATCGGTTGCAGCCTGGTCGCGACTAGTAATCAACTGGTCACTGCTCGCTACTAGTCACCCTTCCTGGATTTTGGAGAGATTTCCCTCCCAGCTAAGAAATATTAGAGTCAACGTGAGGTGCCCAACCTGATACAGTACATTCTGAAACAGCAGGTGTTGCCAACAGGAAAACCCAGAAGAAAACGAGGACAACAAAAACAGCAGGTTCCTCCTATAATCTCCTTTTTCATGTCACCTCTCACTAACTCCTTCCACTGTGCAGGGTAGCACAGAACTTCCTTTTTCTGCTCATTACTCCATCCGGTCTTTCTTCTCTCACCAGCGGGCGTTTGATGAAGCCCGCCACTTATTTGCAGTCTCATCGCACGCTGTGACCGTTCCACGGCGGCGTGGCGCGACAAACGTCGGGAGCAGGTTGGCTTTAATAGCCGGACCGAGCAGGGGGGCACATTTAACGTGTAAACTAACACAGGGTGTTTATACGTAAGCGTAAATAAAAAGGCTGCTGCCCACAGGCCCGAGCCACCCACCAAACCACCCCATTGTTCACTTAATGCCACCGCATACCTTCTTAAGGGAAACACTGAGGCACAGTCTGACAGGAGAGGAAAGAGCACAAACAGTTTAATCAAATTAATCTACTTGGAATTGTAGAGCATGCTTTCCTTTCTGGTTATAATAACCACTGGGAGCACATCTAAAGTGTCTGAAAGCACAGTCTGAGGAGAAGCAATTTCTTCAAGAAATAACAATAATAAGAATACACTGTCTGAGTAGTACATACTGTACTGTAAGTCCTAAGCAATACACCATAATTCCAGGTCTGTACTCAAGATCAGGGTACGAAATGCCATAAATGACAGTGAGATTCAATGGTCAAATATACACATTTCTATTATTCTATATAACTATTTCCTTAATTTACACACAATTGTGTACCCGTGATCTCTAAAATAGTAAAGGGGAAGAAAATGTGAAATTGCTGGTGGCATGTTTTCCTTAAACACATTGAGAGAATGTCAATATACTGCTCGTTGAATTTACAGTAGCTGATTCCTTTTGTCCAGAGGGTTTAGAGTAAGTGTATGCACCAAACAAGCCTCATCTCCTTGACCAACAACATCACAAGTAGCCCATAGTGAAGAGTACAAAGGTCAGCGCTGCAGTACTCAGCACAATGAGGGGGAAGTGGTTGATATAAAAAGAACAAGAGCTGAGGGGGTAAGACCTTGGACTGCTACAGTTAATCAATGTAATCGATTGTTTTGTTTGTTTTTTTCAAAATTATTCACTGTTTTCCTGCTGAAATAAAACAAAGTATTATTAAAATGTGCTTCAAGATTTGATCAACATAACCAATAGAATAATTTCTAAGAAAAGAATCAATAATACAATGCAATGCGTATACCAGCTCAGTGGACTTGTGGTTAGACTGAGTGATTGGCCAGGTCATACCAACAACCATAAAAACAGGACCTTATGCCTCCCTGCCTGGCACTCACACCAAGTGTTGGGACTGTTGGAGGTACGTCCCTCTAATACATCATGTCCAATGTACATCAAGCTGCCTCAATCATGCTACAGATACAAGACATACTATAGACTCCTGCCCTGTTGACCACACAGGATTGGCAGGGCTTACTTGCACCTTTACTACAATGTACTGTATGTTGGACGTTTTGTAATCACGATCGGAGTAAATCGTTGCAGAAGAAGAACGGGCAAGGAGACCGGTGTTTCACAGAGCACAACCGTCCTGTCTACATTGTAAAGTTGCCCATGCTTTCCCATAGCTGAGGGGATTACCTCACGTCTACTCTCTGCACCGTGTTTATCAACAGGTCTGTGTGTGTGTGTGTGTATGTGTGTGTGTGTGTGTGTGTGTGTGTGTGTGTGTGTGTGTGTGTGTGTGGATGCATCAGTGCATCTGTTGTCCCCCTCTGGCCACCACGGCTCTGTCTGACCCCTTGTGTCTGTGGACGCGGGCGTGGCTTCTGGAGAGCGTTGTGCCGTGTGACTTGCTAATTGAGGCTGATGCGGCCACCTCTCCCACCAGCCCCTGGGGCCAAAGGTCGCCACGCAATCACTGGCATCGATGCAGGTAGCCTGCATCTGTGAGGAGAGCTGAAAGAGGGCGTGGCAGCGGTGCATATCACCCCCGTCGGCACCTCTCTGGACCACTGATTTTCCCTCCCTGACTTTCCCCCAGTACCCCGCTCTTTCTTACTTGCTGCTGTCGCCTTTTTCAATGCCAATGACCTCTCCTCTAAACCCACATATACACACTCCTGGTCAGAACTTCCGCCTGTGTTCCATTTCTTGGCTTCTAGTGAACTGAGATGGAATGACGACAACTTGTATTGAAAACAAAAATCAGATCTGTCTGAAGTGAGTGGGCAATAGCACCACTATTTGGTACCCTAAACATACACTATAGGGACAGAGGGACGGACAAAGCTGGACATTGGGGTGGATTGGTGTAGCAAAAAGAAAACAACACTGTTAATGTGCAACATACAGTATTTCAAAATGTACTAGTGAATGGCCAAACAGATATTCTAGACACTCCTTTATGTGGGAAAGCATCTATTATGGGTGTCAAAATATATCTATAATAGTGTAAGTTTGAATTCATTATTTAGCAGATTCTTTGTATGGTGAAACACGGGCCAACACATGACATATTGTTGCAGCATGTGCGAGTGAAATGAAGTGTACTTCCAGGAGGCCTTGCGCTGAGGGGAGGGAGCAGCCGCATTAAAGAAAGCCATTCGTTACGGTCCAGACAAAGAGACTGTGGGCCTCCTCTGTTCCACATCTGTCTCTCGGTGTCCCCATCAAAGGGACAAGGCCTGTCCACACCTCCTGACAAGGTTGACTGGGTTGGCCTTCTCTCACTTCTCCCTCTCCTGTCTGCCTCCTTCTCACACAGTACATACGCGCGTGCACGCATGCACGCATAGATATCAAACAGACAACATACACACACAGACAAGGTAGTCAGTAACGCCTCACTCACTGAGTACAGACATGCAAAGTAAGGACGTTCTACTTCTGCATGTTGGCTGGGGTGTATTTAAACTGTGAGAAAACATGGTCTCAATGGATGACATGTGAGCCACAATGCCGCAAATTAGAAATGCTCTGCACAAAATAAAGGCCTGGAGTAAAAAAAAAAAGTACAAAGGTGTACTAAAGTAGCAAAAGTAAAAGTAGCTATTGTGCAGAATGTACCGTTCAAATGCATTGAACACAATTCATACTTCGCATTTAGTACAAGCTCACAATGCAATGCAGAGCTTGTAGATCTGAAATTTTCAAACGGACGAAATGTACATTATATATGGCTGAAGTGGCTATAATGTGTGTTTTGTTATAATCAAAATAACTCGTTTTCAAATTATGTAGAGGAGTAAAAGTACAATATTTTAATCTGACCTATAGCGGAGTAGAATTAAAAGGAACTATACTCTCGACCACTCAATACAAGGCAATTAAACAATTGTTTAAGCAGTTTTAGAAGTAAAACTAAAACAAACTAAACCATGGCGAGTTGTAAAAGTGTCGCCTTCTCCGTATATCATTAAAAGTACTGAAAAAATATCGGAAATAAAGTCTAAGTAACACTGCCCCCAAACACCCATGAGTCACCAGTAGATAGCCTGTGGTTTGTGCCGGCCGTATCGTGTGGATGTGCAGCCATATGAAGCTTGAAGCAAGGGAAAGAACATCAATGCTCCGCTGCCTCACAGCGGCTAAATCAAAAGGTTAAAAGACAAAGAAACATCTCGCCCCCACAACTGCAGGAAACCAACTTGAGAGCAGTGGTTCAAACCAGCGATGCCTTTTTTTTGGCTGCGTCAGCCCCCAACCACAGCACACTGTCAGTGTTTGATGGAGTTGCTGTTTTCTTCTCTTTTTTCTTACCATGGAGCTATGTGGTGTGTGTCTGGATGCGTGAGTGATACTCAGAGAGCCACCATGGGGAGTTGTATTAAATGCTAGCCTAGACGACATCACTCTCTCCATGACATATTGGGGGCTTACCTTGGCTGGGGGGACGAGGGGACATGCAGGGGGCATGTGGTGAGAGTCGAGGGGGTTAGACATGATTTGAGCATTCAGTGCGCGTGTGTGTGTCTACACGTGGGATTCAGGATTGTGTGCATGCCTGTGAGTGTGTGCATCTACGGTATGGCATGCTGTACTTTTCAATGCATACCATATTGTCGTTGCATAAGAGTAGAAAGACTGATGTGCGTGCGTATTTCTACGTTACTGCTTATCCTTGTGCGTGCATGCACCGTGTGTTTGAACGTCTGCGTGTTTTTTCCGGTGTATGTATCAGAGTTTATTTTGGTGCACTGTATTTGTGCCCATGTGCACGCGCACGCCGGCGAGCCATTTAGCAAGCAATGCAGCGAGCCGTCATGCTGCAGAGAGCAAGGGCGCAATGACAAATCCATCACTTAACCCCCTCATTCACTCCACTGACACAGTCTGGGAAACACATTCCGCGCGCAGACGCACGCACGCACGCACGCACGCACGCACGCACGCACGCACGCACGCACGCACGCACGCACGCACGCACGCACGCACGCACGCACGCACGCACGCACGCACGCACGCACGCACGCACGCACGCACGCACGCACGCACGCACGCACGCACGCACACACACACACACACACACACACACACACACACACACACACACACACACACACACACACACACACACACACACACAGTGGCCTTGCCCCAAGAACAAGCCCCTGCCCCCTTTCCCTCGACACACAGCCTCCCTGACCCCAAGCCCCGCCGCCCCTCCTCCTCCTCAGCCCCTTGTCTAGCCTCCCCTCCCCCTTTTCCGTCTTTCCGTAGGCAGGCTCCATGCAGTCTGTGATGTGCAGCGAGCTAAATCCCCCTGCGGTATCAGTAACGTACGGCTGCCCATGCATCAGCCAGCAGCACAGTGCTGGTACCAACCAGCACTAGTGTCTGCCACCAAATGCCAGTAACAAGCCACCAGACATTCACTACCAGCCACAGGCACAGGCACAGACACCAGAACGACATGAACCCTGCACACACAGCGTGTGTTCTGTAACATCATCTGGCATATACTGTATGTGTACAAACAATGTGAAGAAATGTATATTAAGAGTGTAAAAAATGTTTGTATAATGGTTTAGGTGATCTGTTAACATTCAGTTGTCGCATCACATTGAATTTCGTATATGTACATGCACCACTGCACAGCACAAACTCAACCGAGATAGTGCCACCGCATGTGCCTGAAATGTGTACAAAGTTGTGCAAACAAACAATTACAATGCATAATAAAAAAACGATTTAGACAAAGTAAAGTGTCTCTGGGTACACGCAGTATGTTTTTGTCCTTCTATTGTATAGTATCGCTGCATAGGCTGCTTCACACATTTCCTAATATTGGTATGTACCAATATTGTAATGGTATGTACTAAGCGACATGAATAAAGCTGTGCTCAGTCATTCACACAAGTTGTAAAAGTGTTCTCCTCTGCTTGAGAGTAACTTCCACTTTATGTTTATAGTGCTGTTCTGTGTGTTGTTGTCATATTTACTGATGCTGGGAGTATTTAATTTAGCCATTTGCAACTCTGAGCTTGTAGTAGCTGTACACATTCATAGTTAAATGAACTGCAGATTTGACTGTGAATGGTGCCAAATAGCCTTCAGGAGAGCGAAGGAGAGTTTTTTTATTGGGCACAGTGCCAACACAAATTGACAGAGACGGGTCCTTGCAAAATGGTGACTCTGGGGTTATCCAACTAAAAGGAATACGTGCAAATGCTCGCTCCAAGTACCCCAAGGCAATCCAAAGCGAATTTTACTTTAATTATGTCAGCTAATCAGACACAACAATGCATTTTAATGACAGCGGAGGTCGAGAACACTCTCCCTTCAGTTTGAGGAGGCAAAATCGGCCAGTAGGTGATCTCCACTTGTTCATAAATATGCCTCTCAAGTGCTGTGCGCCTTCGTGTGCGTGTGAGTGTGACTGAAATCGGGGCACTATTACGGGACCAGGATGTTCCCCGACAAAAGACCACTTCCTGAGTGAGAGGGCAAGGGCTGTGTGTGTGTGTGTGTGTGTGTGTCTGTGTCTGTGTGTGTGTGTGTGTGTGTGTCTACCCGTTTTTCTGCACTTTTGCCCCAGTGAGGGGAGGGATGGGCTTTTGCCACAGTCAGCACACACAGGAGTCAAGGCACAAACACAAATAAAATTCAGAAGTCAACATTATAAATGGCCCGGTGGACCAAAGCTACTTTTCAGAAGGTGCGGGCCAGTGGATACGGCCATACACTGGCCCGATCCCGTGTTGAACTGTAATTATTTGTGTGAAATCTTTCCCTGTGGAACACACATGCTGCCTGTTCCGATCGAGTGCCGCTCACCAATTTGCACTACTGCTGAAATGAAGACTCAAAGAAATTCACTCAGATTTTCCCTAATGTCCACCCCTGTTAGAAGCCCAACACAAAGATGAAGGAAACATTCAGTCCAAATGTCTAGTTTGCTACTTCACAACGACTAACTAGCCTGTGAATAGCCTAGAAATAAAATGCATACATACTGTAAATTATACTAATTGGTAAAATAACACAGCCTTTCCTTTTTATATTTAAGAAAAAAATACATTACAGCCCGACATTATCATTAGCATAATAATAATTGATCATATAATAATTTGATTAATAATTATGTTATATTGTATACACACACACGCTCACAATCACACAGTATATAACATTAATAATTAAAATAAAATCACATTTAAAGTAAACAGAAAAAGAATTGTGAGAAGATTTATTGATGACGATTTTGTATGCTTTAGAGAGAGAGAGAGAGAGAGAGTGAGAGAGAGTGAGAGAGAGAGAGAGAGAGAGAGGTGAGAGAGAGTGAGGAGAGAGAGGAGAGAGAGAGAGAGAGAAGAGAGAGAGAGAGAGATGAAGAGAGAGATGAGAGAGAGGAGTGATATGTGCAGTGAATGGTGGTGGGAGGGAAGCAGTGAGGAGGACAAACAGTAGCCAAGAGGGAGGAGGCATCCTGGGGAGTAACAGCATTTTGACCTCCGACCAGGAAGACAGTCTGTGGTCAAACTCAGAATCACACATGAGGGGAACTCATTTTCTGTCGGTTGGACTCTCTCTCTCCCTCTCTCTCTGTCTCTCTCGCTTTCCCACATGCGCGCACACGCACACGCACACACGCACACACACACACACACACACACACACACACACACACACACACACACACACACACACACACACACACACACACACACACACACACACACACACACACACACACACACACACACACAACACACACACACACACACACACCATTACTGCGCTGCTCAGGTCTCTAGAGAATCCATCAGTGGAGCTTATCAGAGTCAAGAAAACCAACAGGATTCCACACATAACTGTTCACTGCCTACCGTTCCCACTGCAATAATGTGTGTGTGGGTGTGTGTGTGTGTGTGTGTGTGCGCACACGCGCATGCAAACACATATGCATGTGTGTGTGTGTGTGTGTGTGTGTGTGTGTGTGTGTGTGTGTGTGTGTGTGTGTGTGTGTGTGAGAGTGAAAGAGAGAGGAAGGCATCAACTGAGCACAGGAAAATAACAATAAGTTGCAACCAAACCAACTTCTTTTCATATTAATTATATCATTATTAATATATATATATTATTATTAGAGCTGTCAATCGATTAAAATATTTAATCGCGATTAATCGCATGATTGCCCATAGTTAATCTTTGATTAATCGCAATTTAATCGCATATTTTCATGAGTTCTAAATATACCTTAAATGAGTGTTTTTCAAGAATATTCATATCAAGGTCAATTATTTATTCTGCATTTGAGCCACAGACCACCATTTGATGACATTTATTTAGACTTCCAGACCTAAATTAAAGAATTTGTCAACGATATCATTCGGAACGAACATGCACATTTTGTAGAAAGTTCTCTACATTCTCTAATTGTGTAGACTTATTTAAAATAACTTAACTGATGCAGATATTTAAAAATTATTCACCTGCATTTGGCGAAATTGAACCAAATGGACCCACTCGGCCTTTGGTTTTACTGTGAGTTAATCTTGCACTAAAAAAATTAATCGAGTTAACTCATGGCTGAGTTAACTGCGATTAACTAGTTAACTCGGACAGCCTTAATTATTATTATTATTGGAACTCATTTTAAATCAAAACTGCAAATAATTTCCAGACTTTTAAGTATTTATTAAGCTTTGAACCTGATCCTCAATGCACATTTATTATTTCTGACATTGTCCACATACTTGTACATTATACTTATCGGTATGCCTACTATTATATTATTGCAATACCCAGGTAACCAACTGGAACATTAAAATTCTCATCATCCGTGATGATGTGACAGGAGGTTAGACCACGTTCACACAATCTTGCCGACAAGAGAGTAAGACATCGTTCCCATTTGTCGCCAAACGATGTTTGGACCGAAGACGTTACCCACACCTCCCTGGTGAAGATCTGACTGACAGATCACAGAGGGTTGCTTGTCCCTCTGGGGCGTGTGTGTGTGTGTGTGCGTGTGCGTGTGTTTGAAAGTGGGTGAGCGTGAGTGAGCGAAAGATCAACAGACAGAACAGAATGAGACAGTGGGGAGAGACAGATGGAGGAAAGGGAGTTGGGACAGAGCAATACAATGCGAGAAACAGACTCGGGAGACTGAGACTGATTGAGAGAAAGAAGGGGGGGGGGGGGGGGTGTGATACAAAACATACGCACAGAAATAAATAGTGAGAGAGAGCGACAGACAGATGTGGAAAAACAGAGAGATATGAGAGGAGGAGGTTCAAGTATCAGCTCTGTTAAGCGTCTGTCATTACAGAGTCTGTGTTTTTTTTCATGCTGCTCTCACTCTTTACCCTCCCTCAGCCAGCCCCCCCCCCCCCCCCCCCCCCCAAAAAAAAGAAGAAGAATTATTGCTATGCAAGCGAAATGTATGGGTAGGTAGTTTAGTTACTTTTTAAAGTCCATGTGCAATAATCTAATCATCTCTCTCTCAGTTGGATCAGGAATTTCACAGATTAATAAAAGGCAAAGCATAAGGTGTTATCACCCAAATGCATAGCTATATAATTATTCATGGAGCATTAGTAAGGTAAATGAGCAGATACTGTCAGTGAAGTTGATTATGAGGAAGCGCCTGACGAATCTCTATGTCTACGTCCACCCGAGTTGGCAGATGTGAGAACCATAAGTTCTCACAAGTACTGTCAGGCGTTAACTAGGATGAAGCGGTCATCACTGGAGGTGACCTGAATGGACATGTGAGGAGGCAGTCAGGTGGCTTCGATGGAGTCCATGGTGAACAAGGGTATGGCATGTGGAATGTGGATGGAGAGAGGATTCTGGAGTTCGGAAACACCCTGGAGTTGGTGGTGTCAGTGCAACGTGCTTTTCAAGAAGGACGAAGATAGACTAGTAACATGCATTTCTGGTGGCTGCAAGAGCACAACAGATTTCATCATGGTCAGATAGGAGGACTGCGTCATGGTCAGGGATGTCTAGGCAATTCATGGAGAAGAATGTGTGTCTCAGCACCGTCCAGTTATTTTGTGTTGGTTTGTTTGTTTGTTTTTTATTGCACAAACCAGACAGTTATCCATGGTTAGCTGGACAAACACAGTGAGAGGTGAGACTTGTTGATCCACTGTAGTTGTACAATCAGCTCACACATCACAGTTTTTTATAATGATGTAGAATGTACTGATTACTGAAACATTCATACCAGATTCCACTATTAGGCAAAAATAAATTGCAGCATAATTCTAACAAATGCATTTTCAGTTGCACAAACTCTGTCAAGGTTCTATTACTTCAATAACATTCCTGTAAATCAAAGCAGACATGTGGAGGCGTACAGCACGATCCGTAGGAACGCATGCCATGCACTCTGAACTTTGCATGCACTCTGGCAGTTTTTAACCACCGATAGGCATGCACATACATACAGCACATAACTTATGCCTAACATCGGTGACATTTTTGTATTTTTTTATTTATTCGTCCTATTCCGGGGCGAGCCTCATTCGTAGCGGCTGTGTCGTGACTGCAGGAGCAGCTTGCCGCGGGCTCTGCTGCCCACTCCACTGCCCCCTCCCCACCCCACCCCCCCAGTCCTCGGCAGCAGGCCACCCAGGTGGCATGCTGTCGATGTGCTGGTCGTGAGGAGGTGTGAGGGGTCACTGCAGGGGCTAAGTGAGACCTCACGCCGGACAAGCACAGGCCACGGCTCGGGCCACAGTGGCATATGGGGGAGTGATGGGAGGTGAGCAGGGTTGAGTCGTTTGGAGGAGGGAGGGCAACCGCCAAGCTGTCCACTCGGCCTCTCACGAGACCCCCAAGCTGTCACAATAGACACTTAGCAGCCCTCACACTAAACGCTCACCAGGGAGGGGAGAGGGGGGGAGTGGGGACAGTATGATCCTTCCTCTACTAAAGCAAAGCTAAAGACAAGCAAGAAGTTGACGGAGAGCGTGCGCGCGCGCGAGAGAGAGAGAGAGAGAGAGAGAGAGAGAGAGAGAGAGAGAGAGAGAGAGAGAGAGAGAGAGAGAGAGAGAGAGAGAGAGAGCGCCTCTCTGGTTTCCTGCCTTGGCTGAGCCACAGCTGCAGTGTCCGAGGTCCACACACACACACACAGCACTGGGAGCCGTGGCCGTCTCCCTCCCCTGCTTGTTTAGCCTGGCCCGGCGTGGCTGGTGGCCCGCTAATTATAGACACTAAAAGGATGGAGGTGTGACCTCAATAGCTATTTAAAGGCCAGACCAGACTTGTGAAAAAAAAAACACATCGACGGAAAAAGCGAGAAAACAGAGCAGAGAAAAGCACACGCGCACACACGCACGCGCACGCCAACACACACACACACAACACACACACACACACACACACACACACACACACACACACACACACACACACACACCACACACACACACACACACACACACACACACACACACACACACAGGAGTGGCAAGGGAATGGGTCACATGGAAATGTTCAGGCAGTTGGTCTGCTTCCGATGCACAATGAGAAATACAGTCCCAATGTAACCACCAGCACCATCCCAAGCTCTGCAATTCCTGACCGTGTCAAATACAGAAGTTCACTGGGCAAAGTACATTTGTCTGTCTTCAAAGCATAAGAGCATAAGAGGAAGTCATAACCAAACATGTTGTCAGGCAGAAACCATGTAATTAATGCTCTACTTCATTACACTACACTGCAGTTAATATATAGTTGAATAATAGCTGATATACATCTCACATGTTTTATCTTGGAGATCTGTTATTTTTCTTAATTTAAGTGAAAGCCAACACATTCACTGCCAGTTATTAATCATTACGATTGTCTGTTCTTTCACATGGAAAATAAATGTCACCGCGAACATTACGTTATGGGCTGTTGAATGAAACTTTGTTTTGACCAAAAACACAATCTGGGAAAAGAATCCGAGGTGAAGGCATTTTTTTGTAAATCTGTTTACATTGGACAGAGATTGTTTTTGCACTTCCGGTTCATTTCTGGTTGCATCTGTTACCTGGCAACCTAAAAAAGAACCATTCATTCATTCATTCATTCATTCATTCATTCATTCATTCATTCGTTAAAAGGACAATCTTTAGTGTAATAGATAGTAGAAAGTATAGACAATTTAACTTCACAAGGTTAGATCAACACTTTCTTTACTGTGTAAATCTTCTGCAAGTGATGGCCCGGATTATGTTGAGTACTCCAGTATGAGAGATGCATTTTGAATCAAACGCAGACATTGGTGCCTGCTCCTGAATTAAATGTCTGGTGCTGGGAATGGGAGTCTGGTGCAACGCACAGGTCCTGTGCCTGGTAAGAGCAGGAGCGGACCTGGTGAGACATAGGAGGGGTCTGGACAGGAGTCAACCCACAGAGCCTAGTCCTTCCATGTGCCAGATTTTGTTTCTCCCGGCACCGTCAGAGTAGTTCTGGAGTAGTGGATTGTGTGGCCTTGGGTCTTTCCCTAGTGGACTGACCGAGGGTAGCTACTGGGACGTAAGTCGGGACTTGATCAACCCCGGCTGGGTCGCCTGAGGGAGGGGTGTGATGTTGCGAAACCCAAAACCCCGACGACCTTGACATACATCACTGAGGATACGTCCCAGTTGCATCCATGCAATGTATCTTTTAAGGTTAGTTACTGCCTTGTACAACGTATAACAGCTCAAGGCCTCAGTCAACCTCCTCAATGTGCAATTCACAGATAATAGTTAATGCTTAGCATGGCATACATTATAGAGCCCTAGGTATCTATACCCAATATCCCCTTTTGATGTACACATTATCGTGAAAGCTTTTGTTCATATTGTTATCTACTGTATCTCTCACATAGGACACAACCATGTGGGACCAAGCTAAACACATACACACACACACACACCCTTTCCCTTGTTACTGATTCTCTTCAAAACACACTATAGATAGGGTGTCCCAGTACCACGCGTATCACTTAACCCCATGTCAAAACACAGGTGTAATGTAAGCCTGGAGAGCTAGGCAAGGTCCCAGGTCCATAATAGAGTGTGTGTGCTGAGTACAACACCCTGCGTGTTAGAGACCCAAACCGTCCAATACGGTAAGGGGGCGAGCTGGAAACCAGCCAGGGAACAATGCGCACACACACACACACACACGCTCTACAACAAGTGGAACTGGGTGTGGAGAAAGAGGAACAAAGTCACATGTGATGTAACTAGAGATGCTTAGAGAGGAAGGAAAAAGGTAGCAACCTATAGAATTAGTTGGGGGGGGGGGTTGTGAGGCGCACAAACATGTACTGTAGGTGGATATAAGGTGCGTGAGTCGACCTGTCGGGAGCATTTACATTTATTGTTGCTAATTAACTACCGTCTTCATTCAGTCTCTAAGCCGGAAGATTTCATTTAACATGAGCATTTGTGTACAGTACTTGGCAATTCCTAGCCACGATGCATGTAGTTATTATGACAAGCTACGTTTAACGTGTTGCTGAAACATACTCGTCTCAGGGACAGACATTGGGTACATCTAGGCATCCCCTGTGCACAATCAGTCTAGGGATGCCATGGTATGAGATTTTACAGTACAATATACACTGTAGATAAAGTGTCATATTGGAAATGTATGCCTCCGTAATTTCATGGTATTAAAAAATAAACTAATAAAAATCTCCCTCTTCAAAAATCTAATACCGAAGTACGTATAGTGCAGACACACATTTGAATACGGAATTTATATACAACATATTGCTCAACAACAATAGCAAGTCAAGCAACACATCACATAAGATCGCAAAGGTGTTGTGATGTTAGACAGACATTTCTTATTTGAGGATGGCAGCAGCACACAACTTGAAGAAATGGAACACTAGATCAGACATGCACTGGCAACACAATGGTGTGTACTGTATTTTTGTTTATTCTGAACAGTTATATGTCTTTTATATGTTTGTTCACATTTCTAGACAGACATACACCTACAGACAATGAACGATGAATGCATGATAAAGCGTGTGCATGGCTGGAACACAAAGAGTAAAAAGAGTGCAAGCTTACCACGGTGTGCCATATATCCGGAATCCCTTCACGGTGACGTCCGAGTCCTGCAGATACACGCCATTCGAGAGGAGGCTCTGGACATTGTCAAAGTCCTCGGGTTTGAGTTTGGACACAGAGGGGAAACGATAGTAATCCTGCTTGACCAACTCGGCCATAAAGTCCTTATCAAAGGTCAGCTCGTGGTTCCCAGCGATCACCACCTTGAACTCGTATGGAAGGCCACCTGGATGGAGGGAGAGAGAGGCAGAGAGGTCAGTGGGGACTGAGAGTAGGACCGTAGACTAGAGAAGAGGTTCTCAACGATTTTGGCTGGGAACGCCCGGAAATGCTTAGGCCATATCTTGCGCCAGCGAAATCGGCGACCCTCAGGTTAAGAACACCCCTGGACAAGAGATTGTGTATAGTAGCTGTGTTGCACTGGCAATGGCAATTAGGTGTGCCAATGTGATAATGCCAAATGCCAAGAGTATTGTCAATACTTGCTCATCAGCTCCCACCTAAGTACAAAGTATACAATTATTGTTTATTCAGCTACTAACTGGTGTGCTGCTTACGTTGCTTACACAATGTACAGTACCATGCTCATGAACCGGATGTTACTTATGATGTGTGTCACAACAGATGATTGCATATTTTAATTTCCCTTGGAGACCACAGTCTTGCCACGAACACTACTACTTTGGCAATCACCATCGAATAAAGCTTGTTTTGACAAGGGACGCAAAATGCAATCCGGGAACAGAAAAGTAGATACAAAGCCAACAGCCGAGTTGACAACACATGATAACAAACACATATTTGGGTACAAATAATTAGAAGTAAGAAACAAATGACAGGGTACAACATTGTTTTCTAATTATTCACTCCAACCAAAAGTGTTTGATTTGTAAAGAGACAGCGAAATCCACTAGACTGGCCCACCATAGTATAACCATCAGCCAAAAACCCACAAGCACGGAGCAGTGCACCATGCATGTTCGCCAATCTGGTTGCGACTAGTAAGCAACTGGCCGTGATCTGTACCCTAACCAAACTCAACCTGTGACTAGTAAGCAACTGGCCACGACCTGGTTGTTGGTCACTACTGAATGTCACTTATCTTGGATTTGTCAACTCACCTGTTGCCTTCCTCCAAGGCTTAAATGCCATAACATAATCATGCTTTTGGAAACATCTGATGGATTTTTATGGAGACACTGTAACTTACAGACACACTAGTCAAGTACAGAAGATGAATGATATGGCAGGATTCAACATGCTCATACTGTGGAAGACTCCCTTCCTCTGTATTTTTGAAATACAGATTTAAGCTAAGGTCAGGATCACTTACAGCCGAAGGCTGTAAGTAATTCTGACACATTGCCATTCCGACTATGTGGCTTCCTTGTACGTTAGGTTTAGGGTTAGTAATGTGGCGCTTTGAAATGGCAATGCGTCGGAATAGAGGCTTTGGAATGTCAGTGTGTAACTGCTTTGCATGGCCCAGGCAGAACTCAGAATTTCTGTGAACTGGGTTCAAATCAAGCATGAACCTGACCCAAATTAATCCAATTCATCTCTGCTCATCCTTCCATTTTGATTCTGCCCTTTCATCTCTTCCTTTGCGGGGGAGCTTTGTCCTTTGCGACCGACATATGCGAACGATTCAACTCTGGCCTCATCACGTCCTCATTCTCTTTTGTCCTTCCTCATTATAATTGTTCTTCCGATCTCTTCCGAGTCATTGTCGCACCTTTTCCATCTTGCTAGCTGTCTCCCTACACGCTGTGTGAAGTGAAATGACAGAACACAGTCAAAATGGCCAGCGTACTGTCAAATGAAACGCAGTCTTTGTTCTTCTGCTCTGCAGCTCTGGCTATTGATGAGCAATAGTGGTGATGGCTCTACCCAGGAAGCCAAGTGAATAATAAAGATGTACAGCTAAATAAATAATTCAACAGAGGTTATTTATTCAATAACAACTGTTGTGTTAAGTGAAATGTGTGCATATTTACGGTGGTTGGATTTTGTGTCTGGAGCTTAAAAGAGTAGTTTATTTATAAATACTGGCAGACAGAAAATGAAATTCCAAATAGTGAGTGAGTTTGTGCGTGTACATGCACGCGTACCGTGCACACTCACAAATGTAATAAGGGAAAGACTCATGGTTCCTTGGTCTATGAGCTTCATTCCTGGTGCTCTAAATTAGCTCCTGTCGACCCATAAATTCCAGTCTAACTCTATAACAGCTCCATCCCTCGGTCCTCCCCCAAGTCCCTAACTGCATCACACACCCATTTATACAGTCACACACACACACACACACACACACACACACACACACACACCAACACACACACACACACACACACACACACACACACACACACTTCACACACACTCTCACACACACACACAACACACCACAACTCACACACACACTCACACACACACACTCACACACACACAGTATAGGTGACAAATCACACACTTCTATCACAGTGTAAGATCGGAGCGCCAAC
The DNA here is from genome assembly GCA_039105355.1 of Benthosema pterotum. NCBI lineage: Eukaryota > Metazoa > Chordata > Actinopteri > Myctophiformes > Myctophidae > Benthosema > Benthosema pterotum. The sequence continues at coordinate 21,402,388 of CM076966.1, read as the reverse complement.
CTGATCATCAATCCTTATTGCAAGCATGCAAGACCAAACTCTTACAGTTCGTAACCGAAATAGGTACAGGCCCATAGATCCATCATCTTCGTTTTATTGCAATCCAGTCATCCAGACATATTTCCCTAAACCTGATGAACTGATAAAATGTGACATACGTGTATTATTTATATCAATACTGGACACAAAATAACTGGGGGCTGCCCCCACTTTATAACCAACGTTTCTTCAGATTATATGTGACAGCATGTGACTATCCCCATCCCTACAATAATATCCCATAGAAAGGAACATTGCAATTCACCGAAATCAATCATGTTCCAATATCAGAAAGCATTAAATTGGAGACGTGGAAAAACAAATCGAGATATAATTTCCCGCCTCCTGAAATACAATTGAGACGAGACCAATCAACGCCTATTCAAACCTGATACCGGAGCATCTGTTTCCCTGTCGAGGTGAGGCGAAAGAGGAGCAATTGTTTGTGTTTTTTGTGTATTTTGTAAAGAAAGACACAAATGCAAAGAATCAGGCATAGGGGTGTTTTGCTGTGTGTGTGGGGGGGGGGGGGGGGGGGGGGGGACTTGCGCAAATAAAGATGCTCTTGTGTGTGAGGCACGTGAAACTTGCAGACAGCATTAGAGCATATGAGCAAACACACAAAACAAACAACACATTCTTGCTGATAATGTAACACACACACACACACACACACCACACACACACACACACACACACAAACACACAACACCACACACACACAACACACACACACACACACACAACACACACCACACACACACACACACACAGGCCACTGGGAGCAGCTTACGGCAGAGGATCAGAGGAGGTGGGGGCAGCATTAGACAGGTGAGGTCAGAGGAAGCTCATCCTACTGCATTGATCTCCAATGATCTGCTGCTGCAGGCCAAATGCCAGTCAGCGATACAAGGCTTGAGGGAGAGAAAGCCCCCTTTACTATTCCAGGGCAGCAGAGGGTAAGATAAGATAAGATGCAGAGAAATAAGATAAAACTCCGCTGAGGCTCTCGGGGACACTGGGGGATTCCAACAGTCAAGGATGGGCTTGAATCAGAATTTGTATCATTGAGTCGATTGCTTGGAAATGAGTACCAAGGACGGCAATGGAAACAAGCCATATACAGTACAGTATAGTGCTTTCTTGGACTTAAAATGCAAGAGCCTGTTTTTAAACAGTATTCTACTGGTCTCCTTGTCTTTTGCAACTGCAAAATCAATCAATCAATCAATCAATCACCAGATACTGTATGCTTGCACAATACAAGAAATTACTTTACTTGTGCAAACAGGATGTATATTTCACTCTCGTCCTTGACTTTTCCCACATCTACCTTTCAAATCAACTGTGTCCATAGGAGATTTACAATTTACAGAGATAACAGGTTTTATCTGCAACCCTATGGACACCATTGATCTGATAGACCAGATAAAAGTGTGATTTCATCATAAAACTAAACTTATCTGATCTACAAATTTTCTCAGCAAGTTGAAATCATGGCTAATTGCGGACTACTAACCCATCCTGATTGATAGATGAAACTGACCTTCAACATAAAAGGTGCCTGCCCTTGTGGCTTAACTGAGGTTGCGTATATAACAGAAATCTCTGCCTTTCATTTCTCAGGTCTGCCTTTTCTTCCACACTGCCTCCCATGGTAACAAAGGCTATAGCCTTGGAAGGGAATGTGAAAACTATTGACGTTCTCTCTCTCCATTAGGGCCCAATCCGTACGAGAACAAGAACACCACCACAAAAAGATCCTCCATTCTTCTTCGCTGGTAATGAGAGAGGAACATTTCTCCATTTTTCTGAGCAGGAGAAAGCACAGAGGCACTAAAAGCAAAAATAATTAAAAAAAAATGACTGAACAAAAAGCTGACAGACGTCACTATCCGACAGGGTGGAAAAGCATATTAATACCATATTACACTAAGGGGAGGAAAAAACAACATCTTTTATAATGTAAAAGTAACACACTGCAGGCTTTTCACAAGCAGTAAGTGTCTGCCTTGCCTTAAGCCTTTTGGTTGCATTTACCTGAAAAACATCCTCTAATAACACCTCTCTCCTCTCCTTGGCCTCTGTGCTCTAACATACCCACTTTGTCTGGCATGCTTTCATGCTTTTCACTCCATCCCCAGTCTGAATGCAGGGGTGATTAACAGGTGTGTTGACACTGCCCTCAGCTCTATAATGTCT
>CM076966.1:21340147-21397647 GCA_039105355.1 Benthosema pterotum | reverse complement strand
AGAGAGAGAGAGAGAGGGAGAGAGAGAGAGAGAGAGAAAATTTCAATTTCATATACTGTGTTCAATATTGCCTCTGTATAATAAGCATGGCAATTAAGTAATGGAATCGAGCTGCAAAGCAGAGGCCAGTTGAGAGGCACTTCACAGAGAGTGGTGTGGAAAAAAGTTACAAATTTAGGAACGGTGATGCTGCATGTTAGGTGCCACACTTTTTCCAATGCATTAAAATATACATACAAATATAATATATAATTGTGAACAAATGTGCATAAAAAATAATAGAATTAACATTAAAGGTCCTGGCCTCCCCTGGCCAGCCGGGGTGCCTGATGGGGTTGACAGGAACTAGTTGGAATAAAATGTTCCTTCTGCACGCTACGTCCAACCAGGGAAAATCCCCCCCATCAAAAGAAGGCAGCTTGGACTCCTCATGCATTGAAGGAAGCATGAGGCAAGTCCGCTGCCTCCACAGTACAGGATCACATTAAGAAGTAGCACTGGGTGAAAAATGGTTTAAAAAAGAAAAGAAAAAGAAAAAAGAAAGAAAAATATTAAAAGGTGACACTAGTTTTCATTCCTTTTTATTTTTATTTTTTCCTTGAACATTGAATGGATATTCTGTGGTCTGGGGTTTTCTCTGGGGTTTGGATGGCTTTTGAGCTGTAATGAAATCAGTGACATCTGCTGGCAAATGCCATTGACATATATGGGATTTGCATGTCAAAAGTTCATGTTTTTTGGGGGTGCAATTGGGCTCAGAAAAAAAAAAAACTTTGACACGACTCTACAGCATGATCTTTCGTCTATGGTGTAATTTCAGGGTGTGCGCTTTACTTAGGCAATTTTTCTGAAGTGTATTTGGCAATAATTCATCACAATCACATACCAGTCCGTGAAATAAGATTAGAAATATGTTTAATTTTTTTTTCAAAACATATGAAACATACTGTTCAACAGTGTCAATTGAATGACCACCTGTGGGTCCAGGGAAGCAGTTCAACATTCGTGTGTGTATGAGCATGAGGGGTTGTGTGATTTGCTTTGTTATAATTAATAAATGTAATTACCATACTTATTCCGGTCAGTGGTTGACCAAGCTCATCTCTCAAAGCTGAGGCAATGTGTCCGTCTTGTGTGTGCATTTATGCAAGTCAGACGTGTTTTTTTATGGTTTGCATAACAAACCACTTGAGCTAATGGCATATATACAGTTCACTCACTTTATGAGTGCACTTTTATGAGTGTCTGTTTCTAGAATAGTGAAGTACTTTAGCTGAAATACATTTATATTATAGACCACTGGTTAATTGCTATTTTTGGTGATTTTTACATTTTTGATATGATATCTATGTGTATATGAACTGTTAATCCACATGATTGTCAACAGAGAAGTATATAACAAAGTCCTTTTCAGGAAAGAACAAAAGGCTTTTAAAAACAAGCCTCAATGTAGGATGTCACAATTTTTTTATAAAAATGTGTTCAATGAAAAGAAAATGGTAAGTATTTCTAGAACACAATTCATAATCAAAATATAGAAAATCACAGAAATAAACCATTTCGAAAAAGCAATGTTAATACATCAGAGAAAATGTATATTGGGAACTAAATGGGTGAAAATAACATGGTTTATGCTCGGTGTATTATGTGACTGCAAAATCACTAAAAAGAAAAGTATTGCAATTTTGTTTTTGCTGTGATTACTAGTCTAGCAGACACAGCTGAAGAGCAAGCATGTTAATACCAGCTTCATTCACTGCAGCATCACAGCCTAACAAGACAGTGAATTAAAGTCGTGTCTTTTGAGTCCATTCTGTAAAAAAAATAAATAATAAAAAATAAATCACTTAGACCCAAGTCTGGCTCAGGGAGCCTTTTATTCTTCGTCTCTTTTCTTCAATGCAAGCATGTCTGCTAAAAGCAAAGAAAAATACCCATACTTTTGTCCGACTGAAAAGGAGATTAAAAAAATGTCTGTAATTGAAGTCGGTGATGTGCCGTCCTGTTACCCCCCACAAAGCACGCTGCCACTGCTGAGCCATTATTTCATTAGAGGCGGGTGCCTCTCAGACTTGAGACACACACACAGCACACACACACTACCAACACACAACACACACACACACACACACAACACACACACACACACACAAATTGAAACTGTATTTGCACGCAAACACAAAACAGCACCATATATGGGGCAGACCAAACAGCACAAATATGTACAATCTTGTGTGCATGAACCCACGCACACAATGCAACAAACTAAATAAATAACGATTTGGAGATGAGGGTGGGTCATTACAGAAGTGCGCGGACTGGGGGGGAGGGGGTGTGTGGGGGGGGGGGGGGGGGGGTTGGTGGCGGTCGTTGTACAGGCTGGGGCAGACAAAAGAGAACAACTTGGCGAATAATCATGCCAAGATGGAAAATGGCAAAATTGCTTCGCAAATAAGTCTCCCTATATAATGCAATCCTGTGCGCAATATTAAAGTATGAGTCAGGCTTTATATTAGAAACAAGGAAGAGCCAGGTTGTGCTCTTTTCATGGGGACCTGGTCATCTGCGAGGCCATGTGCGAGGCGAGCCAGGACAGAATACACGAGAGGAGCCTTACGCACAGCTGCTCTGCCCTACTCGTCAACAGTGTTGTAGTGGAGTGGGGGGACGCTAGCCTGGCTCAGCCCTGAATCAGCACCGTAAAAATACTACCTTATTTTTTCTTTGTGATTCAAGGACTGGCTTCGTTGCCTTTGGGGCCGTTTGTCGGTTGGAAATCCATGCCCAGCACCTGATTGGCCAACAGCTCTGTCACTCACTTCGTTTCACTTTATTATTCTTTAAAGAAGCGTCAGGCTTTAGGTTTTATAAACATCATCATCCGACATATTTTACTGCATGTTCACATGCTAGTAACGCTCGTCGGCTGTTTGTTTAGTTAGCGCCGTCATTATTATGCTAATGCTAACGCATTAGCATAATAATGACAACAACGTTGTCTGCTTTCCCAATATTGATATGGGTTGGTATGAACCAATCAACGTGAAGACTGCTGCTTTGATCACGCCCACCCCAGAAACTGCTGTGGTAGAGAGGAACTTCAGTCTAAATACTGAAGTGAAACGAGCACTTCATTTCACTTCAGTATTTAGACTGAAGTCAGGCTAGGGGGACGCCTCTTAAAGGGAAATTCCACCCGTTTTCAATATTTTTTTAGAGTGTACAAATGTGTACATGTGTCCATTTGTGTCCATTTGTACACGCTCAGAAAAAAGGAAACTCACTAACATGGTGAAACACATTTTGATGATGTCATCAAGATGTATTTCACCATGCTAATGATTTTTTTCAGGCCTCCATTTCTAGGAAACACAGAATGGGGGGGAACTTTTTTTTATTTATGTCCACACAAAAGGTATTATTAATGACATAATAAAATATTGAAAATGAGTGGAATTCCCCTTTAAGACACATGCATGCACAACTTGCATTTGCGTGCACCTGCGCAACACACACAGACACGCTATTAGAACAAGTATAGCATATTGAGAAAGATTGTTTACAATGCCTAGTTGTATGCATAATAAAAGTAAATGACAAGACAAAAAACATAGGCCTACTTTTGCCCCAAAAATATTTTAGATATGAGAAGTAGGGGGACGCCGTCCCCCCGCGTTCCCCTCCTCTACACTCCTGCTCGTCAAGCTAAATAGGATCCGGCCTCATCGATTCACAGTGGACCAAAGCGGGTCGTTTCTACAGGAGCCAACAGACAGGAAGACAGCGGCAACAGTGGGGGAATGAGACTTAGGGGTGGCAGAGCTAAGCACTAAGTGCACAGCACAATTTTAACAGAGTTCTGCCAAACTACACCCCAACTCTCAGAATTGGTGACAGACTCGTCAGGTGCAATATGCACATCTGATGAACACCTTATGCAAAATAGGTGCAGAATGAATCCCAGGCATTCACAGGGAGCAGGGCTTTGCATAGAATGTGCAAATGTATGCATGCCTTAAGTCTGACAGGGTTTCCAACAGGATATGCAAAAACATATACAGTATAGTAGTATATACACACACACGCGGCGTGCATATATACTGTACATACACACAGAATGTGCATAGTCTGGGATTTTCAGTGATTGTTGTGAGAAGCTGGTAGCGCAGGTAGGCTAAGGAAGCAGACTCTCAGAGGTGAAGACGAGTGAGAGTGGAGCGGGCTAGGCCAAAACGGAATGTTAAGCAGCCACAAACGTGAGGCATTTTGCCAGAAATAAGATGCTTTATTTTGCATATACTTGTAATCTCAGTCATACAGTATAACCTCATACTTGGTGAGCTCCCCAAAACTTTTGCCACTCTAAGTTAAATCAGACAACTTAATTCTTCACTATCCTCCAGCTGAATGCATTCATTGAAGAAAAAATATATATGAATCAACAAGGCCAGACTGACTACCTTGGTCACCATGTTGCACATTCAACAATTTCTTTCACCTCTGTTCTCAATGCATCATTTACATAGCAGGACCAATGTTTTGTAGTGCCGAAGATTAATTTGCAACACTGGAATATGGACCTTAAATTCAGATTTGTATAGCTCACATGTATTTGTTTGTTATTTTTTGTGTGTCACACAGACTGTGAACATCGCAGGGTAGTTTATGCAACAGCCCAACATATAACTGTAGTTGGGAAATATACAATTATAAATACTTTAGTTTGAAGCTGGAACTTTGTCATGACCTAATTCTTTGGCAGTGTGCATATTCAATGTCAATATTTTAAGTGTTATTATGAAAATGAAGTTTTTTGCATGGGCTTTGACAAAAAATACAAAAGAATATTTAAAGTGTTAAAACATGCCATTTGTTTCACAAATGTGAGTTTGCTTCAAAAGTACTCTTTCCAAAAGGAAGAAGAAAGAAAGAAAGAAAGAAAGAAAGAAAGAAAGAAAGAAAGAAAGAAAGAAAGAAAGAAAGAAAGAAAGAAAGAAAGAAAGAAAGAAAGAAAGAAAGAAAGAAAGAAAGAAAGAAAGAAAGAAAGAAAGAAAGAAAGAAAGAAAGAAAGAAAGAAAGAAAGAAAGAAAGAAAGAAAGAAAGAAAGAAAGAAAGAAAGAAAGAAAGAAAGAAAGAAAGAAAGAAAGAAAGAAAGAAAGAAAGAAAGAAATGCTTTTTCATGTCAAATTAACTATAGATGTCAAGAAAGAAATTGGACAGGTAAATTCTTAAAATTGCTCACACTCTACTCTTTTGAGATTCTGTGTCTTAAAGTGTCTCACCTCAGAATCAAGTGTCATCCCATAAGTAAGAGCTATCCTAGCTTTCTGAAGCAGAGTGCACTCTCCACAATCAACCCCCATTATGATGAATGGAGGAGACCTGCTATTAGACTGGCAAGCCATAAAATTACATTTTAGTTGAATGTTGGAATGGAAATATACACTTATACATAAGAAGTATAAGTGATGTACAGTTAAGTATGCACTATGCAACATTGAAACATGACTTTTCATCACATTTTGCAAGCAGGAATTAACAAGGTATTTAGCACTTAAGTTATTTTTAAAATGTAGTGTGTGTGTGTGTGTGTGTGTGTGTGTGTGTGTGTGTGTGTGTGTGTGTGTGTGTGTGTGTGTGTGTGTGTGTGTGTGTGTGTGTGTGTGCGCCTGTGTGCGTGTCACACCCATAATAGTTATAACAAGCACTCGTTCTTAATGATTTATATCCATAACCATAAAATTATATGGTCAGGAATCAAAAACTTCATAGATGCTGGACAATCGCTGACATTTTCTACACATGCTACTGGCTTGCAGACCACTGTTTTCGAGACCCAGAGGAATATACAGTATATTTTAAAACATTTGTTTGGGTTGTAGGACATTTAATTCTCTTTTCGGTCTCAAACTAAAACATTTGGGAACAACTGGGAGGGAGAGCAGCTTGTAAAATGACAGACTGATGAAAAAATTAAAAAGGAATTGCTGGAGATGCATTTTACAAAAAAGATGTAAAGACCACCAGTGCTCATTTGCTGGGTATGGACGGCTTCCTTTCAGAGTAACACTTTTTAAGACTAACCTAACGCTTGACTGTAAAAATATAACTATAGTCACCAAACTGTTGCATCCAATCATGTGTAGTTTTTCACGTTACAAAGACAAAAAGCTGCATTGTGTCACATATCTAATCCAGCTGCCAACTCCAAGCACTGTCAAACAATATTGAATGACCTACAACACGCTGGAGTAAAAAAAATATATATATATATATATATATATATATATATATATATATATATATATATATATATATATATATATATATATATATATATATATATATATATATATATATATATATATATGAAATAGGGGATGAAATGCCCCTTTGAATATGTTGACACAAAATGAAATGGAAACTATAGCAGAAGAGAAGTATATTTGTTATTACGCGGGTGCAATAAATATTTCTCCGTCCGCTAAACACACACACACACACACACACACACACACACACACACACACACACACACACACACACACACACACACACACACACACACACACACACACACACACACACACACACACACACACACACATCAGATTAAATTGGTTGTACGGAGGTCCCAGGCATCACGCAGCCTTAGAGGATTCGACAGTTCTAGTTATAGAGAGAGGCTGCAACACACACACACGCACACGCACACGCACACACGCACGCACGCACGCACGCACACACACACACACACACACACACACACACACACACACACGCACGCACACACGCACACACACTAAAGTTATGATATGCTAACAGGTTCTCGCGAATTGCATTTGGATGTTTGCTCAGAGGAATCATGCATCTCATTCTCTTACTCTCACACACAAAAATAAAGCCAGGAGGAAAAAAAAAGCCCCACCGTCTCTTGCCTTTGAGATTTAATCCAGCCTGAGAATGAAAGTAAATACCTGCAGCCCCTATCAATTAGGGCAGGTCTAGCCCGGGAACCAATGCACGATAATACACATGCAGCGAGGCTCACACGTAAGCATGTGCACACACACACACACACACACACACACGCACACACACACACAGCATAACAATACAGAGGTTCATCAGTAATGTGTACAGGTTGTGTACGCCGTGCTCCGCATTATGTGCAGCCTATGCGTCTGATCTCCTGTTTTTTAATAAAGGGAGTATAACAGCAGCAATGTGGAAAGTGGAAACCCGGTAAAGAACAGCAGTCCGGCGAGAGTGCACAAGGGTTTGTGTTAACATGTCAGTTGGTTGTTGAAGCATGACAGCAGAACCCTGGCATGCATAGGGCCGACGGTGGTTCAAGAGGTAGTGCAGGTTGTCCAATGATCCGTGGGTTGGCGGTTCAAATCCCAGCTCCTCCTGTCTACATGTCAAATTATCCTTGGGCAACACAGCGATTCCCCAAATTTCTCTCAATTTGCTGATTGTATCTTAAATGGTTTCCTCCGCTATCTGTGTGGTAATGAGTAAATGTAATGCACTATGTAAAAGCGCATTGGATAAATGGGTTATATACCACATAGGCCATATAGGACAGATTTTCTTTTTTTTTTTTTTTTTCAAAACACACTAGCCCAAAAATTAACTAGTACTATAATCGCACACTTTAGCTATCCTAAAAAAAAGACCGTCTCCACAGTGTCTGCAGTGTGTCCCTAGTAACTAACACACACAAAGTTGTTAAAAAGCTGGACCAAACAGCAGAGTAAAAGTTAGGATGCCTTCTTTGAGCAGCGCTGTAAAAACTGCGTCTCCTTATATAACACCGCACATGTCCGTCTGGTTTTAATGTCCCCGTAAAATTACCACACAATGAAATAGTTCCTACCCAGAACCAACCTTAGTTTCCACGTCTAATATTATGTAAATGCAAGGAAACCTGAGATCTGATTGTTAATGGTATAACAAATACCAGAGCCTCCATTTTATCAATTTGACACTATTGTCAAATGAAAATGAATTTTCAAGTGGAATAAATTGTAACATGGGATTTTTCTTCACATATCATTTCTTTGAGGTCTCCAGAACAACATATTAAAAGTCCCGAAAAATCCCAGTTGCGCAAATATGTTTAATATCATAAAGTAATAGAATACATAGGCTCCAATGGAGTGATAGCCCCGCCCCTCCTATACAAACCCATTATAACTTAAAACTCCATTTTAACCATGATGGATTATTCAAAAACAACCCATCTTTTTTCTGGTGACTGATAATAATAATAATAATAATGGATTGCATTTTTATAGCGCTTTTCCAAGTGCTCAAAGCGCTTTACAATGGTCCATTCATTCATACATTGGGAAGTAGAGCGGCGAACAGTCGACGCCAGCGTCCCCACTTCCCACATTCACACACCAATGGTGGCCAGCTCACGCTGACCAACTCATTGGAGGCAACTTGGGGTTCAGTGTCTTGCCCAAGGACACTTCGACACGTAGACAGGAGGAGCCGGGATTCGAACCGCCGACCCATGGGTCATTGGACGACCTGCTCTACCTCCTGAGCCACAGCCGCAGGAAACCTGTAAATGAAATTCCACTGCCCTCACCTTTTTCTGGTGACTGATATAGTCCTCCTAATATGTGAGAGGGCAGTGGAATTTCATTTACAGGTTTCATTTATTTATTTATTTAATATTCATTTGGGTGGGCATAGCCAGATATGGAGGCAGCTACATTTTCCAAAACAATATTTTAAAAATAACTGAAACCTGTGAATGAAATTCCACTGTCCTCTCACGTATTAGGAGGACGATATCAGTCACCAGAAAAAAGATGGGTTGTTTTTGAATAATCCATCATGGTTAAAATGGAGTTTTAAGTTATAATGGGTTTGTATAGGAGGGGGCGGGGCTATCACTCCATTGGAGCCTATGTATTCTATTACTTTATGAAATTAAACATATTTGCGCAACTGGGATTTTTCGGGACTTTTAATATGTTGTTCTGGAGACCTCAAAGAAATGATCTGTGAAGAAAAATCCCATGTTACAATTTATTCCAATTTTAGGTAAAACATGAGCTAAAATTACTGGCCTATATTGTCAAATGAAACAATATGAACATCATTTTTATTTAAAAATGATTAAAGGAACATATATCCAGACCATTTTCTTTAATAATCACTAGATTTTGTCCTTGTTTTTTCCCCACAAGTGGGTCTTTGGAAATCTTCTTATAATTTGTGACAATATGGTCAATACACCATTTACCACGGAGGACGATGTGCTTTAAAAGGAGATTTGAAAGGAGAATGCTAATAAAAAAATGCTAATATGCTGAAAGAGAACAGGAGCACAATCTAAAATCCCACTAGATATCGGAGGATCATAACGACCATGGCGCCGGAGGAAACATCCACAGGACTGTGCGATCTTAGATATGATTCATACTTTCGATCTAAACCAGTGTGCAACAAGGCATAAACTTGGCGTTCGAGGCTTGGATTGTGTCTCAGCATGAACGGTCCTACGACGTCTTTTAACAAAAATAAAATAACGACATCAACATATGTTTCTTACTTTGCCCAGACATGCGAGTGCATTGAATGATCTGCCAGGTAAACATGGTACTAGAAATACTAAATACAGAGCACAGCTAGAAGAAGAAATGGCTGGAAAAGTATGGCTGGAAAGCGAGCCGGGTTATTGAATACATGTGTCATGAAGAACAGGAGGAGAGAGAGAGAGAGAGAGTTGGGGAGAAAGGGAGGGAGGGCTCTCTGATATTTCGTTTGACAGCGCACACTTGGCTCTGTGGCCTTTTAGAAAAACATGCAAGTAAATTGGGTCAGAGTTCAATGCAGACTTCGCGCTCCCAGACTTGACACTTCGCTCTCGGCAGATAAGGAGGTCACAGCCTCTGCTGTTTCCTATGACTAGGCACATACTTTTCTTCTTCGGGGGGCAGGGGGGAGGAAGCTACATAATCCTTTCGACTGATTACAACACTATGTTCCATGTAGATCATGATGCTGCAAAACACATGCCGAGAAAAAAAAGCCATTATAATTAAAACGGCTGCTATATTTAGCATTGTGTCATTTCTAAATGTGTCCAATGCATTAACTTGCTGCGTTTCATTTCAGGGCTAAAGGCTGGATGTAATATCGTGATGCACATAATGAGTGTACACATTAACAGAACCACCTGCTCTAGCTGAGAAGGTGCCAGGTGAATCTGGCTCCATGCTACAGTCCCTAGTCGATTTGGCCTGACTGTTAAATTAACTTCAGTAAGGTTTAACATTATTCATTTAGCACACGCGAGGTCAGACGCCCCAAGGGGTTTATAAATAGGGCTTGTAATCTAGAAGGCCGTTGCGTGGCGCAATCTACTGAATGACTCCACAGTCTAGAAACACCTACAGTAGTAAACATTCCAGCACACAGAGCTACTTCCAATGTCACACGTTCAAATCCAGACCACAATCTTTGACAGACTGTGACTGTCAAGGAATGTTACTTTACTCTAACTTTCGTCCATCAGTCACTCTCTCTCTATTTTACATATTGCAATTTGTTTTTATAAAATATAATTTGTTTTGACCCCTCACTGTCTGTATAGTGAAAAGCGTCCCTTTGGGTTATGGCAGTGGTTTTCAACCAGTGGTCCCTGAGAGGATTCAAGGCGGTCCCCAGCTAAATGATGGACAGTTGTAACCAAATGGACCCTTATGCGTCCATTTGGTATCATTTTACGCTCTCAAGAGTTAAATTAAATTTAAACATCTGAATTACTTAATTTTCAAGAATGTGCATGCAGAAGAATTGTTATTTTGACCACCATTTTGCGAGTTATCTCTGCTAAATTGTGGACAAAGACTTGAAAATCTTTAGTTTTGAGTGACTTTGAGAGACTAAACTTAAAATCAAATGGTGGTGCGTGGCTAAAATGCAGAAAAAAAAAATAGTGAGCCCTGGTATGAAAAAGGTTGAAAACTTCTGGGTTATGGGAATGTTGTTGCTTGGATTTGGATTTGCAGCTCCAAGTGAGGAAAACGTTGTTGCTGGGCAGTGACACATGGGTATAGAGGCCAGAGGACTATTGATACCCCCAATTATGTCTGTGAGGCATTTATGTCCCATCCTGTAGTTACTGCACTACATGAAAAGGCTTTGATCTTTCAGAAAACACGAGTATACAGTATATAATATAACTGAAGAAAGGAATGGCATAAGTAGAGCAATACAGCAGTACAGTGTGTAAGACAAGTCAAATGTTCTTTTTGGTCCATGAGCCAGAGCTCCAAAATGCAAAAGTTAAAATTAGGAATTGAGTGGGCAAAACCACACCCATCTTAAATTGTTATCAGCACGAAACTTCCCCAGGTCACACACAAGACAACGATTTATTGTATCGCAAATCATAAAAAGGTAAATATGCAATTTAAGTATTATAGGAAAAGATTCAAAAATGTAAAATATGAAATAGTTACTAAAGGTTATATATTATCTTATTTATAAATTCATAATTATTTTATTTATATTATTTATATATATGTGTGTGTGTGTGTGTGTGTGTGTGTGTGTGTGTGTGTGTGTGTGTGTGTGTGTGTGTGTGTGTGTGTGTGTGTGTGTGTGTGCGCATGCGTGTGTGTGTGTGTCTGTGTGTCTGTGTGTGTGCGTGCGCATGCGTGTGTGTGTGTGCATGTGTGTGTGAGAGTGTGAGTGTGTGTGTGAGAGAGAGTCGAAACAAGAGATACAGAGAGAGCCCAAGAGAGTGACATTGAATTAATTTGCAATTTAATAGCTCAAAAACAACCATAATGGTAATATCTGAACGTGGATAATAAAATAGATGCACACTGTTAAAAAAAAAACATTTCACCGCTATAAACTCCATCCAATGTTACTAGTGTTTGTGGAAGATAACAGAAGCGCAAGTACAAATTTACACTCCAGATTATTACAATGACCATAATGCTTTGGTAGCCTGATTATCAGACCCGCGCTCAGCTTCCTGAAGATTGAGTCTGACATTGTCCTCTGTCTGAACCATTTTAAGGGGGAGAGCTTTGGTTCAAACCAACCAAACCAGAGGTTGTTGTCAACCTTGTGGCTAATAATGGGCTAACACAGCCAACGAGCGTTACTAGATGTGACCAAAACCAGAAAAATATTTTGAATGATGTTTATAAAACCCAACACTGCAGTTAAAGAAACAAATTCATATAGGTCGATTTAACAGCCAGACTGGTACGCATTGTGTTTCACTGCAGTGTGGGCCGCCATGTTTGTTGTATGAAGCTTTGGAGTGACGGAGGTAGTGGCCAATCAGCTGCACCAGTTCATAGACCAACCCCCAACTCGGACTCTTATTGGATAATACATCTTGGTACAATACAAGACCAGACCAAGATACGCAGTGCACTCAGAGAGTGGGCTGCGATGGGTTTGGACCCAGGCTAATGCTTTGGTGCACTGCTCCAACTTGTGGAGAAGGTGGGGATATTTTACAACATGTGAAGTGAGTCCAGTGTTTATGACATCACAGGCATTTTGAAATACAGAATATCTACAATCATACATTACTCAGAAAAGTGTTCTAATATTGTAAATTTTATTAACATAATGATCTTATTTTTGCAAATTGGTGCTGTTGTCCTTTAATCTTCTCAATACAAGAAGAAAGTAAATGTATTAAAGGGGCTCCACACTTTTTGGTTTGTTTGTGAACATAAATAAATTGTTAAACGGTACCCTCACCCACCTTTCCTATCACGGTCCCCGGGTTACAGATCACTTTTCCAATGGTAGGGAGTTTGATTCAAATGGCACTTACACTGCCAGTAGACTCACTATGGATGCGGACATAAGTTAACCATAATTATGTGGACATAATAAACTGTAATTCCACAACGAAACTATATATTGATTCAATGTCCTATGCAGTATTACCTTGGGTTGTTTTTTGGCGTATTGCAAATCCATTTGAATTAAGAGCATCTGCTAAATGCCTAGAAATTGTAAATTTGTCGAGATCACTGTTGGTACGTGAGGTGTAGCAATTCCCTCCTTTAGTTCACCAGGGATTAATGGGGTCAACAACCTCTGAGCAGTTCACTTGTCTGGAACACAAGCAGTGTCAATCACAGACAGAGAGGTGCAGGCGTGCAGCCTGGCCGAGGAGGATGGATGGATGGATGGATGGATGGATGGATGGAGGGTTGTCCATCTACTCTACCGGCAGTCAACTTCTCCAGCAGGGGGCTTTGACCAGTGGTTTTCAACCATTTGGGTAACCAGGGACCATTATTTATTCAGCATTTGAGCCACGGACCACCATTTTATGATGTTTTCATCCCCCCCCCCCCCCCCCCCAAAAAAAAAAAAAAAAAAAACCCAAAACTAAAGATTTGTTTTGTTTTTGGCTGACAATTTCAGGCTGGATTTCGCTAACAAAATAGGCATACATACAGGACAAAATGACTTCTTGTACCTTCTGTCATTGTGTAGTGATTAATGAAGCGGGCTGATTCAGATGATGAATATAGTATTTTAACTCAAGAGTTACATGTGGTTCACCAACTGTCCATCATTTAGCCTGGGGACCACCTGGAACCCTCTCAAGGACCATTAGTGGTCCCTGGACCACTGGTTAAAAACCACTGGCTTAGACAGTAGAAGTAGAGGTCCTTCCTCATCACTCTGTACCTTGCCTTCTCATTGTTAATCAAGACCCGTAAGGCAGTAGTTCTGTGACATTGATTTCTGGTCAATAGCCCGCCAACAGCGAGCACCTCTGCCTAAAACCTTTAGGGTCAAAGGGCAAGGGAACTAAGATATGCTGCTAATCAACTGGAGGCAACTTGCTATACCCTCACCTAACGACTTCTTCATTTATGTATCAATGAAGTTGTATGCAATATTAACGTAAAGAGAACATAGAAAACAGAATAATACTACATATACAGTACATAAATCATACCGGTACATTAAGGAATTTAAAGCTCAGCTCATGTGTGTGCTTCGTTGAGGCTCACAAGCCCCTCGACGACTTCTGGAAGAAACTGAGAATGTTATCGAACCGTAAGCTTTAAGAATTAATTATGATCACTTACTACTTTATTTATTTATACATTTTTATTACCATGTTCATATTCAGCTTTTGTTCAATTTGGAACATACGCTCTGCGGCTGGAGCTGGAACATCCCAGCGTTGTAAAGCAGTGTGCACCGTGGAGCATTACTGTGGTTGACTGGACAAACAGCGCAGTGTGCTAGAGTAGCAGAATTTTTCAGGTCAGACTCTATCGGGGATGCGGTAGTGACGCGCCACAGAGTGCCACTATGCAATGAGGGGAATCAGTGAAGCCTGACGCAAAAAAGAGAATAGATGTTTTTTCTCCCTCTCTTCCTCATCACTTCCTCACCCGAAACTTCACAACAAACGGCATTGCCCGCGCAACTGAAATCCAAGAAGGTCGCACGTTGTTCACGGCCGACCTAAAAGCCAGGAGGGAGCGAGGATAATCACCCGCTGAAGCGCCAGCAGGCAAATATTTCCGACTCTTCCGTCGAGCACGTACCCGCCTTTATTGTGCCTTTCAGGTGAAACATCAAAACATATTGGTCTCCATTTCCTCTCAATATAACCTCTGCGTTGCTCCCATCCCCCTCTACCTCTGACACACAGGCAATTGCACACACACACACACACACACACACACACACACACACACACACACACACACACACACACACACACACACACACACACACACACACACACACACACACACACACACACACACACACACACACACACACACACACACACACACACACACACACACACACACACACAATATCATTTCTCAGAGAGGAGCAGAGAGCAGCACTCTTATCTTGTGCGTTTCAGCTGTCTGCGCTAATTCAATAAACTTCAGTGGAACAAAATGAACACAGGAATAACGGCGAGAGAGAGGGGGAGGGATGAAAGAACAGGCCAAACAAACGGTGGAAGCAAGAGGAAGGCAGACACAGAAACAGAGAAACAGAGATGCAGAATGACAAAGATTAAACATGAGAAAGATAGAGATAGAGAAAACGAACATAGAAAACAGGTGTGGCACCGTATAAATACCAAATTATAGTTGCCCCCCCCCCTCACCCTCTCTTATATGCTCAACCCAGGGTGCATCCTCCCTCGCCCCTCCCCAGCTACTCCTGCCATAATGGACACAGTATGGCACACAAAAGCTTGCATGGAATATCAGCATCCAAGGAACCTTCCGGCGCTGCGCTGAGAAATAAATTGCTTCTGCTAATGTTCCTTTCATTACCGCGCAGCCCTTAATTGTGCTGCTGACAGGCCTGCC
This sequence comes from Benthosema pterotum, assembly GCA_039105355.1. Taxonomy (NCBI): domain Eukaryota; kingdom Metazoa; phylum Chordata; class Actinopteri; order Myctophiformes; family Myctophidae; genus Benthosema; species Benthosema pterotum. The sequence goes on along the minus strand of CM076966.1, from coordinate 21,382,270 downwards.
GGCTATGAGGGTGCTGATGGGAGCAGAGAGAGAACAGAGATGGGCATGCTCAAGCCCCCACGTCCAGGGGCCCCTGAGTGCACCGCTAAGCCCTGAGCCCACTTCCTGTACACAAAGCCAGCAGAGCATTGGTTCTCCACTGGTTTCACATTATGAGGGACTTGAATGTTGGTATGCTGGGTGAAGTCAAGAGCCCAACATGCACGACGACCTGCCCATTTTGTACTGTTAGCATTATTGTCCATCCATGATACTGCCAGAACCATCACACAAACTACTTGTTTAGGAAACGTTTACAAATGTGTGGGCAGTAAAACGGAGGCATCAAACAGGTACAAAGGGAGCTTTTTATACATTTGCAAAACGTGGTATGTAAAAAAAAAATCTGTTAAATATAAAAAAAGAACGACCAGGCTCTCTTAATTTCATACAAACTTAACAGTACATTTCCCAGGAGATCACCATTAGCATTGCAAATGGAAAATCCTTCTGGTGAGCACAGAGCCACAAATGAAAGCCATGAGTGGTACTGGTAAATGTGCTGCATGAAAAGGTGCAGGTGCCCGATTTCTTTTCATAACAGTGGAAGTGACATCATCAGTAGATGGGTCCTCTGGTGCCAGGCTCTTGGAGGGGGGAGCGGGAGGGTCAAAGGGGGTCAGAGTCTCAAGGACATCAAAGGGACTTCAATCTAAGAAACAACAGACCTGCCCAATGTCAACTGTCACTTAACCCCTTCACTGACCCCGCCAATGCTTCAGCAGCAGGCCAAGAGTTGGCAGAGGAACTTAATCAAGAGTTCTCCTGTTTCAAAAGCCCTCTATTCAGGCTAGCTGGAAGCAACGGTCCACAGGAACAAAAGCCCACAAAGTGGGAATGGTTCTTTTTTTTGTTTGTTTCCACTTGGAGCGAGAAGCTTCACTGTGGCTCAGGCAGGAACCATGTTGGAAAGGGTTGGTGGAGAACTGAAAGAAGAGCAGGGCCACTAAGGTGGGAATATGGAGACAAAACTGGTACAGGGAAGAGAAAGCAGATAAAGGATAGGTAAAACAGGGACGGGGAAACGGATAGGGAGAAAGTTCAACTCGCCTGAGAGGAGGTAAAATACAGTGAACTTTCATTTTTCTTACTTCCCTAACGACTATGTTCACCCAAAGAACATGGAGTGGAACACATTCAGTGCAGACCAACACAAAGGAGGCGCAGATGTGTTCCTAAAAAGGTAGGGCAACAGAGAAAGGGACAAGTTTGGATTTTTACAGTAGGGATGGCAACAGCTAGTGGAAGTGAAGACTTTGCTTGTTGTATGTGCATTACTATGGACTGTACTTTTAAAATATTGAATGTGCTGATGAATGTCTAACATCCAAAAACAAGTATATACTGTTCACAGGAATTAAAGGTATATAAAGATATTGATGATACTTTCTAGTATTTAATACTATCCTGTATTGTCTGGCTGAGTTATCAGAATACAGATGTTAAAACACAGGTTTCCAAAATATAGAAAACATGGAGTTGTAGGTCTGTTTGCACCTATGCCATATTTTGGCAGTTGCAATCAAGCCAGAGGGGTTTTGGGGGGTCTTATTTGTTACACAGAAGAAGGAATAAAAAGTGAATTACTTTCCAAAACAATGGTCATATTGCATAACACAATACTATACAACTGTGAACACTGAATATGATCTTACATTTAAAAGTTGTATTACACAATGAGACTGTGGGCAATAAATTAACATTCATATCATTCAGGAACATTTTTTAAAGGCGTGTTGTGGGAAATGAATCATGTGTCTGTTCAATGCCTGTGTGTGTGGAGGCAACACTCCTCTGATGTCATAAAATAATTCGCACTTACAATCCCTTTAATTATTCAGAGAGTGGGAATTAACAGGGCATCTGGTAGGGTAGGGGATGGGACTTTAGACACATTCTGAAGAATGCAGTGAGAAAGACGATACTAAGCCAAGAATGTCCACTTCCATCCATTAATATTAACACATGCATACCATGCAAATAAGAGTTGTGTTGAGTCGATTTTGGACACCACGTGTTCCCTGGAGACCTGTTGCATTTTTTTTTTGTTACACGATAATCACAGCAGATGTTTTTCCAGACCCCCCTAGCGCCAAAATTAGTGGAAAAACTCCTGGCAGAAAATCTAGTGCTTTTTTACTGGTGAGTTGGGGCAAAATTGATTGACAGGCGCCAGAGATAAAACCCTCATTTTGATACTATGATAGTGGTATTTAACCAGTGGTCCCCAGGCTAAATGATGGACAGCTGGTTAGCCAGATGTAACTCTTTGAGAGCGTAAAAATGAAACCAAATGGACCCTTGCGGGTCCATTTAGGTTTCATTTTTACACCCTCAAGAGTTAAAATATTCATCATGTGAATTAGCCCAACTTAGTCTACACAACTAGAGAATGTAGAAGATTAATGGTTACTTTGATCTGTATGTTCCAGGCGAGCATCTAGCGCATTCTAGTGCATTTTGGAAGTGCCACTAGTGCATTTGGGATTTTGGCAGTTGGCAACACTGGTAGCTGCACGAACCGCTGTTTCATTCGAAGCTGAAATGAAAACGTGGGAGGGCTAATGAGAGGGAGAGAGCGCAAGACCTGGAGTTTTGGAGGAAAGCCAAGTTCCACCCTTAAGCACTGCACCTCTAGACCTCCAGGTCGTGTGTCCTTTAATCAACTGGCTGTCTGTTTGTTTCTGTCTGCCAGCCTCTCGCTCAGGCAGGCAGGCAGAAAGTTCGTCCGTTAGTCCTTCAGGCTTCCCCATGCATACTGGCCAGTGTTCTTGGGTCAAATTGGATGCGATGCGATTAACCGTCCCAACTCGAAGCATATGTTCCAAGTTGCTGAGCCTTTTCGTTTCATGAGACCGAGGACCCCCCGCCCAACCCACCCCTCCACACATATACACACACACAGGCACGCACAGACATGCCCACGCACACGCAAAAACAGAAAGAAAAGGGAGAAAAAGAAAAACAAAGTCAAAGGAAAAATAATCTAAACACCAACTGAGCTGAACCGTGTGTGTGTGTGTGTGTGTGTGTGTGTGTGTGTGTGTGTGTGTGTGTGTGTGTGTGTGTGTGTGTGTGTGTGTGTGTGTGTGTGTGTGTGTGTGTGTGTGTGTGTGTGTGTGTGTGTGTGTGTGCCTATGTCTGTCACAGAGACGGGGTCTCATGCCCCTTAAGAATGTTCTCTTTGACTTCAAGGTCGCGTTCCAAAGCATTAGCATGTAATTGCCGCTATTGGCGTGTGCGCTACCCCCCTCTCCGCATGCGTGTGTATATATGTGCATGTACACGTGGGTCAGAAAGGGATACCTTCCGTGCTACACAAAAGCCACTGCTGTATTCCATCATAGAAATATAAATATTCCGTCCGAAGAGACATCGCCGGCGCACCACATCGGATGGGGGGGGGGGACATTAGCAGGGATAGCGTTTCAAAGGGACGGGGCTACCCCTACACCCCTCCTCATGCACTTCTGAGTTTTCCTTCTTTTTTCTGCTTCAAGAGAAACACCCACCTTTAGTTATGAGTAAATGATGTGGATGCAGTGAGAAAGAAGGCCAGGCTAAGTCGGATCATTATCTCTCACATCTAAACAAGGTCTTTCTTTCCCAGAACAGAGTACATATTCTACAGGCACACGCGGTGGGGGGAAGGGTCGATGGGAGCCTTGTGTGTGTGTGTGCATGTCTGGTTTGATAGGAGAGTGTGTGTGTGAGAGAGAGAGAGAGAGAGAGAGAGAGAGAGAGAGAGAGAGAGAGAGAGAGAGAGAGAGAGAGAGAGAGAGAGAGAGAGAGAGAGAGAGAGAGAGAGAGATACTGGGGTTTCCACTCTAAGTTCAAGAATGAATGGCTCAAACACAGAGGGCTCTGTCAGGACCAGGAAACAGCCTAATGTATTTATCCAAACACATATTCAGTGAGAGGCCCCGCTGCCTCAACACATCCCACCTCCCCAAGGGCCTCACTTCTAAACATTACCAAAACTAAAATGGAAGAATACTGATGTATCCTTATGCCCGGGCTGTAATTACTCAAGGGTTTTGGGATATATATTTTTTATTAGCAAAAGAAAGAAAAAGAAAAAAGAAAAACAAAACACTTAACCTTTTTCACTTAACCTTGTCTCAATGATTTTAAACCAATTTGAATCAAACTTCATCAATGGGTTGGCGGTAAGGTTAGGACCGTTGCTATGGATTTTTCCTTTTTATTTTGAGCAAAGGTGAAGGTCGCTCTAAGTGCATTGTAGGATACTGTATGTGTTCTAGTATAATAACCGAGACCTTGCTGATAATTCATCTAGGCTACAGTATATTGTGTATTGCTCCTGCCATCTAATCTACAGATTCGGCACAAACAAGGGACTTAATTCTTTTTGCTCCGAAATCCGCATGCGGATCCCTTGACCATTTCAAAACCGCTCTCAAAGGGCACCTACAGACGGATGCGATTCGAAACTGGCCAATATGATTCTCACACCCACCCCTTTTACCTCTACTATGATTTGCTATTTTTGACTTCACAAAATGAATAGTTGTACGGCAACTGAAATTGTAAACAAGCTTCAACTTAAAAAACATAAAATGATTAGAAATTTTTCCAAAAACACACTACAACTCTCGACTGGTAATATGGTGTATAGAAGAGACCGCTTGCTCCCTTAATTTTATCCATTTTAAATCGTTCTTTTGTTGAAGCTCATGTTAGAATTCTTGTGATCTATATACAGTATAACATTACCTGCTGAAAGCAGTTCTTCTAATTATAAATTTGTGAAAGCAAGCAGCATTTTCCTCCCATAATGACAATAATTCAGGGTCGTCTTGCCTGCATTTATTCATCGCTGGTGGGCATGAGAGTCCACGTGCTAATGAAAATTAGGCCCTTCAACACAAGTTAACCACTTATCCAGGGGTTCCCAAACTAACTGTGGTGTGTGCACGTCTTGCGGTGCGTGACATGAAAAGGGTAATGGTTATACACAAACTGCAAAACCCAGTATAACACTGTTATAAGGTTATAGAGCACAGAGTATACAGCAGTTGCATGTCTCATGCGTGCACGCATCCGCCTGGGTGACGGCAGACTGCCTGGGCAGTGGGCAAGCACTGGCGCTTTGGCAAGAGGGGTGGGATAAGTGTAGCAGTGTGATAAGTGTAAAGAGATAGAATATAGAATATATAATCATGACAAAGACTAATGCAGGTACTGCGGTCCGTGGCGTATACAACTCAAACTTACGTTGTACCAGTTACTAGATACATATATATTTATTTATATTTGAATTCCTTACATTGATTTGCTGTATAAATAAACATACAAGATATTGTTTTACCGCACAGACTTGACTACAGAAATTGATTTAAATTAGAAATGTATAAATAAACCATGTAGGGTTTAATATGACTTGCCAAGTAATACCGCGCAAGAACATATATTTTAGAATGAAGAGAAAATGTGGAAAAGTACAAAATCTTTATTTTTAGTTACAGTATATAATGTAGTATATTTTGCACGTGCCATCAGCAGGTGTTGATACAGTATATCAGTTGCAAATAAAATGAACTACGTTCTGGTGACCAGTGACCATCTTTGGTCACTCTGGCCCACTAATGAAAGGCAGAGTATAACCACATCAGACAAGAGCGATGCTAAATAACTGGGTCTGATGAATAAATGAAGAACGCAGCCCTGATGCAGACAGAATGCTCACATGCACAGCGCTAAAACAAGACACGCCACAACCAATGAGAATCACTGGCTAGGACCCAGTGTGTAACAAACAAGGAAAAGAGACAATGTTTGGTTACGTCTATACATGAAGTGGTTCCGGTTCACATATCCAGTATATTTGTTGCTGTTGGGACGAAAACTCTAACTCTCTGCTGAAAGCAACTAACTCTAGCAACTAACTAACACCACCCCTCGCCCTCTTATGCCTAGTAATTGACACTATAAAACACCAACTTTGATGAGGCAGCACTGCTTTGTTTTCAAAATATGGTTTCTGAATCCCCCCCCCCCAAAAAAAAAAAAAAAAAAAAACAACAACAATTAATTTCCTGAAAAATGAACATTTAGGTGTTTTTCTTCCTGACAGTGACAGCAGGAGATGTGTGTGTGTGTGTGTGAGTGTGCGTGCATGCGTGATTTTCCACCACAAGAACTGAGATCACGATCCTTATTTCTTCCATGAAAATATTTATCGTCTGTAGTTGCTGAACATTACTACATTCAGTCACCCTGGAGCCAACTACTGTGGCTTTCAAATGACAACATCAAAGTAATTGACTTGAAACTCTTAAAAGTATCTCTGTTGTAGCAAAAGCATCAGAGAAATAAAATTAATTGCACAACCAACTAGTGCTGCACAATTCTTGCACAAATTTAGACATGAGATCTCACCGTCACTGGTGCCTGCCTGCATGTAGATGTGTGTGTGTGTGTGTGTGTGTGTGTGTGTGTGTGTGTGTGTGTGTGTGTGTGTGTGTGCGTGCGCACATGTCACACAGAGCATATTCATGCATACGTCAAATAAACTTACATGTGGACGTGAGGAGGTTGGAAGCGGCTCTGGTTGATGTTGTAGTGTGTGAATGCCTGCGTGGGGTTGGAGCTGTACTCGTCCACCGTGATGGTCACTTTGCCATGAGCCATGCTCCCGCCGTTTGGACATGAGATTTCCCTTTTCACCAGGATTCAGTTGCGAACGGTGTCGCGTGCATCCTCCAGTACCGCCCCGTAGAACCGAGCGGCGGCGGGTGGGTGAATCTCAAGACAGCGCCGATGACCCAAAAGGGCCAAACCAGTGCCGCAAACCAGTCTCTTACACACACAGACAGCAATCTGAAAGAAAAATGAAACATGCATTCAAATTAGGTTTTAAACAGATATACTGTACAGTGCCTGTATATAAAGAGAGAAAAATGCAGGGTTTTACATAACACTGATTTAATTGTTTTGCCTCAGTCTTCATGAATGAAATGAATCCTTATTTATTCTGTGAAATATTCAGGCAACATGACAGTTACAGTCTAGAACACTAGGAGCACTGAGATTTGTATGGGCTGATTCATTTATTTATTTTACTTTTATTTACAAAATACACAAATGTGATCAAATGACAGTTTCATAATATTATGCAGTATTACAAATTTCTCATTTTAAGCAATTTGATGTAATTTCATTCAATAATCTATTATCCGAGAGATAATCTTGCATACAATAAAACGGGTTCACTTATATACTGTAAGTTATATGTAATAATTATAAATGTTGCATTAAATGCGTATGTTGCTGATGGGGTTCATACGTGGTGAAACTTTTTAAAAATTGTTGAGTTAGAACTTGACTCCTTAAAAGCACTTGACTAAAAGGTCTGCAGTGCATGTGTCTTTTTAGGTGTGGCTATTGCTATTAATAAACTTTGACATCAAGATGAACAAATGTCATGAAGTATAAATGAATGTATTCCAAGCATGTCCTCGCAGGTTTTCGTCTGCTGAAATTGTAAATTTAATCTTGTCTATGGAGTATAGACACTGCAAATAAAATAAATACATACAATATAGATTTTCAAACTGAGCCTGACATTGAAGCTCAATAATTAGGCTTATACCTATCCATTCCATTCCAATAAATGTAATCCTATACAAGCTTGTACAAACTTGGTCGGCCTTTAAACTAACAATTATCACCTGAAATGGCATAACATTCCAATTTGTTTTATTTCTTCCATCAGCCTGGTACAGCCAGGCCTGCCCACATAAAAAACACTCACATTAATTAACCTCCCAGCTCCCCTGGATATGCTCCAAACCGTCCAATAATATCTACAATATACAGACAAGACAAATCTGACCCATTTCAGTAAGACACGTTGATAAAACTGTGCAGAGGAATTAGAATAAAACTATTACCTGACAAGTGTTGTATTCTATATCCTTTAAAGCGCCATTCGCCCAGTTTGTGACGGTGTGTGTGTAATGTATATCTCCCTCGACTCGTAGCCTATCTTCCTGCAATCTGACCTTCCTGAATGATAGTGAATTTTCACTCTTGTCTTTGACACTCCACCTGCAGCCTACAGTCTTCTTTATATAATACTGGTACACACACACACACACACACACACACACACACACACACACACACACACACACACACACACACACACACACACACACACACACACACACACACACACACACACACACACAGCTGCCACTGACAACGATAATAAGCTTTAGACCAGTGGTTTTGAACCAGTGGTTCTTGAGAGTTCCAGTTGGTCCCCAGATAAATGATGGAAGGTTGGTTAACCGGATGTAACTATTTGAGAGTGTAAAAATGAAACCAAATGGATCCTTGTGGGTCCATTTGGTTTCATTTTACACTCACAAGAGTTAAATATCGATCATGTGAATTAGCCCAAAGTCTACTACATACAACTAAACAATGTAGAAGATTTTTATCTGTATGGTTGACTGTTTTGTTTCCCAAATCCTGCCTGGAATTGTGGACAAAAGCAAAATAAATCTTTAGTTTAAAAAAAATGTCATCAAATGGTGGTTCCTGGCTCAAATAATGAATATATAGTGGGCCCTGGTATCAAAAAAGTTGAAAACCACTGCTTTGGACGACACAAAAAAACGCAATTTCTTCAGAAATCACAGCAGAGGCACCCTGGGTTCAAGAACATGATTAATATGAGAACTGCTCTGGCTGCAACAGTCTATCGAAGTAGAGTGGAGCTCTGTTGCAATTAGACCTATTGGTCGCAAATGAATCGTTCTGTAGTCTACTGTAAACTGTGCAAAAGTTGGGCCTCAAGACAAATTGTTAATAAGAAAGGGGGGAAAATAGGCCTTTTACAAAATAAAATCCAGCGTGCACTTTCATTTATTGTCCTCCCTGGCTGCTGGGTCACTGTAAACGTGAACTCGTGTACTTTGGACATTGGTCTATAAACATCCCATTGAATAAAAACAGAAGAGGCCCCCCAAACTGTAAAACGAATGTATGCGAAAGCATTCTTTTCTTTCTTCGCCCTCGGCAGTCACTACAGTCTGCATGCCGTCTGACTGCGCGCTTTACCTTGTGGCGTTCATATACTGTAGTACTAGTAGCAGCAACTAGCTGTAGCTTTAGCCTGCTAAAAACCTGCCCTGGCCATGCATTTCATTATGCACGCTTTAGCTTTCGCATTGAGCTTTTTCTTTTTTGCGCCGGATACATTGCTTTCTTTCATTGAACATTTGAGAGAGCACCACCAGGTCCACCATACACACGTTAACTTCACTAATAAATACACGACTCCTCGCAGGGGGGAGTGGAGTGGGAAACAGAGAGAGAGACTGCGAGAGGAGACAGTCAGTGAGTAATTGACCCTTCATTACACGATCCGGGGGCTGTATCATTGTATGTGTGTATGTATGCCTGTATATGCCGCCTGCTCCCTCCAAACCAACACTGCCTGTTTTCAATCATGTACCCAAAAAAGGTCTGAGTGAGAGAAAAACCCTGAACTCTCCGAGATCCGATTCCCCCGGTCGCCGATCATGTTGTCATAAAACGCAGCCAAAGGGCGGCCAGTGTCAGAGAACCTCTTGCTCTCTTCCTCGTAAATGACAAGCCACCTCTGATCTGAACCTACGGCTTTGTGTCATGGTGTGTTCCCCCTCACTCCCTCCCTCTCTCCCTCTCCCTTCCATGCGTACAACGATTTTCCTCAAAGCAAAGCGAAAAGGTGAAATAGCTACCTTGGTTTCTTTTTTTTGGCCGATGACAAGTCAGTGTCTCGGGGTCGCCCTCTTGTCTAATGCTGTCAAAAAACGCAGATCCATGCAGCAAGAAATGCAGATTTTTTTTTCCCTCCTTGAATCCAGCGGCCGTCCCGTCCGTTCCGTCCGTCGGGGGGTTGCAGCAGCAGCAGCAGTCTGGGCGGCGGGTAGGGCAGAACCTTCGACCCTAGGGGACCTCCTCGGCTGGCTTCATGTGGAAACCAGACACATACACACGCACATACACACACCGTCGTAGAGGAGGGCGATAGAGAGAGAAGGGGGAGAGGGAGAGGGAGAGAGAGAGAGAGAACGGCTTGGATCTGCCGGAGTGCAGTGAGACGGTGCTGCCACTGGGGTCAGAGAGCACAGAGAGCAGAGCACAGCCCCCCGTGCGCGCACACGCTGCCTGTCGGGCTCGTGCACGCACGCAGCCATGCAGTGCGCGCTCCCTCCCTCCCTCTCTCCCTCCATCCATCCCATCCCACCACCATCCACCACATCCGTTTCTTTCTCTGAACGAACGATCGGCCAGCGTTGCCAACTGCCAAAATCCAAAATGCACTAGTGGCACTTCCAAAACGCAGTAGAATGCGCTAGATGCTTGCCTGGAAGGGAAGCACTAGAGACGGAAGCACACAACTAGAGAATGTAATGACCATTAATATTCTACATTCTCTAGTTGTGTAGACTTGGGCTAACACACATGATGAATATTTTAACTCTTGAGAGCGTAAAATGAAATCAAATGGTCCCGCAAGGGTCCATTTGGTTTCATTTTTACAATCTTCTTTTTACGTTTTTGACGAATTTTGGCGCTAGGGGGGGTCGTAAAAAAAGCTAAATATAGCGACAAATGCGCCAAGTTGGCAACACTGCGTCTAGTGGAAAGACAACTCACGCACGCACGCACACACACAACACGGCAGCAGCAGCCGTCTGTTGCTCTGAGCTGCGGGAACGGGCAGCCCGAGCCTGTCGGCTCCTCAGCTTCCATTCATCCATTCATCCATCCACATGGGGAAGTGAAGTTCCGTCTGCTTCGTCCTCCTCCTTATCTCGTTCTGCTACGAGTTCGTCTTCTTTGGCCATGCAATGCTTTGTGCGAAAAGAAAGGTATTCGACTTTTTGGCACGTTTAGCCTTAACGGGATTAATAATTACTATAGCATTAATACGCTTTACGCACGTTGAAATAATGGTCTAAGTCAAGTGTAGAAAAGTGTCGAAATGAACGCAGCCGTCACCTGATTGATTGATTGATTGATTGATTGATTGATTGATTGATTGATTGATTGATTGATTGATTGATTGATTGATTGATTGATTGATTGATTGATTGATTGATTGATTTTTCAAGTTTTATCATTTCATTTTGCAGAAGTATACAGTTCAACGACAAACAATATAAAAGCATTGCTGTATACACAAATCAGAATTGAGAATTCATCACAATGTTATTACAGCTCTGCAATTAATTTAAATGTCTATTTGAAAGTCAGTATGAGGGCGAGAGACAGTGTTGAATGTAACATACCGGTAGGCTAAGACAGGGGTTCTCAACCTGTGGGTCTGGACCGCCAGGGGGTCCCCACATATTTGGAGGGCTCCCTAGACAGTGAAATCAAACAATTCAATTAAATACTTTCATCTGAGGACTGTCCTGGAACATTGGTAAAAATTGTCTTATTTCATTAAAAAAAAGAAAGGGAGGAAAACCAAGGATCTACAAGCTCACACCACTTTTGTGAGCCTGTAGATCTTGAAATTGTATCATTGAATCAATTGTATCATTGAATCAATAGTATTTAATTAAAAATACGTAATTGACAAAATGAGGGAAAAAACAAGCAGGCATGCTTATTTGAAGAAACGTGTTTTTCTTCAATAACTCACATGGATTAATAAAAACTTTAATTATAGCAGTATAGAGATGATGTGAGAGAGGGGGAGAGATAGATTTTAGAAGTGAAAAGTTTGGGGCAACTCTTATTTATTTGTTTGTTCATTTATTTATTTCACACCTACAGCCATGGCATACAAAGAACAACAAATTTGTTGTGTATTATCTGACACATTGATGATGGCTGAGAGAGCAACTAGCCTACAGCAGCACTCAAACTTCATCACATGAGCCAGAGCATCCCTATCCTCGGGCAAGAGTCCAGCAGCAAAAATAGCAAATCTACAAGCTATGTATAAGAGCTTGTTGTTGATTTATTGGATATTTTCAGCACAGATATTTACTTAATAGTAAAGGAATAGAAAGAAAATGGGGGACTTACAAACAATTCCTCTTTCTGGAGCAGGTGCACAAGTACAGCTTACTGTAAACATGTGCGTTAACTACATATGCATTGTAATAACAATTCTTTAATTAAGAAGTACATTGTACATATACAATAGAAAATATGTTTTGTCATTATTCATTAACAAAGGGAGCACAGGGTCAAGCCCAGAATGGCACCCCTTGGAGCTTGGACCCCAGCTGAAGGACTCTTCAGGAGGGCAAACGGTTGGTCTTAAACGCAGGTCTTCTGAAACACTCTGTGTTGCCCTCAGCTAATTACATCACTACAAAACAGAAAAGTACAAGTAGAGCCAGTACAAGATGTGCACAGTGTTCTCAAGCAGAACAGAAACGGCAGTGATGTAGGGCCATTGTCTTATTGTAAAATAAATGGGGGGAAAATCCCTGGGATGCCAATTTTTATATGTTTTTTCCATTGTCAGAAACTGAGCAATTCTTATTCATAATTAATTCAGCAATCCAACTTATACCGAAAAATTAATAAATCACATTATGGCGGCCATGGTCCTATTTAAAGGGGAGGGGAAAAGGCAATTTTCAATGAGACAGGGCGAGCTGAATATAGGAAGACAGAACATAATGGAGACCTGTGACAGCCTTGTGCCACATTTACATGTCTACGGGTTGCAGATGAGTGGCAGTAGATAGAGGTGTTTTTCTCTCTCTCTCATTTTAGTGACATGCTTCAATTTCCCTCGCAGACACATCAGACGACCTCCCCTCCACCACAACAGCCCTTCCAGTCATTTCCATTTGACTTTTCTCTTATCTTCACAAAAAAAGGAAAAATGCATTTCCATCTACTACTAGCCGGCGGGTGTTAATGTGAAAGCGGAGTTTAAATTTTATATGGAGAGGCCACATTTAAACATTTGACCAGCGTTTGTTCCCCTGGCTGGGTATAAGAGGGGGGGGAAAAACTGATGATAGATAGGGGTCCAAATGTCACTGAAGAAATGGCTTTTACCATGAATGTTTTATTCAGTTCTCTGTGGCACGGATCGCATTTATACAATAGAAAATGTAAATGTTATGCAGAGCCTTAAAAAACACTATATTTTTTATGACCTTCTATAAAAGAGGGTAAAATGACTTTCCATCCAAATCAGGCTGGATTGAACCACATATTTAATGAGTGTGGAGGAAATGGGGCGGATGGTGCTGGAGACTGAGCTCCCTCGGCAAGCACCAGCGGGCGATATTCACTTAACCTGGTAGCCAAGACGCTTTTGGCTGTTTGACTGTCTCCACACCAACACAGATTTATGCCCATCTGAAGCGCTGGCTGTCCTCCCCTGCCTGCCGTCTGGATAAATAAAATGGAAGGCTGTCTCTCTGAGGGGCCTGTCCACACAGGGACCAGAGTTGTGGTTTTAAATGTTAATGTCATTCAGATTTATGGCAGACGGATAGATGGTTTGCTGAGGGTGCACTGGGGTTGATACTGTTTGTGTCTTTGAAATGCTTGCTGAAAATCATCTGCCACGTGGCAGAGGCTGTTAGTAGTTGAAATAAAGCTCGATAATCTACTGTGTGTGTGTGTGTGTGTGTGTGTGTGTGTGTGTGTGTGTGTGTGTGTGTGTGTGTGTGTGTGTGTGTGTGTGTGTGTGTGTGTGTGTGTGTGTGTGTGTGTGTGTGTGTGTGTGTGTGTGTCAGATTCACAAAAGTTTCAACAACTCTTGAGTTATAGTTTAGTTTTAGTTAGTACTATTTTTCAGGTATTTAAATGAGACACGATAAAACTTTATCGGTGTTGGAGGAAGTAATGGGTCATTATAGCAGCCAGGCATAAGATACGGTAACACACCATGAGGAAGGATGATTTACCAACACAATATAAGTCACCCCTGAAAAGAATAGCTGTGTATAAAATATGCACCATTTCTACTCCCCGAATTTAAAGTCTATATAACATCCAGCATTCTCATGGTCAAGTTTTATACCCGCACAGATTTAATTGATACTTTCTGTGTGTATCAAGATGTACTGACAATATGTATGGTATATGTTTGCAGAAATAAAACAGAGATCACCCCTCCTGAGGACCAGAGAGAGGATGGTGTGGCTCTCAGATGTCCAGAACTATGAATCTTTCTGCACCTGGCCATGCCATACCCAAACAAAGAACGTTTGTCAGGTTTGTTTTGCCATTTCCCTGAAATCGTCCTCTTCCACAGTGTGTTTGTTGGGTTTTGAGAGATGTGAACAACAAAAATCTACAACCCTATCATGCAGTGAAATGACTATAGCTGCTTCCTACTTCTACTCCACTACATCTTTGTAATTTGTAGATTATTAATACACATAATCAACCAATGGATTATTATATTTTACAGGTTAAGCAATCAAGTAAATAATATCACAGCAGTATATAAAAATGAAAATCATCCCTATACCTTTACCACATTTTCCCAGCTAACATTATTGCTATGATTAATAGTGATCAATAATTGCAGTCCAATAATGTGATTCCTAAATAGGCATTTTGCATAATGACTATACCGGTACTTTACTTTAAGTTAAGTATATACAGTATATTTTAAGGTAACCTATATTCTGTTTTACACTGACTGATCTTGAGTAAGATTCTGAAAGCCGGTATGTACTTCTCTCACGGCTGCTACTGTATCTGTGCATGTGCACGAGTTCAAGGCTCTGGAAAGTGGTGCTTATTTTTGTAAATGAGGAGCTCCTGTTGCTAAAGAAAACTCCCAGGGGAAGCAGACATACTGTATGCACGTGTGTAGTTCTGCGTGCCTGCGTGGCTGAATGCACTGGCAGCACAATGCATCGCACATTGAGTCAGATAGGCGGGTCATGGGTCATACAGCAGGAGGAGAAGGTGAACACTATGAGAGTAACAGCAGGATAAATGTATTTAGCCTGCAGGTCAGCGGTCCAAGCACTGGGGAATGCTCTTCCATGCACCAAAAAACTCACAGACACTAACACGACTGACAGAGAATACTACTTAAGTAGAGGGAGAGAGAGAGAGACAGACCGACAGCTCTATAGCCTACATTGCCGGTGTGATGCAGGCTTCATCTATATAGAGTTGATTTTCTTTTCTTTTTAAAGTTCTCTTTTTGGCTTTTGCGCTTTCATTGATAATTGCAGTAAAGACAGAGAGGAAAGAGGGAGAAGGAGACAAAGAAAGGGAGTGACATGCACGCAGCAAAGATCATCATGAATGGCATGCAAACACGCGTCACGCTGTCAGGGCAGTATGTGGCATGTGCCTGGAGCACTAGGCAAGAGGGTTCCCCAGATTTGATGATAAATTGGTTGACTGATTCATTGATTGATTGATTGAAAATAACAGTTAACAGTTGTAGAATAAGCAGGAAAGTAATCTCTCATCACAATATAACTTATCACATTTTCCCCATGCCAATCAGGTGGAAGAGCGCACCAACCACCAAGTGTTTGTCTGACATCATCAAAGTGGAAGTCTTCTCACCACCTCAAGCTGAACCCATATGAGACCAAACTTCTTTTATATGCAGGTAGGTCCTGTCCCATGCAGGATCCTAATATGTCCATAGATAACATCCTGGTGACCATTGTCGTTTATATCTATACCACCGCTCTGTTGTGTTTTACTGTTGAGGGCGGTGCACCTCCTGTATCACACAGAAATACAGTTCACTTCAACCAGATACTCTTGATGCTATTGCTATTATAAACCGACCTGAGATTAATCATTTTGCAAGGCGATGGAGAGTACAGGTGTTACTGGAACCTTTTCCCCAGATCTGTACGGTGTATGTGGCCCATTTAAGGTTCCAGGCCATGTGTATGGCCACGAAAATAACTGTAGTGTTGTATAAATAAATATAATAAACAGGTTCTACAATCAACCTTTTTGTGCTCGATGCCCTCACTTCCCTGCCATGCGTAATTATCCTGCCTGAACAGTGTAGAAGCTGCAGAGTGCCGTTCATGTAACAGGACTTGTGTGATGACTTGCCGTGCCGCTGCCGCCCAATGTTGCATGCCGATATGTTCCCGTGCAAGTGCATCAGTGTAACATGTGGTATGGGCAGCGTGGTTGGACTCTGTGGGATAGGATATGTTCTGTTGCTCTGTGGCCTGCTGTGATAGCTGATGGCCATTCCTACCACCAACGAGGAGTGAAATGGCCCAGACAAGTGGTGTGTGTGTGTGTGTGTGTGTGTGTGTGTGTGTGTGTGTGTGTGTGTGTGTGTGTGTGTGTGTGTGTGTGTGTGTGTGTGTGTGTGTGTGTGTGTGTGTGTATGATACATAGTGTATGATTGTTTTGGGGTTTTTCAAACAGGTGGACAAACATTTTGCAAGAAAATAGAGCGTGTGATTCAGAATGCCAACAGCATGACTTTGTGGCATTCAATTTTCTACCTCATCTTGGCACACACCCATTTCATTTGAATGACTTGTTTTCTGTTGTATAGTTTCCTCTATGCTGCTACGTGGTTCCTCTGTGATACTTACACTAATACTAATACACTGTATTAAACCTGCCTCCTACCATTATCATGATCCCTCCTCCCAATGTATCACAGTGGGGTCCAGTATTTGGTTTGATGTCCCTGTAATCTCAAATACAATAGTTTTGTATGCGTTGTTGCACAAATGTAACCTGTACAGAATTTTTAAATTTTGTCACATGACAGGTTTACAGGTGTAAATCATTGGATCAATATAACCGTTATTGGTGGAGCCAAGGCATGCTCTACTCAGGGAGTGCAGCTTATATAGTCTCAGTAGCTGATGGGTGCAGATTCTTGAAGATCAATGAAAAATGGAATATCCACACTCTCTTCTATAAAGTAATGTTTCTTTATTTCATGAAGACAAAGCAGCAGTCTATCTGAAACAGACGCATCTCGGCACACAGGCCAGTTTGAATTGCTGAGGAAGGCCCACGTACCAAAACGCATCCGTTTCTGATAGACTGCGGTTGTGTCTCTTTTCTGTAAATCATTGGGTAAAATGTGTTCTTGTATACGAATTATGTCCCTTAGGGGGCTCCGTGCTTGTGCCATCAAGTTCCATCAGTTGAAAACAAGTCCAGTAATCCTGGACTCAAAACTGCCTCCCCCTGGCCAGCCAGGGCGCCTGATGGAGGGGACACGAACTGGTTGGAATAACATGTTCCTTCCACACGCTATGTCCAACCAGGAAAACTCCCCCCTGTCAGGTGAAAAGAAGGCAGCTTGGACTCCTCATGCATTGAAGGAAGCATGAGGACAGTCCGCTGCCTTCCCAGGTTGGTGGAGGGTGTGTAGAGCCCAGGATCACATTAGGAATTGGCACTGGATGAAAAAATGGGTTGCACAATTGTGGGATAAAAAAAATATGCTATGTCGGACAGTGGTCTGCCCACTAAGCTCTGCCATTTAGCAACCAGGGACACCATGTTGCCCTTATTCTGATTCTGATAGTGGGATACTTACTGTATAATATGGGCAAGGAGATCTGGGGCTCCATTTTCATCATTGCTAAATCCCTTATTCCTAAACTTGCTTGCCTTTTTAGTATGTTATGGCTTTTATATTTTATATACTGTATTTAGTATTTTATATGTCTCACAGCATGTCAGTGTAGATTGGTTCGTTGAACTATTCAAAATGTTAGGGGTAACTGGTGATTACTGTGCCATTTTAAGGTCATTTTTCCCATATTTCCATACGCACAGACCTACCTGTGTCTCTACTCTTAACTTCATATTAGACGTTCATTATAGGCTGTGATTAATGCTGAAATGAGAACCTTGTTTTCACCTTTGTGTCTCTCAGAGTGGATGGGTTTTTTATTAGCTTAAATACTGGCAGGGCATTTGCTAAGAGAGAGAGAACAAGTCAGCCAAAATGTGCAGGAGTTTATTGTATGAACAGTACAGTGAAGACTGGCAATGGCAACAGAGAGAGAGAAAGAGAGAGAGAGAGAGAGAGAGAGAGAGAGAGAGAGAGAGAGAGAGAGAGAGAGAGAGAGAGAGAGAAAGAGAAAGAGACTGCCGTCCAACCACTGCATGTTTTATCTGCTGTCAGCGAGCCTTTCAGAACTGCGCTCCGCCTCTCAATGATTTACTGTCTTACAGCAACCTCGTCACTAGTGTGTGTGTGCGTGTGTGTGCGCGTGCCCATGTACATGGGTGTGTGCGCGTGCGCATGTACATGTGTGTGTGCGCGCCATGTGCACGTGTGTGTGCACAACATGTAGGCACGCGTGTGCATGCCTACTGTATATTTCTGTATATTATGTATGTGCGTGAATCTGTGGATGTGTACGGCATGAGTTGGTGTGTCAGGGAATGCATAGTGTATGGCACATGAGATATGTGTAAATGTACCGCAGGTATACAGTATATAGTAGGCTATACTGTTTAAATATGACTTATTGTGGGGTTCATGTTTAAGGCCTGTATGAACTGTGTGTGTGTGTGTGTGTGTGTGTGTGTGTGTGTGTGTGTGTGTGTGTGTGTGTGTGTGTGTGTGTGTGTGTGTGTGTGTGTGTGTGTGTGTGTGTGTGTGTGTGTGCGTGCGTGCGTGCGTGCGTGCGTGCAGGCGGGCAGGCATGTGCGTGTGTGTGTGTGGAGTGCATAGATACTGAATATATTTTCTCTCACATATTTTCATATGGTATTGTGAATCAACATGTAACATGGGGAAGGGAGGGGGTGCCCTATATGTTTATGGTGTCCACAGGAGGCAGTAACTGCTCCTCCCTGCTCTCTAATGAATCAGATTGGCTGCCCAGCCCCCATGAAGGAGATTACACAAATTTATGCAAAGCCTGTAAATGATTTATATTGCTGAGAACAACAAAGGGCTCTTTACAACAGCCCAGACAAGACAGAGGATAGGGAGAGAAAGAGGGAGAGTTAGAGAGAAAGAGGGAGAGTTAGAGAGAGAGGGAGAGAGAGAGAGAGAGAGAGAGAGAGAGAGAGAGAGAGAGAGAGAGAGAGAGAGAGAGAGAGAGAGAGAGAGAATGGGAGATGAAGGCATGAAACATACAGTAATCCGTACATCCATCACCACACACGTTTCACTGAGCCATTCCTCAGGTATTCTAGGCTAGCCGTTTAAATCATCGAGCACTAAGTCCTGTTCATCCATACAATGAGAAAACAAGATTATGTGGATCAGAAATTAAGGGATTTACATCAGAGATGGCACAGAGGCATTGTTTTGCATTAGTCACAAACATGTAAGTCTTTGCTGTGCAGTCCCATGTCAAGACAGGCAAGTTCCAGTTCAAGTACCAAGTCAACAAAAATGTTGAACAAATATGTGTACCTGAGCTTAGTCATAAAAAGGTAGTGACTAATATAGTCTATTTCAATTCAAGACAAATCTGTGACATCTTGTGATGCATGTATGATGTATTACACTGAATGCTGAGCAGTGATTGTCCATTATTTATAGTCACTGTAGGAGGAAAGTGTCACATTCCAAATGTTGATGATCTACCAATTCACGGCATTTGCAATGTGCAACATGTTGTGAACTTTTAATTAGCTACTTAACTAGATCAGCACTCGGTGGAGTGCAAACTTGCATGCTGTGCACAAGTAGGCCATGGCCTAAGCAGCAGGTCTACTGCTCCCATCCTCTGGCTGATCTCCTTCGACCTCCCCTCACTGGTGAACAAGACCCCAGTCCAGTGTCACTGGTCCTCGGTAGTGCCATAGTGCAATATACACATCATACCAATTAACACAGGTATAGATTCCTGCCAAAATAGTGGGGAAATTGGGGCAGCCCTAGTGTACTGTAGTTTACCATGACTTTCATGTGGATGGTTGAGAGTTTGAACTATGCCTTAGTTTGACGTCAATAAGAGCATGCGGTTGCACCAACACCAAATAAAATCACCAAATAAAATGGGTTCAGATCTGAGACAATTCTCCTGAGTAGGTGTGTCTGAATCCTACCTTGGACGTGGTCTCCAGAGTGGAACTACAGCGGAGAAATTCATTTGTCACTCAGTCTTTGATTTTAACATTTTTAGTGCCCTTATATGAATAAGTTCAGGCCTGGCATCATTTCTAAATATACTGGTTTAGCCCTGGTACAGTGTAATGGTGGGCCAAACAAAATAGCAACATTTTTCACTTCTAGTCTGTGTCTATCCCATGTAAAGTGACAGCGCACAGGATTGTGGAAGCATAACAGTCAGCACTCGTCATTTAATGTCATGATCTTATTTTATTATAGCCTATTTCATTATATCAGTATTAACATAATCACAATCCATCTATGGCGCATTTGCAGGTCGGCTATTTTTACTGACAGAATTAACAGGGAGATTAACAACCCCAATAATAAAAAACACCAGATGAGGTAGGCGGTAGGTACAGTATTGTTATTTGTTAACAGTGTTCTTTAATCATACCCCAACATGATGTGTTATTGTCAAATGGGCAAAGCCTCATTTTTCCATTATTTTTTCAACCAATCTTTAGTCAGCAATTGAAAATTGAGTAGCCAAATTTTACAAATGACAAAATGTGAATTGTCATTCACATCTTTCAACTATATCGTTCAGCTCTGCCCCACAGCAGGGACGATGGGGTGGAGATCAGACATCGGGTGGGTTCTATGATGCGTTGTTACTTTCCCCTTCAAACTAATCAACAGGTCATCAGTTAGTGTGTCAAATAAATAAGTATAAATGAAATGCACAACAAGAGGAAAGGTTTCAACATGCACACCAGTAACTAGAATGTTGGTATAACTAAGACATTCTCTGAAAAACAATTATAAGCAATGGAGCCTTATCAAAGCTGCCTTCTTTGGTAGGTGGCCAACACACCAACATTAGCCAAAACAGAATTGATGTATCACAACAACAGATAACATTGGCTACTGCCATCGATGAATGTCACCTTATTTGCCGATGGCAGTCAACAAGGCCAATACTGATATACTGCCAACATAGCTTGGCGTTTAACACTCAGTGGTCCCACACTGTGCTGTTATGCTGGACACATTGCCTGACGCGGCATGTGCACACTCATACAAGTGGGAGTGTTTTTTTTCCGAGGGGAAGCAACAAGATATGATTATGTCTCCGTTTTACCCACCTCCCATGGCACTGTTGCCTCCCTCATCCTCCCAGGAATGGACACGTGGCTTTATGCACTATTCATAAAGAGAGGCACAAGAAAGAAAAATGGGCCCATTATTTCCAAGCAGTAATGGGATATGTTTGTTCTCTGGCCCTGGTTGTGTTTGTAGTCGGTGCATAATATGTAGGTGCCTACAGTACGTGTGTGTATACAGCATACACAGTATGGCGCTGTGTGTGCATGTTGCATTGTGAAACATACTGTGCCACGACTGCACGTGTGCCGTCTCTATACTATATGATTACATGGTATGCACTGCGGTGCACGGGGGTACATGATTATCATCTATTTGTACACACATAATGCACCGTATATGATCTACATCTGCCTGATGAAATACCTCTTATGTCTGGCATGGAAATCATGCGTGGGTATTGGGTCCTATCCGAGACAATTCAGCATCTTTTACCTCCCATTCCTTATAGATGGAGTGCTGTGATTTGCGTAATTTTTCTGTTTTGTATGAATTAACATGCAATTCCACAAGCAGAAAGGTTTGTGTGTGATTGCAGATAGGAAAAGCATGGTCACTTGCTCATAATCAAAATTCTGGTGAGAAAATATCCAAGTCTTTGAAACATTTCATAAGTTCTGTTTTTTATTATCACTGCAAGTATTTTAAATAGTAGTAGCATTAGTAGTAAAGTAATAATAATGAGGGTAATACTAATAATAATAATAAATCCAAACTTTTCGAAACCAAAGTTCAATTTCAGAAATGTTCAAAACAATCAAAGCAATTCCGCTCTGTCACCTTATGAGCATGTATATTCACTATTAAATAGGGCTTTATGGTGCTTAAATTCAAAATGAATGTTTGTATGTTTGGGTCCCTGGGAGAACTCAAGTTTCTCTTTTGGCTCTCAAGCTCAAAGGTTTGTGAAACTCTGCCTTTAAAGGACCATGTCAGTCTGGCTGGCACCATAACTAATGGTATACTTGATATTACTGCAGGCCATTTTCCAAAGTAAATCCTAGTTTGTTTGATTTTCAAGGAAGCCAATGGTTTCCATTAGTTTCAGAAACTTTCAGCATAGTATCAACATGCAGACTGGAAACTTGCCACAGCCAGATAATCCAACACAACAGTTTTTCTTCAAAGTTAAAAAATGCATTTTAATGCTCTTTGAAGCTCACATTGATATCAAAAGCCTAGACGAAAATAGTCCCTCCAGAAAAGATTAATATCCGTCTGGAAATTTAAATGTACTCTCCTACATTTACAGAATCCAGCAATTATTTTGTAAACAAACAAAATCTGCTAAATCTGTGACTACGACATTAACACTAGTATGGTTGAACACTTCCCATGGCTGACCACTGGAGTGTGGCTGTGACGCCCTCCACCCCCTCCACCCTCCCTACTTTAACCCTCCCTCCATTTGTACGCTGTTAGTAGCAGCCAGGTGCCAAGACCCTCTCTGCACCCCCACCTTTTCTCCCCCCTGTCCTCCCACCCCTTT
This sequence comes from Benthosema pterotum, assembly GCA_039105355.1. NCBI lineage: Eukaryota > Metazoa > Chordata > Actinopteri > Myctophiformes > Myctophidae > Benthosema > Benthosema pterotum. The sequence continues at coordinate 21,359,567 of CM076966.1, read as the reverse complement.
GACCCTGTCCTTCAGACAGCATTGTCTGACAAAACAATGGAGTCATTGTTATCTTAAGGTGGTGTATTGTGATGGGGGTTTGCATGGGGGTGGCGTTCACGCCAAGGACTCCTGCAGCGGTGACCCTGATGACACCCCCCAATATCTCGATGCACGTGCACGCACACGCACGGTCGTACGCATGCATGCATCCATGCACGCACATTGCACACATGATACAGTACACATAAACCACATTCCCAGAACTATACCAGTTCGCTCAGACGTTGGATCACTACGCACATCTGAGGTGGAGAGCGGCTTATTTGAATAAAAACATACACACTTTGCGTCTCTATCAACAGAATTGTCAAAATGTTTATTATAATTAGGTAACTTGATAGGTTGTTTGCATGGTGCTGTACACCTGATCCACTTCTCGCGCTGATATTTAATGTGACATTTTCATAGTAACAACACGGCTCACTAATATGTTGGTGGCTGGGGCCTGGGGATAAGCAGACTTACTGTTATACTCCATTAGTGATCCTCCAATCCTCCATGTGTGTGGATACTGGATATACTTGAATGAAGCTGCATTTTTAATTCCCTCATCTCAAGTTGTGTAAGATACTGTATCAGAGAAATCATTCGCAATGTTTGAATATGACAACAAAGTTGCTTTCTATCATGATAGTCATAATTTATTTTTACTTTGCCCAGCTGTGGCACCAGTACAGCAAAACTTTGGATGTTATTGTATCCACACAGCACAACTTATACATGATTCAATCAGTAAGTCATTTTGTATTTGACCCACTTTGGCATGGCGACCTTCCAATGCAACTAGTAGCATAGTAGTTACAGCCAGAGTGAATCCAAACACATCACGATACTTGATGGCATGTGTAAGATCCAAATCAATTGCCTTAGGCCCTCTGTCCATCAAAGTGTGGATTTCCCATTTGTAGACATAAGACTCCCTTCTAAAATGGTCATCCAAACGACCAAAAGTTGGAAATATTCTAACTCTGCTTCACCAGATTAAAACATCATGCAGATATTTGTATGCTATAGCACAGAATAAACAATTCGGACATTTACAGTATAGTACATACTGGTGGGTGAACTTTTTTTTATTGTAACTTTGCAGTCACTTCCATCATATAAATCTGCTTCAATTTCTGTTTCTTTAAATAATGATGACAAGGCCCAATAGGCACAGTAATAGCAAAACATTTTGTGGTGAGCATGTTTGACCCAACTGCCACTCAGAGGCCCCTTTTCCTCCAGTTGGGAAGCAGTTTAATTCACAGCCTATGAGCCAGACCTTAAAAAAGGAAGAATAATTATAAATTGAGTGTGGCATTATGTCTTAGACATTATGTCAACTCTGGTCGACATAATGCCTAATTGCATATTTTACAGTATTCATGTAAGTAATTAACAGGGTAATAATAATTGAATATAGGTATGGTTTTGCCAATAATTAATGTTCCGATGTTGGATGTTTGGCTCTAAGATCCAAAAAGAACTGAACCATTCCCCAACCGGTGTAAAAAGGGCCAAAGTGACTACTGTGTTGGGATGCAAGGGGTTGGGGTCTGTATGTCTGGCAGGCTGCCTTGAAGGATTACTGTATATACAGTATGTCTCGCGTTCTAGGCCAACCAGGCTGATATAATTTTACCAGCCTCATTTCATCCCATAGTTGGGAGGGACCATTGCGCTGCAATTGCAAATTTTATAGTTAGGCCAACTGGTCAACAAATGGTGTAACTTCATCACTCACAGTGGATGACTGATGGACTAGGTCAGTCAAAGACATTCGCATGTGTATGGGGATAGGCCTGTTGTTGTAGTCCAGCCAAAAATGTTAAGAACACACTCTCGTACACCTTCACAACCCCCCCCCCCCCCTCTCTCCCTCTCTCTCTCTGTGTATGTGCGCGCCACTGGATCACCCCAACTGACCCCAAAGGAAGCCCTTGTGGGCCCCAGTACAAAGCCAGGGCTCTAGGGGGATTGGGCATGTAACTTTGTAACAATGACAAACACTATACGACCCTGGCAGCAGCAGTGGAAGAAGTGCTCACGCGTTGTACTTAAAGGAGTATTTCACCTGCCAAAAATACTTATTTTCTATTATATACCCACCCTATAGCCCCTGACACACCAAGCCGACGTCGCCCGACGTCGGCCAACTGCTGTGTCGCCTTGCGTCGCCTTGCGGCGCCTGTGTCGGGCCAGGTCGGGCTCCTTGGACACACCGCAAAGACGACACACGACGGTCAACTAGCCATATACGTTCTGCGCATGCGTGCTGCTTGTGGAAGAAGAAGAAAAGAGGAGGCGAAAGATAAGAAGAAACCCAAGATCACCTCTAAACATCGTGTGTGGGGCATATAATAGTAGTCGCACCAACCCCCAGGTGTCTGCTGTTAAGACGCTGTGAATAAATGAGTTGATGTGTTATAATGATGTGAAAACTTTTTAAACGATCTGGTATCATCTGTGTTGAAACAGAGCCATAGAGTATAGACAGAGTGACAACTCCATCCACTTCATGGGGTAGTCCAATGGCGGCTCTTCTGCTTAGACTTCAATAGAGAATGGGGACAACTCCTGGACCTGAACCATTGGATTCAGGCAACAGCCCAGCGTTAATGATCTTAAATCGCTTTATTTTATATTGTTTTTAGTGATAGTACAACACAAACATGTCAGCGGTACAATAACAACGTTACTGTACCGTTGACATTTTGAAACCTTGCCTAAAATAAGTCTCTATTCAGCTGCATCATATGAACTGCATGAACAGCAGCTCGAGCGCTTAGTTTCTGGCCCCTCAATGTCGCAACTCTTCTACTATGACCAGATGAGTCTAAGCGGCGGGTCCTGCGCATGCGCCGTTGTTTTCTCTGTTGGCTGCGTAGTGTACTCTAGGTGGACAAGAGTTGCGACATTGAGGGGTCAGAAACCAAGCGCAAATGAGATAAAGTGACAAACTGTTGGAAATGCATTGTTTCTCAACGAGGGCGGCGCAAATAAGAGCTAATTTAGGAATTTGTTCATCGTGGCAACTGTTGTAAGGTATTGTACAGGCTTACTACAAAAATATCATAAAAGCTGGGCCGTTGCTTGAATCCATTGCATAGGCTACTACTTCCAGTCCAGAACGTGTCCCCTTTTGTTGTGCTAATTCAATAGAAGTCTATGTAGAAGAGCCGCCATTGGACTGGCCCCATGAAGTGAATGGTGTTTGCATAACTGTCTATAGCCTATTATAAGGCTTTGATTTCGAGCCGAGGACCCCTTTGACATGTATTAGTTTAAGGACCCCCATTTGTGGCATTTCTATCTCTGAGACCCCATTTTTAACTGTAAAATCGTTGTTAATTAACTCTTGAATGTACAAATGGTCCATTTGATTTCATATGTACACTTAGTTTATACCCTGGCTATTATGTTACAAAGTATAATGTAGCGAGGGACCCCCTGGACGCCTCTGTCTTTGGGAATCCCTGGGCCACAACAAAAAGCAACGGCTTGTTATCTGAACAGCCAATCACAGAGTGAGCTGTTCCGCCGATGGCCGACGCCGATTCAATATGTCAAATCGGCTAAAAAGCTTCCGACGGGGGGCCGACGTGTGGCGACGTGCGGGACACACCGGGGAAACTAGGCCGGCCAACGCCGACCGACGGCCCGACGGCCGACCGTCGGCTTGGTGTGTCAGGGCTTAAGAAATGAAAAGCCTTGAAGATTTCTTGAGCTTGTCGCATTCCAATTTGCATAGGAATGTGACAAAACCGCCGCAGTGTTTGGGTGAGTTTTTACTTTACTGCAGTGTTTAAAGATTATACACTCCAGAAAAGTAAAATGAATCAAAAGTGTACAGTATACAAAGTTAGTTACAAACATAGTTACACACCACTACCTGGCAGAGATCCATGTAAGTGATTGTGAAGGTTAATAACCTTTGCAGCAGGCTTCAAGAAAGCGGTAACATTTCATTAAAATGAAACACACAACACCATACATGCATTTAAGCAAAATTCCCAACCATATACAGTATAAAACACAGCAGCCTATACAAATTGTATGAAGTTCAATCAATAAGAAGATTCAGTGTTTCATGTTATCCAGTTCACAAACTCTCTGAAAGTTCCTTCTGAACTTTCACAAAACATGATCTGCCCAACAACCTCTGGTTGATGTGGGCACATCAGCATTAGATAGCATGCTATGTAGATCTAGCGTGCACTCTATACGTCGATTTTGCACTGCTAAACAGATGTTATGATTATGATTATGATTCTCGATTTTTATGTATTTGCTGTATTATTGTGTGTTGTTCTTTCTTAATCTTTCTGGATTAAGAAAGAACAACTGCAAGTCTGCAAAAATGCTTAAATTGTAATTTATAAATTAACATGCTGACATGTCATGTCTTGACTACAGGAACTAAAGTACGGCACCACGATTACTGTATATCGAAAAATCAGAATTTGCCATTTTATCAGATAAAGCAGTGGAAAGCCATGCACTCTAAAAGTTTTTTGTTCTTTTGTAATAAGAGCATCTTCTGATAACATTTAAAGCAAGGTATCAACCACTAAGATTTCAAATAATTGCACATTTCTTTTGAAAAATGATGCCAAAATGTGCATGTATAGTAAGTTATTTTGACATTCACAAATAAATTGGACTGGTGCATAACCAATTTCCAGAATAATTAGATCATTATATAAAACCTATTGATAACATGACTTACACAATAATACACAGCTGCAATAGTTAGTTCTGAAACTATATAACCCCATAAGGACCATTACCTACTGTACCAGCTCTCCTCTCTGTGTGTGTGGATCTCCATCAGAAATGTGGGGGTCAGGGTGTGGACGGACGACCCGTCTGCCCATCTCCTCCCGCTGAATACCAGCAGTATCGTCTTACATGCACACATTTGGCTGTCAGCCTGTCTCTATCTCTCTCTATCTCTGTGCATATGTCTGAGCGGTCTGGGGGAATAAGGAGGCCAAACAGAGTGGCCTTTGTGGAGACGGGGTGCTGTTGGCGTGGCGTGGGCTTAAACGCTGCTTCCTGTGCTGGGACTCTCTGTGAAAAGACAAATTTCGGGCACAAGTCTACATAAACATATCCCCACAGCAAATCAACAGAGATATAACAGATACTGTACGCATATCATCGCCATGTTATTTCCAAGAGATCCCTGCAACACAATTACAATATGAATGCATATTATTAAAAAAATCAAATTACTACTGTATAAAGATTGTTTGTTTGTTGCTAATGGCAATACAATTTACATAGAAGATAATACAGATAATATTGGTATAATAACACTGACACGTGGCACCCCTAACCCAGCTGGGACGTCTGTGTCCCTAAATTGGTCAGTGCAGTTTCCAGGCTTTGGCTGAAACATCAAGCTGAGTAACAGAGATTAGTTTACTGTTTCTATAGAAAATCTACTTTTTCTCTCTCTCCCCCTCTTGGCAGGTGCATGTGTGTAGCAAGAAAGGCAGACTTACTACTTACACCAGAGAGTGAGAGAGAGACAGGGGCGGGTCTAGGCATAGCATGGGGGGGCAATGCCCCCCTAACATGCAAAACAACCAAAGATATTTCAAATTAAAGTGCTTATATTTAATATGATTTAAAACCGTACTACTGCTACTAACTAACTACAGCTGTGGCACCACTAAACCAACGGCATTTCATCATTGAAAACAGAAAACTCTCGGTTACTAAGACCAGTAACCGAAAATGGCGACTTCATCGCCTGTGGCGCGACTGAGGCGGGTGATGAAGTCGCCCCCATACCATTTTCTACATCCTCCCCTGTAGTGAGAGAGAGAGAGAGAGAGAGAGAGAGAGTTTGCGATAGTACTGGAAGTTTAAGTAATAACTAAGTGTTAGTTTAATATCAGTTTAATAACACTGGGTGACAAAAACAACTTGAAGAGTGAAGACCCTAACAGGAGTCCTTCTACTATGCTTATACCACTTGGTACCACAACGCCTCAAAGACCCTGAAAACAAGACTACAGACGTCCCAAAACAGACTGGTCAGGCTTTTACTTATTCCACCTCATCCCTGCAAACTTTGACAGTCTGGATTGGCTTAGGGTTGAGTACAATTTACAATGGGTCAGGTACACAAGATTCGATACACTACCAAAATACCTGTCCACTCAAAACAGCCAAACAGCTTAGCCACACCTCCAAGTTTTGACTTGAGACTTAAGACCTGATACTTAAGACAATCAAAATAGGGCCCTTAATGTCAATGAAGTCCACTCCCACAATACCAGAGGGAGTGCAACTAACCATGTGCAACCCAGGCTTGGCAGATAAAAGGTACTTAATTCCTTCCCCTCATATGCCACCAAAATGTGGAACGCCTTACCACCAGTCATTAAGACATGACTCCCTGGACTCCTTCAAAACCACTCTCAACTACAACTAGTGTGACCAGTTTTTCAGATTTGTTTTAATTGTACTTGAATTGTATCGCCAAGCTGTTATCAGTTTTGTTGTAATGTAGTGCGTACTTGACTTGTACCGCAATTCTCCATTTCTTTTAATAATAAAACATTAATTTCATTCTGGGTTATCATTCCATAATCAGGCATGTTCTGGCATGGCCTCATGCGGTGGTGCATGCATCACTGAGAGATGAAGGAGGTGAGCAACGCACCAGGCATGTGCATGGGGGGGGGCATGGGCATGGGGGGCAATGCCCCCCTAAATGCCCAGACTGCTCCACCAAACATGATGGCATGCAAAACAACGCAAGATATTTCATGCTTATATTTAAAAGTATTTGAAACACTACTGCTACTAACTAACTCCAATCGTCTCACCACTAAACCAACAGCATTTCATCATTGAAAACCGAAAACTCTCTGAGTCAGACCTTTAGCTTTATGCATGCCGCGTGTCTGTTGTAACTCCAACAACAACTGATGTTATTATTGATGCTTACTTGCCCAATAAAAGTCCTGTAACAGAAAACGGTATTTTCTCCTGCCCATCCCAATTGGAAAATGTTACATCCGCCCCTGCAGTGCATAGTGAAGCTCTGAATAGTCGTGTGACCTCACCTCCTGGTCACAGTGGGTAGTGGATGAGGTCATTTGGGACAAGAACAGGTCAATGGCTAATTAGAACCCTAAAACACTATACAGGTCAGAGAGGTCAACAGAAAGTCACATTACATCACCATAGCACATTGAGTGTATTATAAAGCATTGGCTCTGGGAATGGATGTGTAAGGCTATGGCACTATTGGAAACAAATAGACCTTTTGACCTATCGCAGAACAAATCACTACACATTTTAGAAAGACCCAGCCTTGGTTGACCGAAAATGGAAGGAACTTAAAGTTCCTTCCATAAACTATGGAAGTTCCTTCCATAGTTTATGTTTACCTTACTATGAGCATTATAGAGCATTTAATTATAAATTATATTTAATTATAAATTATATTTTCTTACTATGAGCTGATCAACACAAACCAGAGTTCTAAAAGTGGAGTTAACAAAATAACATGCAGCAAGCCGACATGCCCTTGAGACAACAACTACCTGCTTCAGAGAAAACCAAACAATTTAGGCATTTAGCAGACACTTTTGATCCAGAGCGACAATTTAATCAGGATTTACTATACATTTTACAATGTAGAAGTACAAGCAAGTACTGTGGGCTGGTATATAATAGAAGTGCTATGGGCCGAGATGGAGTCTGGAGAGGTGTGTTTTCAGACTGCGGTGAAAGGCAGGTAGTGAGTCTGTGGTTCTGATGATTGCAGTGGGAAGGGCATTCCATAGTTTTGGAGCCAGGAGGGAGAAGAGCTTGGGGCACATGGAGCGTTGTCCAGCGCATTAGCACACTAATGTTATATCAATCTGAGGAATAATTTAAATGAAGTTGTAGCGATCATCAACAGATGGAACCTGATGATGAGCTGTGGCAGCCCCTCATGGGAATTAGCTGAAGTTGTGTAACTGATTTATCAATTTGTAATTTTTCAGTGTAACAGTTGCCTTATTTACAAACATGCACCTGACACAAAGTTGACTAATGAATTTACCACCATATGATTATGTAAAGTTCGGAAAGAGATGCCTGTACCACCTCCACCCACAGAAAGAACTATATCAGCTTTTCGGCCCAAGTCGCAGGATCCACTCCTGACGGTGCTGTCATACTCCTCCCAGAACCCAAAGACATGGTCTCTCTGGCGCTGAAATGTTTTGTCATATGAACTTACCCTGTGGCGAAGCAGACATGACAAGTATAATTTTTGAGCAGATTTCACCCTCTGCCGCATCCATATCTCTCTCTATCACTCTGTATATTTATCTCTCATTCTCTCACACATGCTCACACGCAGTGTTGGGACATGTGCACTATGTAACTTAATATATTACATAATATATTACCAAAATGCAGTAACTTTAATATAAATATATTACTTAACAAAAAAAGTAATATATTTTTCTTCCTGCATTACTGCATTACTTTCAATATTATTTTCTGTCAATCTGTCTCATTGCAAGTGTTCTTGTGAAATTATTTTGACAGCTGCAGAGGTTAAATAATTATTTATTTTCTATAATTTGTCATCAAATTGACAGGGGTCAATGACTATGTGTTGTGTATGTGTCCCAACAGGACAAGCACTTCTCACAATCTCTCTGATGCAAGGCAGAATAAAAACACACGCTGATAACTTGCTTAGTTATATTACCTTTTACAGGCTACCCTTCCTTTTATGGTACGGTAACTACCAGGTAATTGCTGACAAGATGGCAATAATAACTAAGTAAGTAATTGGTATTGCCTGGTAATTGGTAACAATAACAACCAGGTTGTTACGATAGAAAAGAAGAATTACTAGGTATTTAGTAAGTACTTACCAAGTATTTTCCCTGACAACCATGTAACTTATAAGTAGCTGGTAATTTCCAGTATCTAACCATTAACACTTAAATTGCACCTTTGGTGATTTTTACCCCTTGTTGCCAAAGCAGGGACGGCACAGATCTAGCTTACTACTTATGTAGCCTATATATAAACGAGTGGCTGACCCCTCTGAATCACCATTACAGTGACCAGATTTCTCTCATTCGTATCCTCATCTCCATAACATCCTCCTCATCTCCATAGGAATCCATTCAAAACAAAAAACACACTGTTTTCTCTAAAGGTGCCATCATAATCCATTATTTTGTGAAAGGCACCCATCCATTAAGATCCTTATTGTGTTTTTTGACTGCATCGTGGGGAAAATACCACCGATTGTAATGATAGCACACAGATCAGCCCTGCTGCTGAAGCAGTTTTGTTTGCTTCCTTCCTTTCTATGTGAAATCCCCAGAAGCATCCAATATGTTTCAACATTTCAACATTTTATTATAAATTATCGTTACTGTAAAATTGCTTCTGGAATAATCACAGATGTACATTTGGATTTATTTTTTTCATTTCTTTTCCTGAAATGCTGTCAATATTGAGTGCATTGTGACGGTATATTCCACCCAGGTGAAGGAGCTTGGTCTTTGCTCTGTTCAACTGTATCATCTTTCCTCTGTCAGTAAAACCTACTTGAGTAGTTTAATAGATGCACAAATGCAAATGTAATGTCAGTGCCAATTCCGTGCTAGTATTCCGAACACAGAATATGCCAGTATTATATACAGTTTCCCATGTGGCACACCTGTTCACCCAATCACAGCGCAGAAAGCCACACCTTCTAGCCAATCTTGGCGGCCAAATCACAGCCCCAAATACGGAATCATTTTGGGCAATTGGGCATATACAGTATATGTGTGTATGTGTACATGCGCGTGTAACCTCACAATCACATTTATGTGTGAACTGAGGTGTGTGTGTGTGTGTGTGTGTGTGTGTGTGTGTGTGTGTGTGTGTGTGTGTGTGTGTGTGTGTGTGTGTGTGTGTGTGTGTGTGTGTGTGTGTGTGTGTGTGGGTGGGTGGGTGGGTGGGTGGGTGGGTGTGTGTGGGTGTGGGTGTGGGTGTGGGTGTGGGTGTGCGCAGTGTGTGGGTGTGTGTTGTGTGAACCGATTAGCTGAGTGCTTAGCCCGAATGGCCCAGCCGCTCAATAGTGTGTTACCTGAATGTGACTGCAGTCATCTGCAGGGGTCAATAAGTCATAAAAAACAGATCGAGAGACATACACACACACAGCTACTGTCTTGCACCGCTCAAAAAAACGTATTCTGAATTTCACAAGCCCTTTATGTGCTATTTTCCACTCTGCACCTTCAGCACAGGTGCGCCCTGCTATTTTGACTACTCTTTAGTGTGTCAGGTGGTCACAAACTTTTTCCAGCGAGGGCCACATAACTTTTCCCTTCCCCAATGGGGGCCGGGTCAGTTTGTAACAGAAAAAAGTGTGACGATCATAGAGGGGTGCCTAAATGTAAACATTTATTGTTTTGGTTCAGCTGAGCTAAACAATAAATGTTTAGCTCAGCTGAAGCTTTGAGAGGTTGTGTCTGCTCAAATTTGTCTTTTTCAAGCCTTGTAGCCTACTTGTAATGTTCAATTACCACAATAATAGCTTGAACAATCTTATTGTTTATTACCATTGAAACATTTTCGATTTTGTAGGCTACTATTCAAACACATAATTTTGGTGGAAAAAAAGTATTGACCTTGTAGCTGACTGTCTTTCTCTCTCTTTAACCGCATTTATTTTTATTTTTATTTTTATTTCTTTCAATTTAACTCTGAGAGTCCATTGTTTTTTTAAAATAAGGGTCCATGTGATTATTTAGCTGGGGGCTGGACGTCCCACTTTGAGGAGAGCCAGCGAAATCCAAAAGCGACCTCGCCCGCGGGCGCCCGGTTTCAAAAACGGGCGCCCGGTTTCACAAAAACGGGCGCCCGTTTTCAAAAGCGGGCGCCCGTTTTCACAAACTAGGCTATGCCTAAACCTAACTCTAACCCTAAACTTAACCTCAGTAAACCTATGCCTAAACCTAACCTAACCCTAACCATAACCTTTTGAAAAGGGCGCCCGTTTGTGAAAACGGGCGCCCGCTTTTGAAAACGGGCGCCCGTTTTCAAAAGCGGGCGCCCGGTTTCACAAAAACGGGCGCCCGTTTTTGTGAAACCGGGCGCCCGCTTTTGAAACCGGGCGCCCGCGGGCGAGGTCGCTTTTGGATTTCGCCCCTGCTGACTTTGAGAGCCACTGTTCTCTAGCATCACATATTGCTAACCAGCACTGAACAACTGATCAATATGAAGCAAAAGAGTCACGAAGGTTTTGCTTTTATCATAAGCCTACTTTTAGTTCAATTCAAAGCGCTTCTGAGACTACGCAGGTGGAACAAATGAAACAAGTGAGTGACACCCAGGACCATGAGTGCAGACAGAGTAACGCCAACTCTGTTCACTTCATGGGGCCAGTCTAATGGTGGCTCTTCTACATAAAGTTGTATTGAGAATGGGGACAAGTTGGCAACAAACACGTTTGCTTGAGCGCTCAATTTCTGACCCCTCAATGTCGCAACTTCTCTGCTATAGCGCACCCGTCGTCTCCCTTAGCTGGCTGCTGTTCATTTTCTTGGCTGCCTTCCAGCCAACGGAGATCGTGTCGCACATTTTTCAATCAAAAACAGTTGCACGGGTGAAAACCATGTTTTGGGACCTGTTTTGAGCATTTTGCAACCTGGTGAGCTTGCAGATCAGCTGGTTTCAGCGCACTTGACTGTGTGTGTGTGAAAGAGAGAGAGAGAGAGAGAGAGAGAGAGAGAGAGAGAGAGAGAGAGAGAGAGAGAGAGAGAGAGAGAGAGAGAGAGAGAGAGAGAGAGAGAGAGAGAGAGAAAGAAACGAAAGCAGCATTAGGCCTACTTACATTTCAAAGTTGGAAAAGACCCGCGATTATTATTATTAATATTATTTTTACACCAGACAGCTCTGTCTGTCTGAAGCCTGGGTGGGGCTGCAGCTAGTCAATCTGTCTGTGCGCACCAGACTCAGCTTTGCGTGAGAGGTTTGTCATGTGCGCTGCTCGGGGGAATAATGTGGGTGGGTGGATGCGTCGGGAATTGTTCAGGGGGCCGGGTAAAATGGGGCGGCGGGCCGGGTCCGGCCCGGGGGCCGTAGTTTGATGACCCCTCTTTAGTGTGTCTGTTGGGCACAAAATGTTTGAAAACATTCTGCTGTTTGAAAAGTTTCTTATTTTCAACTTTAAATGAATGAAGTGTTTTCTCTTTTTGAAGATTTGTTTTTGGCTTAGTTTGTTTTTGGCTAGTTTGAAGTGAAGATAGACAGGAAAGAAAGAGAGAGAGAGAGAGCGGGTGTGCAGCAAAGGTTGTTATGAATGGGATTCAAACCAAAGCCTAAATGTGGCATTGACGCAGACCACTTGGCCGGTGGGTGTCCCATGCAAGTGCTTTTTGTGTTTTTTTCCCCTAAAGATTCTTTGTATCCACTTATGTGTGTCAGACTTAATATAATGCTCTCTGTCCCTATGTCTCACTCTCCCTTTCTATAAGACAGGAGGGTATTCTGTTGCCAATCTTCCTTTCCTCTCTCGCTCTCTTCTCCTCCCAGCATTAGCAGGGCACCTCCTCACTCTGTCTGTCTGTCTGTCTGTCTGTCTGTCTGTCTGTCTGTCTGTCTGTCTGTCTGTCTGTCTGTCTGTCTGTCTGTCTGTCTGCCTCTCTCTATATCTTTCTCTCTGCCACTCTCTCTCTATCTGTCTCCTGTCACAGGGGTCTTGACATGACTGACAGCTCTGACACCACCAATCAGCTGCAGCTCGGCAAGGTCACCCACCACTGCTTGGTTCTGATTGGCTGCTGTGCCTCAACCTGTCATCCCTGTCTACTTTGATCAGCGCATGGCAATGTGTGTGTCTGTGTGTGTGTGTGCGCGCGCGCGCGCGCGCGTGTGTGTGTGTGTAATGCGTGTGTGGTGGAGACAATAACTGTGCTATGTGTGTGTGCGTGTTGTTGATTGGCAAGGTGAGGGTGTGATTGAGGATTGTGCGTTCAGATGGAAGATGTGAGAAAGGTTAATTTGGGATGGTGAACGGTGGGTAGTCTAGCTCAAACTGAGACAGTCCTTACAGCAAGTAATTAAATCGCAGCAAAGGCTTTTGTGTGTGTATGTGTTGACTAACGCACACATCAAGAACATAAAAAACATAGTACAGCTGAGCAAGCAATGTCACACTTTAGACTCCTTACTGTCCATTTTGTTGCTTCCCAATAAAGTGCCAATTAATTCTTTCAGTACATGTCATTACAATGCTATTCCATTGTATACCAGCAGCTGCTTTTATTAGCTGCTGCCAGTGAATGGAAATGTGTACATGTGAGGTGAAGGAATGGGGAGGTTGGGAATCGGATGCAAGTTCTCTTAAGTTCTAGACTCTTAAGTTCTATGCTAGTTCCAAAAATATTGTAAAGGTACAGATCAAAAGTTTAAAATTACTACTAAGGATCACAGAGCCAGTTGGGAGAAACATGCTGACTGAGATTCAATCAAAATGGTGTATTAAAGAAGATCATCTGTTCTGAAGTAGTCAAAGGTATGGAGCATGTATTCTCTTTTGTTATCTTAAGTTTACTATAATTATATCATAACATTTGGGAATGTAATGAATTCAAGAGTCTGTGTTATCTATGGGTCATTAACAATATCTCTCCAGGCCATTGACGTTGATCAAATGTATAGGCGAAAGGGCAATTTGTTTACAACATAATGATACCCTAAAATATATTTTCATCTAACAATGTCAATTCTATGTACATATACAAAAATATATATCTAGCCTTGAAACAAGAAAAATCTGTCAAGTAAAAGTTGTGGGGCACCAATCAGGGCCCAGTATGCAACGAACAATGATGAACCTCGGTTCATCACTGTTTGTTGTGTCTATGCCTATACTTTAATGCACAGAACAGTCTGGGAAAACGGAAATGAAATTGAACTTCATTTCCATGTTTATTAAGGAGCACTTAACCTTAATTGGTCCTCACTAATGCTCATTATGAGTAAATGAGCATCATTTACATCAACTCACTCTGGCTGTCTCAAATGTGGGCTGTGGGCAGTTTAGAAAACTGCCTAACAATCACATCGTCATAAGTGGGCCAAATCCAGACCATTTACAAGAATAATCAGAAAGGTCTACAGCGACATGGGGATCTATCAGGTGTAATAGTGTTGCATAATAAGGCAAGAGAAGATTCAGGAAAGTCTTTAACACGTTTCCCCAGGAGGGGCAAAATCAACTTGCGATTGAGGCAGATGGCCACGGCTGATAGTAAGTTTGCAGACTGATAACTATAGGCCACGGCCGTCTTCCTCGGCCGCAAATTGTTTTCGCTGTCTCCCTAGTGGTCAAATATCTACAGTATATACCTGATATATATCCCCTCCACTGGGGGGGGGGGGGGGGGTCGGGCACACGGGCCTGGCTCCTCTACCCTGCACAGCACCACCTGTACACCCTAATCTGTATTGAATACTGCAGAACCCCAATGGAAACATATAGTGCTTTCTTGAATGTGGTTCAATCCTTTTAGCATTGTATTTGCATTCAACGGTACTCTTCTGTGCTTCAGTTAATAAAGTATTCAATCAATCAACCCCCTGCACTCCAAAACTACAGTTATCCTTGCAGCAGTTGCTTCAGCCAGCAATCAACTCCCTGATGGCCTCTACTAATCACTGCTCAGAGAACAACGGGAACTACAGCCAAAGCCAGTCTCTCTCTCTCTCTCTCTCTCTCTCTCTCTCTCTCTCTCTCTCTCTCTCTCTCTCTCTCTCTCTCTCTCTCTCTCTCTCTCTCTCTGTCTCTCTCTCTGCTCTCTGTCTCTCTCCCTCTCTCTCTCTCCTCCGTGAACAACGGGAACCGCAGCCAAAGCCGCTCTCTCTCTCTCTCTCTCTCTCTCTCTCTCTCTCTCTCTCTCTCTCTCTCTCTCTCTCTTTCTCTTCTCTCTCTCTCCTCTCTCTCTCTCTCAGTGGCGTGCTACTGCCTTGACCCCTTCAACCTCTCCAGCTGGCCTCTGACCCCTCACCACATGATAAGTGTCTGTGACCTCCGACCTGTTTGGATAATTAAATAGGCGTGACCTCGGGGAGCCTCAGTGGAAATCTGTCAGCGATGATTAGGACGGGGTGAGGATGAGGTAAGATGGCAGCGTGATGAAGAGGCCATCAGTCCTGAAGAGACGCTATCGAAAGCTAGATTTGAGAGGTATACGTATACACTCTCAGAGGAGAATCAACAAGAGTGATTTTACTGGGTAGTTTGGGTCACGCCATGCCCTGCATGTTTGCATGTGCATGTGTGTGCATTTGCATATGTGTGCGTGTGCGTGTGTGTGTGTGTGTGTGTGTGTGTGTGTGTGTGTGTGTGTGTGTGTGTGTGTGTGTGTGTGTGTGTGTGTGTGTGCATGCGTGCGTGTGTGTGTGGTGTGGTGTGTCCATGCATGCTGTGCAACGTTTAGTTGACTAAGTGCTTTCACAGGTAAAAGCAATAACGCAAAACGAAAACATAATGTATGCCTTGTGCATGGCACAAACATAATTGTGGCCTACATGTACACCTATTGGTACGTTTATATGTAGGCTATAGGAGCTAAACAGAAATTAGTTCAGTCTACATTTTAAGATCAGGTGTTAAAGAGAAGGGATGTTTTGTAAACAGGCAGACCTTCATTGTACCTGGTGATCTTTTGAATGGTCCATCTCAGAATCTTCCCTCCATATTCAGGGATCAATTTGAATACAATTTCAATCGTTTAGTGCATTATGTTATTAGAGCCCATTAGAAACACATTGGTGAAGAAATTTCATGGTAACGATTTAGTTCCCAGATTGGTATTAACTTTTCCCTCCACCCAGACTTTAAGTCATTCGTATGCATGGATCAGTCCCCACCTCCTCCTAGTGTGGTTCAGTGCTACCATCCCACTGCAACTGAGATGGATGGGGATAAGTGGTGAGGAGGACAGGGGGCAAGTGTGCCCCCCAAATGTGGACATTTGTGGTACTGTAGATGAAATGGCTTGGTGTAGCATCCTGAGAGATAAGGAAAATTAATGATCTGAGTAGTTGTTTAGGCTGAAGTGGTTATAAAGAGATGGTATTAAAGTGCAACATTTATACAATAAATTGGATTTTAAATTCATGGTGGACCACTTTAAAAAACAAAGAGAAAACATGCTTTTTAAGTAAAGACGATGGAGTATAGTACACTAACTGATACTGCTAAATCAAACAGATAGTGCTGGACAGAAGCCAAAGTGAGAAAGGATTTGCTTTTGGCAGAACCTTGGATCTCCATATTTTAAATTCTCATGTATCATTATATTTTTAAATAAATGAATGTCCTGGTTCATTGTATAAGTATCACACATACCGGTAATGAGAATGGCCGATGAAGCTCATTGCATTGTGTCACGTCATGGGATTAGATCTGCTATACATAGCCGGCGGGTGGGAAACAACTGTGGGCTAGTATTGTGTAGGGGGGGACGCATTTATGGTGCTCTGAAATTATTATTTATTTGTTTGTTTGTTTGTGTATTTATTTATGTGATAGAGAAGTAGAAAAGATGATGAACACTGCTCTAATATTTTAGAAATAATTCAACAATACAGATGATGTTACATCCTCAGTGACCCCAACAAAAATAATCAGAACTACGTGTATATTCACCAAAACCAGGGCATAACTCTCAACACGGCACTCAGGCAATAAACTAATACAGCAACCAAGTATTTTATACAACTTAAGTAAAAAAAAATACCCTTTTAAAAGCATTCTCAACCTAAAAAAGTATACAGCCTGTTCAAACTATTTCAAACCCAAATCAAAGAACAACAAAAGAATGCATGCATTCAGTGACCATGTGTGTCTGGCTTCACCTTGGCCAGCTGTAATTCTCCTGACATTTTTCCGCACAGCTTAATTGCTATTCATTCCATAATAGGACGCATTGTGCTCCTAATGGCAAGAAATGTCAAATCAGCATTTAAAGGGGAGGCTCTTCTTCATCCTCGCCTCGGTTTGCCTTTTGTTGATGAAAAAGGACACACCTGACCATGACAATGGTACAGCCGAGTGGAGGATGGCACTGTTGACACATCCTGTTGTTTTCTCTGCGATTCACCAGCGCTAGAGGTCTGAGGGACCATACTATAGCTTTACCACGGACACCTTATGAACCTGCAAACACTTTGTTTGCCTCACACTATCATTTGAGGGCGCTGACATGCATTTAATCTCTGTAAATTAGTAACAAAAAGAAAGGGCAAGAAAAACAACAGCACAGAGATGTCTTCTTCCCCTTCAATTATGTTTGTACCTTCATTGCTTCATCTCTTAACTTTATGACACCAATTAGGATACAAGAGTCTTCAAATGCAACAGACGGACTGACAGTCACTCCAATGCTGTGGCACTGATGAAATACAAGTGGTAAGACACTAAAGTGCATGTTTGAATAAAGTTTAATGTGCTTAGCATGATGATGACAAAGCAGTGGTTCTCAACTTGAGGAACCCAACCGTCATTCTGATGACAGTGAAGTTATAATTGAAGGACTTTAAAAGGTATACACATGAATTTGTTTTTGTGGTTTTGGGCTGCCTTACAGTATGTGTCTTTTATCCACATGTAGCAGGTGGCTACAGCCTCTGTCGTGATGGCCTCCAAAGTCTAGTATCTGCCCCTGGCCTGAGGGGATGTCCCTTTGATCTATAGTGGTTAGGATGTTGGACTTACATGTGGGAGACCTGAGTTCAAATCCCGAGCGGTACACATACGTAAATTGTAAATTGGCCTCAGAATTGCTAACTGATTTGTTGATACCTGTAATCACCTGCCATTAATTGCCATATTTCCCTATGCTATAATCCCCTTCCCTATGGCCTTTATCAGTTCCAAATGAGCATTGCCACTTTTGTCCACCAAAAGTTTCCACAATGTCTGCCATTGTTGATTTAACCACGGGACGCCAACATTTCATGGCAGAGGTGGGTGGGTGGATGTATAAAATTGGAGCATGTAGGGACCCATAAGAATAAGACTATCATGAAATTACAATCTTCGCTACACTTGCATTGGGAGGTTTTATGGCAGTAGAATAGATAAGACGGATTAGACAGAGTCATGGTCATGTTGAATTGTGTTTTGTTTTTTTGTTTGTTTATTTTACCTTTGTTTTTTATGTTATTTTTCAGAAATTCACAAATGGAAACAAATCACTGTCTTCGCATTGAAAACCATCGTCAGAATTTGTCTCACATATGTAGCCTAGAAGCTTGTAGAGCTGCTATTTTCAAACAATTACATCCTCTCTTAAATGAGAACCTGGTGAAAGTGAGGTTATCACACAACAGTTAGCACTGTATTGGTATTTTCGCTCATTTCTTCTGAAATGATCACTTGTCACTATAGCCAGATATTGACCTTGATATTGTTCAATTTTGTGTCATGCACATCCCACAGACAAACAACATAACCATGCTTATTGTTCCTATACCCTGAAAGGCCTACAAATGGTTAACAGGGCAGTTTTTTTAGGAATCATTTTTTATGAATAATTTCTATGATTATTTTTGCACACATAATTTAGAATTACAGACTTTTACAGTACTTGTAGCTTAGTATTCCTACACTGCATTATTGCAGTATGTTGTACTTTTTTCAACGCTAAGAGAGAGATAGAGAAAGAGAGAGAGAGAGAGGAGGGTGGGGGGTGGGATGTGGTGGGGGGTTAAATGACATTCGGCTCCCGGGTCCACCTTGGGCCACCTGATTGTTCCCAAATAAGAACCAAGACACATGCCACAAGACTCAGGGAATGAAAGAAGAGAGAGGCGAAAATCAATAGAGTGCAATTAAACACAAAGCATGGCTCTGTGGAGCTGAGGGGAATTTGTTATTTATTAAATTCAGTCTTCAGCCTTCTCTCGCTCTCTCTCTCTCTTCCCCCACACTTGCTTCTCCAACCTCCATATAACACCCTGCTATAATGTATGGACCTCTCTGTCTCTCTCTCTCTCCTTGTCTCTCTCTCTCTCTCTCTCTCTCTCTTTCTCTCACTCTCTGTCTCTCACCTGATAAAAGCGACTTTCTCATTCATTTGTGGGCTGAAACGATCGTGTGGAGAAGACGGGGGGAATTCAGAATCAGATGCACTGACTGGCCTCCATCGATCGGTGCCTGGCAGGTCCCGTCAGCTTCTCAGTCCAAGAGAGTTGGGTTGGAAGATAGGGGTGTCTGACCATAGATCTGAAGTCACGTTAGAACCAACATGCATTTAGGTGTAGGGGTAGAGATGGGGTTAGTCATTTCTCCAGCAGGGGCGAAATCATTTTGCGCGGGCGCGCCCGTCGGGAAACGGGCGCCCGTTTT
>CM076966.1:21212647-21335147 GCA_039105355.1 Benthosema pterotum | reverse complement strand
TGGAGGGGGAGACGATTCCGAACATAGAGCCAGAAATATAGAAGAGACAGTGACCTGGAGAGAAAGAAATGGATAAATGCAAATAGGGTAGAAAAAAAAAGAGACAATGACAGACAGGGAGATAGAAAGAAACAGCAAAGAGGTGTGCTGGAAAAGATGGAGAGAGCTATAGAAAATAGGGAAGGAGAGGAAAGGGAAAATGGAAAATCAATAAACCAGGGAAGTGGGGGGTGGAGATTGAAGGGTGATGTGGGAAGGATGGGCAGGGGAGGCAGGAGGGGTGTTAGTAAGGTGAGCTGGAGTGGAGCGGGATTAGCTGCAAGCAGGCTATTGTGACGTCCATCTCAGCGATGGCATCTATACGGACAGTATTGCAGGACAGCTCTCTGAAGTGAACGTGCCACGCGAACCTCCTGAGACTTTCCTGACGCTCATTGGCGGCCAGACAGATTGCCCCTATACGGTGGTCCCGTTCTGTTATTGCGACACATCAATCAGTCTGATAATGTGTCCCGGGAAGTAGCCCTTCACCGCCCACGAGTCCTGGTCCATGCACGTGGATGGGGACGGGATGGGACGGACAGTGGATAGATTTGGGGGAAATTACTTTTTGGGTGGTGTTTTTGTATTTTTACTGCATTTAAACATGATAGTCAGCAACAGGGTCAATAAGGTACTGTCAGCCCTTGCTCTGCTGTCATCCTTTGCTATGGTGCCGGTCAGGGTTCCACTTCCAGTGTTTAACCTATCGTAAATTCTCAATGGTGAATAAAGTACATTTTTCCACCAAAGCCACTTGTCTCATGGGCCCAATGTCTCATGAGACAAAAAAAAAAAATTAAGGGCACTTTTTTGTATCCATTACATTTTGTCAGAATGACTGATTGCAGATCAGAGGCTTCTTTGGCTGATAGTGATGCATTTCTCCTCCCTAGGCAGCCTGTAGAATGATTACAGCCCTCATTTGGTTCTCATATTACATCACAATAAAGCATGGCAGAGCTTAGGGCATGCATTACTTACAAACTAATGTACCCCCATCCAGCACAGATATGCTATCAGCATGGCCTAATGCTGCCTTTTGCTCCATAATATGACCATTATATGCCAGGATACTGACGCTCTCTCATCACGGTGGATAATAGGCTGAGGAATGCATAGGCATGCACGCGTGCACACACACACACACACACACACACACACACGCACGCACACACACACACACACACACACACACACACACACACACACACACACACACACACACACACACACACACACACACACACACACACATGCACACTTTCACACAAGGATAACATGCAAACAGGCAAACTATTTTCGGTCCCAGCACAATTTACGGTACACCTATTAGGACTAATAAGACCAAATAAGGCACAAATAAGGCATAATTAGAAATAATATGTTAATTATTACATGAAGCTACACTCTAATATGCCTACATTATGATCTCATTAGACATCGCAAATACCAAAAAGGCATAGGCTAATGGTCTTTTGTTATTTCACTTTTTGCAGGGACTTTATGTCTAATTTCGCATATTTTATACCGTAAATTGAATAGCTACGTCCCCAACTTCTATAGATGGGGACGTTCATTCTCCCACGTGGGAAATCAAGTAGGCCCAATGATAATAGAACATACTACACTGTTGGGCTTTATTAGAAGTAATATGTTCTTTATTAAATACCATTTCTCCTTGTGCATGTGTTTCTTATACAGGCCTACTGATTTCGCACGTTACGTCTAATTATAAATAATAGGCCCTATACCTTTATTAGGGACAAACAATGCCGCCATTTCTGGTCCTGCAGAGAATACATATTTCTTTGGGTTACGTTACAATTAATATGCTGTTATGTGGGACGAATATAGAAAGAATTGTACCGTGAACTGAACACGAGCCTTTAGGTCCCTCATTCAACCGATCACTTTAGTCTTTGTCCCATATAACGGCAGTCTTCATATGCCGTTATATGCGACGAATATAGAAAGAACTGTACCGTGAACTGAACACAAGTCCTTTGGTCCCTCATTTAAAGAATAGTCCTACATGGACCGATCTATTTAGTCTTCATTACGATTAATATGCCGTTATATGGGACGAATATACTAACAGGGCTTGACACTAACACTTGCCCGCTTGCCCGGGCAAGTAAAAAAAATGGTGGGGCAAGTGAAGACTGCTACCTGGTTGCCCGATCGGGCAAGTGTGCAACGTAGTGCACTATAATACAACACAAGATACATTAGTCTTGAAGGCAGTCATTGCACTCTGCTCTGTGTCTTTCTCTGCTTTCTAGATATCCACAATTCCAGGTTGGATTTGGGAAACAAAACAGGCAAATTAACATACACATCAAAATGACCATTAATCTTCTACATTCTCTAGTTGTGTAGACCTGGGGCTAATTAAGATGATGAATTTTAACTCTTGAGAGTGTAAAAATGAAACCAAATGGACCCGCAAGGGTCCATTTGGTTTCATTTTTACGTTCTCAAGAGTTACATCTGCAAAATTTACACTATATTTTTGGGGGGCAAGTGACCATGACCTGAGGGCAAGTAGAACCTGACTTGCACTTGCCCGATGGGCAAGTGCCTTCGAGACCTTAGTGTCAACCCCTGTACTAAGAATTGTACCGTGAACTGAACACAAGTCGTTTCGTTCCTCATCTAAATGGTAACTGGAAAAGTCAGGCCGCCGCAAAGTCTGACCGACCAAAAGCGCGAAAATCTCAGCACGAGAAGTCGGGCCGCCGCGAAGTCGGCCCGAATCGTGTGGAGAGGTCGGGCCGCGGCTGTGGAGAGTTCGGGCCGCGGCTGTGGAGAGTTCGGGCCGCGGCTGTGGAGAGGTCGGGCCGGGGGAGTGGAGAGGTCGGGCCGCGGCTGTGGAGAGGTCGGGCCGGGGGAGTGGAGAGGTCGGGCCGGGGCTGTGGAGAGGTCGGCCCATGTCTGTGGAATAGTTAGTTACTTAGTGAGCTAGTGTCAGCTGTTTTAGGTCCTTGTATATTATTATCCTTACTATTGTGCACTTTTTAAGGCTACACAACAGAATGTAGAAGATTAATTGTCATGTTGATCTAGTGAATGTTTTGACTGCTTTGTTTCCCTGGTCCAGCAAAAGTGATGTGATTGACTGATAATTGCTGATATGTTCACACTTGGACCCGAGGTGAAATTGCTTGCTAATGGCTGTGTCTATTGATCAAATTGTACCTCCACAGCTCAGGTGAATGACCTTGATGATGATGATGATGATGATGGGTGTGTGTGTATGTGTGTGTGTGTGTGTGTGTGTGTGTGTGTGTGTGTGTGTGTGTGTGTGTGTGTGTGTGTGTGTGTGTGTGTGTGTGTGTGTGTTATTGCTGTCGGACTTTTGAAAGGATTAAACAATTAAACAGAGGATTAAATGATTAAACAAAATTGCAAACAAAGTAAATAGTGAAATATGTATTTATTCAACTCTGGTAAAGAGTAAAACATTTAATTATTCAACTCTAGTCAAGAGTAAAATATTTAATTATTCAACTCTAGTCAAGAGTAAAACATTTAATTAGTCAACTCTAGTTGAGAGTAAACCATGTTTTTATTCAACTCTAGTCAAGAGTAAATTATGTCATTATTCAACTCTGGTAAAGACTAAAGAGTGAATCATTTAACTCAGCACAGTGTTATTTGTCAAATCACTTTAACTCTGATATAGAGTTAAATAACAAACTCTTGGTCTGGTGTTAAATACTGAACTCTTTCCAAAGTGTTAATTTAACTCTAGAAAGTGTGGAACTATATAAACTCTGAAAATGAGTTGAAATTGACTCTGTGAGAGTCAATTCAACTCCAGACTTTTTGCTGTGATATACTGTTTCCCACAATTGGGAAATGAAAATTACGTAATTACGTAAATGTTTAAGTATAATTTAACATTTGGTTTCGATTGTGGTGATTGTGTTACTTACAGTTTCCCACAATTGGGAAATGAAAATTACGTAATTCAGATGTTTAAATATAATTTAGCATTTGGTTTCGATTGCGCAATATCAAGGGTATATGGCCTGGGCAGGGCTTGATAATGGCTTGGTATGCAGTGATAAGGGTTGGTATGCATGTCTATTGAACATGCATATGGCTTGATAATGGTTGATAGATATGCAGTGATAATGGTGCCTATGCATGTCTATTGTCATGGCTTGATAATGGTTGATATGCAGTGATAATGGTGCCTATGCATGTCTTGGCTTGATGATGGTTGGTATATGGCCTGGGCCGACCTCTCCACAGCCCTGGCCGACTTCTCCACACCCCCTGGCCGACTTCTCCACACCACCTAGCCGACTTCTCCACACCACCTAGCCGACTTCTCCACATCACCTAGGCGAGATCTCCGCACTTTTGCTCGGTCCGAGTTCGCGGCGGCCCGAGATCTCCGGTCCCCCAAGGAGTTGTGTTCAGTTCACGGTACAATTTTTGGTATATTCGTCCCATATAACGGCATATTAATCGTAATGAAGACTAAATAGATCGGTCCATGTAGGACTATTCTTTAAATGAGGGACCAAAGGACTTGTGTTCAGTTCACGGTACAGTTCTTTCTATATTCGTCGCATATAGCGGCATATGAAGACTGCCGTTATATGGGACAAAGACTAAAGTGATCGGTTGAATGAGGGACCTAAAGGCTCGTGTTCAGTTCACGGTACAATTCTTTCTATATTCGTCCCACATAACAGCATATTAATTGTAACGTAACCCAAAGAAATATGTATTCTCTGCAGTAGGACCAGAAATGGCGGCATTGTTTGTCCCTTATATATTATTTATAATTAGACGTAACGTGCGAAATCAGTAGGCCTGTATAAGAAACACATGCACAAGGAGAAATGGTATTTAATAAAGAACATATTACTTCTAATAAAGCCCAACAGTGTAGTATGTTCTATTATCATTGGGCCTACTTGATTTCCCACGTGGGAGAATGAACGTCCCCATCTATAGAAGTTGGGGACGTAGCTATTCAATTTACGGTATAAAATATGCGAAATTAGACATAAAGTCCCTGCAAAAAGTGAAATAACAAAAGACCATTAGCCTATGCCTTTTTGGTATTTGCGATGTCCAATGAGATCATAATGTAGGCATATTAGAGTGTAGCTTCATGTAATAATTAACATATTATTTCTAATTATGCCTTATTTGTGCCTTATTTGGTCTTATTAGTCCTAATAGGTGTACCGTAAATTGTGCTGGGACCCTATTTTCTTTGCCACAATTTTCCCAGTCAACCCATCTTGTTATTCTTTATCTATGTCACTCTTTTCTTTCTTCTTTGCTTTCTGTCTGTCTCAATGCTCTCTCTCTCTCTCTCTCTCTCTCTCTCTCTCTCTCTCTCTCTCTCTCTCTCTGTGAGACTCCAGCTCTGCATCGCTCTCTCCATTTGCAAGCCGTCTTCCGTGAGAGACCCTAATGAATATTTCCCTTTGAGGGAGGCAGCATAGAACAAACAACCAACTGGGCTCTTTCTCCCCCAGCGTGACGCCTCAGAGGAGGGGGAGGGGGAGAGAATAAGCAGCAATGGTGAAAAAAATACAGAGTGCTAATTATAAACTCTAAGCTTGCAAGAATGGACGGCGCCATTATACTCTCTGAGTTCAATTAAGATCCTGGTTCGACGGGTGTAGAAATAATGTAGGGCGGAGAGGAGAGTGAGCGTCCTGAATGCATTTTGACATCCGCATATTGCCCCCCACTCCTGTTACTAACTACCCACCTCCTAACGGGGTGGTGGCCAGCGAGGAGTGCCTCAGTGGGGCTCCCTCCCATGGTCATGCTTGTTTATCAGATCAAAGGCACTCTCTGGGCAGGGAGATTTTACCCAGAGAGGGATCATGCCAGCCCGGGGTTCCAGCTGGGCACAGATGGCAGAGGCGGCCACTGAGGCTTTTCGGGGAAGAGCGGAGCCCGGAGAATGAGACAGAGAGAGAGTGAGTGAGTGAGAGAGAGCGAGACAGAGAGAGCCCCCGGGCACCAGGCCCCCCTAGCCACAGATAGCTCCATCCAAATGGAGCAATCTCACAGAGCCTCAAGGGACAACGTATACAGTCTGGAGAACGTACCCATTCCCTTCCACCTCACATGACTCCTTCTGACGTATGACTGGAGTCGAGCAAGACAAGAGAGGTGTGCACGTGTCTGTGTGTGTGTGTGTGTGTGTGTGTGTGTGTGTATGTGGTGGACGGGGGATAGCAATCTGTCTGTCCTTTGAAGCTTGTCATGGCCTTCCTGCGTCAGTTTCCTCTCCAGGTTCTCTCTGGAAGACATCTCACGGATCCAAGTCTTGGATTCCAAAACTTTGCTTGAAAGGTGTCTCCATATCTGCCAAGGAAACAGATCAGTCATAGAAACACACACTGATGCAGGTAGAATCCACACACGTGCTACAGAAAAACTGAACCAAATTGCACGACGATTCTATGATTTTGATTCACGGCGTCTCTTAAAAGGGCCAAGTGATCTGTGTGGCTGAGTTTAATTCTCCCTGTCCCCTCGGACTCATACAGTATCAGACGTCTGCAGTCAAAAGCTCATCATTCTCCCACTGTGTGGCTGTGGCATCGCTCTGTGGGCCATGTGCCGCCCTTCGGTGCAGAACTAATGTGCTTCAGATCAATAGTGGCTCACAGGCAAGCTGGAGGTATAGTCCATAAAACAGTCACCATAACATGGCCAGCATACACCCTGCCACAATATGAGCACCCTGCACATAATGAGTTAAAATTAAGAGAGGAGGAAAACGACGATTTTAAGTAATCCGAGTCAAGAAAGAGGGTGTGCTGAACGCTCAGTCTGAAAACACAAAATCAAGGGAGCACTGTGCTGTTGTGTGTCATATGTTACATGACATTCTTTAAATTGTGACAAGTTTTTGTTTGACTCTCAAGGTCCGCACTGTCATTCAATTTTCTGAGGCAGTTCATGTGTTGAATTGTTCTGGCCCGGCCGTGACTATACATGGACTTATCAGTCTGTCTTGTGTCTTTCTGTACGGCATGTCAGAGCCGATTGTTTTCTGAGGACATCACAAACCAGATAGGCAGATACTGGCACACATGCACGGCTCTGCTGCTGTCAATTCTTCCAGCAGCAGCGTTATCAGCCCGGAGATTGATTTCTCTGTCCATCTTGTTTGCCCTTCCCTTTGTGTTTTCAAAGCGCAATTTAGGGAGCGCCTATGATGTATTGATGTGCATGCCGTGAATTACCCTGCTAATAGATGCGAGCGCACAGTACAGCACAAGACCCATCTGAAATGGATTGTTTCTGTACCTCTGTTCGTGACAGCAGGAATGTTTCTGTTCAGACCATGTCCTTATTGCTGAGGCGGCAGGTATGTGATGTCTGGGAGAGACGGGACTGATGCTTGGGTTCGACCTCTAAATGCACAGCCTCTCATTTTGATAAACCTTTTCAACAACTTCCTGCATTTCACGATAAAATGCAGGAAGTTATGTATTACAGTATTACAGTTACATTTGCCTCCATGCAAATGTCCGGTGGCGTGACTGTATAATTCCCTTTCTTTCCTTTTTTCCATTTTGCCACACAAGCATAACCCAGAACAAGAGACAATTAACAGTGGCAAAACATCAACCCTTGGTCTCGCTCTATCTCTCTTTTCCCGTTTGTCTGCAGTCTTCGCCTCTACTTCCACAAACAAAGGCCTGTTCTTCATTACTGGGCCAGACGGTTAGCCAGCCTCTGCCGCACGCTGCACAGCACACCTAATTAAGAAACTTGGTTAATTAAAAAGAGCCAATAAGGCTGTAATGGCGACAGAAAAACGAGTTTGCCACCGAGGGAACCAATAATGACTGCATGAAATATTTATGCGTCAATGGAAGGCATAAACATAATGTAACAGACATCTCCCACCCGCAGTGATGAAGAAAACACACAATATACGGATCCCAGCAATACCATGTGTAGCCCAAACACACAAAAACTTACACTACCCACCAGGCAGGCATTGTTTTTTTTTGTCACAAGGGAAATTGAGATACTTATATTATGTGTGTGGTATGTCTGTGGTTTCTGAAATTAATCTGTGTAAAATCTAGCCTGACCATAACATTTCAGTAGCTTACAGTAACCCTGATATAAAAGGCCATGGGGAGATGGAGTGTACACATGGTGCACACAGGAGCATTCCAGTAAATGTCAGTAGAAGCGGCCACATTCATCTCATTGGATTATTTCATGAGTGTTATTTGCACTGCTTATGCCTCTCCGCTGATGATGATAATGTGTGCACTGTGCAAAGTAAAGAGCTCCGTTGAGTTTTCGCCTTGAATTTGCTGGTTATTATACATGCATGGAAAATCATGCCTGCACGGACTCAGCATAAATTCTCAGTGGAGGTGTCTGTAGACTGTAGCAAGACCCACTTCAGTACAGCCTGTTCAAAAGGTTCTACTTCAATTACTTAACAAAAACACAATGTTTCCCTTCATAACCTGTATTCAGTCTATTCACATGATACCAAAGGAAGATGGATTTTCTTGTTAAACACATCAGTTGCAATGTATGGTAGGTTAAAGGGGAAACTGTCGTAGGGAATACTGTTCATACTATATGGGTTATATAAAAACACTGAATAGCAAGCATTATCAGTGCACATGTAATCAATGGCTGGTTAATGGTACACTTTTGCAAACTTTTGCAAACAGATCTTATTATTTTTTTTATATAATTTTTTATCCCACAATTTTGCAACCCCTTTTTTCACCCAGTGCCAATTCCTAATGTGATCCTGGGCTCTACACACCCTCCGCCAACCTGGGGAGGCAGCAGACTGGCCTCATGCTTCCTTCAATACATGAGGAGTCCAAGCTGCCTTCTTTTCACTTGACAGGGGGGAGTTTCCCTGGTTGGACGTAGCGCGTGGAAGGAACACGTTATTCCAACCAGTTCCAGTCCCCTCCATCAGGCGCCCCGGCTGGCCAGGGGGAGGCAGTTTAGAGTCCAGACACGCCGCCAGCACCCACAGCAGCGCCCCTGGACCTCCTAGCTGTGAGGCGACAGCACTAACGACTGTGCCACCGTGCCCCCCCAAACAGATCTTATTTTAATGATGTTTGGGAATAGAACAACTTTTAGATATTTTGCTATTTGTGTCCTGCATGATATCATGGATACTGGGCTCATTTCCTGTCTCGTTTACAATTCCCATGATGCTTTGGTGCACTGCTCCTCCCGGTGAGGGCTGTGTTCCTGAGACAGCATGTAGTCCAAGTGAGGCCAGTGTCCATTATGCCCATAGACTTACACAGCTAGACACTGTCGAGTGGGTTATATAAAGTACAAAGTTAAGTACATTGAGAGACGGAGAGCTGACACATTGTTGTTGTTGCAGTAGGTCAGGTACGTCTTTATTAAACTGTCCCCCGGTACCCCAGTGCCCGCATACAAACGTTCCCCCCACATTATAGCCAATACTACATCCTCCTTTCTGGGAAGTGTCTTTATCTCTGGAGGGGTCTGAACAGTAAACTCAGTAAACAACAATAACTGAAATTGAATTGAAATATTGAAATTGTAAAGCATATCTCCGGAACATTTCTCCTTGAACAATCTTTTTTTTTTTTTTTTTTCTTTTTTTTTTTTTGCACAACTGCTTGCATTTTTCAAAATTAGAGGAAGTCCACAAAAAGTCAATGTCCCAACTCAGTTTGTGTGTGTGTGTGTGCGTGTGTGTGTGTGCGTGTGTGTGTGTGTGCGTGTGTGTGTGTGCGTGTGTGTGTGTGTGTGTGTGTGTGTGAACCCAGAAGTGTGGGGTAGACTGCCCACACTTCTACTCGTTGTAGGGATTATTCTGCCCCATGCTCAGTAACATACATACGTAGGTAGCCTGGAGGTCGTCTCACCCTGGATGGGTATCGGCTCCCCGCTGCCGGAGTCAGCTGCTGCTGCTGCTGCTGCTGCTGCTGAACCTGACTCCCCGGCGCGACAGGCGGTGTCGCTGCTGATGGAGTGGCGTCCGTGTCTGGTGATGCGTCCATCTCGGCAGATGTGTCAGATCCCGGACCCACTGGGGTTGGTGATAGATGAAACCTGTTCCTCCGCATGGTGCCGCTTGGTGTCTCCACGAAGTAGGATCTGGGTGTGTCTGCGGTTGAGACAACTGTGCCTCGTTCCATGGTGTCTCTGATCCACACATGTTCGCCTGGGTGCAGATGAGACATGTCATGTGTCTTGTGTCGTCGATCGTAGTTGCGTTTTTGGTTTTGTCTGTATGCCCGCTCTTTCTGCTTCAGCTTTTCCATGTCCACACTTCCCGGGTCAAGCTGGGACGGGATGACTGGAACGGGTGTTCTGATTTTCCTCCCCATGAGGAGCTCGGTGGGACTGTATCCATTCGCCAGTGGGGAAGCACGGTAGGCCATGAGTGCGAGATAGGGGTCCGCTGACTTCTTCAGGAGCCCTTTGGCTGTCTTTATGGCTCGCTCCACCTCCCCATTACTCTGCGGGAACCGAGGACTGGACGTCACCTGGCTGAACCCCCAGTCTTGTGCAAACCTGCGGAAGCTCTCAGACACAAACTGGCCTGCGTTATCGGACCGGACCACTGACGGCACCCCGTGGCGGGCAAACATCGACTTGAAATGCACAATGACAGCTTCTGATGTTGTCTTTTCCAGCTTGGCGATCTCAAAGTATCTTGAGAAATAGTCGACGACGAGCAAGTAGTTCTTGCCCTCTCTCTGAAACAGATCTGCCCCCACGGTGGACCACGGTCTAGTAGGGAGTTCAGAAGGCATCATCGGTTCTCTAAGGTTTGTTCTCTCTCGTGCGCACACGTCACAGGTGTCCACCAACTGCTGCAGCTGCTTGCTGAGGCCTGGCCACCACACTGACTGCCTAGCCCTTTCTCTGCACTTTGTGATGCCAAGATGTCCTTCATGCAGTTTGCTCAGTATGTCTGCCCTGAGCGATTTAGGGATTACAATCCTCTCCCCCTTTAGCAGTAGACCATGCTGTACAGTCAACTCCCCAGAGAAGGGCAAAAAGGGCTGAAACTCACGTTCAATGGAGTATTTGTCCGGCCAGCCGTCCATGCAGTAGTGTTTCAGCTGGCGGAGTGTGTCGTCGTTATCCTGGTGGGTCTGTATCTCCTTGAGCCTCTGTTCTGTAGCAGGCAGGCTTGACATGACCGAGTCAGCATAGAGGTCTATGTCAGCCTCCTGCAGCCCCACTGGCGTGCTACTGACGGGTGCCCTGGACAGCACATCAGCTGTTGCAATGGTCTTCCCCGACACGTGTGATATAGTGTACGAGAATCTCATCAGACGCATCCTAAGGCGCTGAATGCGTGGTGGCAGTTCATCCAAGCTCTTTGACCCAAGAAGAGGAACCAGAGGCTTGTGGTCCGTTTCGATGTGGAAGTCCTTCCCGATGAGGAACTCTGCAAACCTCTCACAGGCCCACGTGGAGGCCAGTGCCTCCTTCTCTATCTGTGCGTACCTTTGTTCAGTACCACTGAGGGCTCGTGAAGCATATGCCACTGGTCTCCACCCCTGGGCTGCATTCTTTTGGAGGAGAACAGCGCCAAGTCCGTATGATGAGGCGTCCGCGGACACCAAGGTCTCCGCATTAGCATCGTATAGTGCCAGGCCAGGGGGCGTTGTCAGCTCCCTCTTAAGTTGGTTGAAGGCCTCCTGCTGTTGTGGCCCCCACGTCCACATGTTCGATTTCTTCAGCAGGTCTCTCAGTGGGCGGGTTTTCTCGGCTAGATGGGGCAAAAATTTCCCGAGATGGTTAACCATCCCCAGAAGTCCTCTCACTTTGCTGACATTGTCAGGCTCCTTCATGGCTTTCACAGCATCCACTTTATCGGGGTCAGCCGTCACCCCCGATGCATCCAAGACCTGCCCCAGGAACTTGATCCGTTTCTTAGAGAACTCACACTTCTCGTTTAGCGTGACCCCAGCCGTCCGGAGCCGAGACAGAGCTGCATGCAGCCTTTCGTCGTGCTGCTCTTGTGTGGCCCCCAAATGAGCACATCATCCATCTGGCACAGAACACCTTCCAGACCCTCCAGTATTTGTGACATGCGCCTCTGGAAGTGCTCTGGTGCAGAAGAAATGCCAAAGCATAAACGATTGTAGCAGTATCGTCCAAACGGCGTTATGAAGGTCGTTAACAGGGAGGATTCCCTGGAAAGAGGGATCTGCCAGAAGCCAGAATTGGCGTCTAATTTAGAAAACACTTGGGCTCCGGCAAGCTGTCCCAAGGTGTGTTCGACTGAGGGGAGCGGGTGTCTCTCCCTCATGACTGATTTGTTCAGTTCTGTGAGGTCTGTGCAGATCCTGACCTTCCCTGTGCGCTTGGGGACCACCACCATGGGCGCGCACCAATCAGTAGGGGCCTCCACCTTTGAAATGACCCCCTGCTGTTCCATGCGGTCCAGTTCTTCTTTCACCTTTGGTAGAAGGGGGAGAGAGATACGCCTGGTTGTAGAGAGGGAAAATGGCTTTGCCCCTGGCTTCAGGACGATGTTGTATTCACCCTGCATTTTCCCCAGGCCACTGAAAAGTTCGGGGAACTGGGCTTTCACTGTCTCCTTTGAGCACAGGCTGACAGCATCCAACCTGGCTACTAGATGCAGGGCTGTGGCAGCCGGCCGGCCCAGCAACGGTGTGGCCAATGCCCCAACCACGTAGACGTCCTGCTCTGTCTGTCTGTTTCCCCTGCTTAGCGTAGCTGTGAATTTCCCCTTTACAGTCAATGCCGTCCCCCTGGTCCATATATAGGCTTTGATGTTCTCTCTAGTCTATTGAACTGGCCTTGGCTGTACAGTGTTTCTGGGACCGCCGTCACATCTGCACCTGTGTCTATTTTACAGACCACACTGCAGTTGTCTATTTTTACTTCTGTCATCCATGGGCCGTCGTCGACCTCCGCCGTCATTGAGCCAATGAATGCAGCCTCCTCGTCAGAATCCTCTGTCATTGACAATGAGGCAACGTTCACCTCATGAACCATCTTGGCCCGGCAGACCCTCGCATAATGTCCAATTTTTCTACAGTGGTTGCACACAGCCTCCCTAGCTGGGCATTGCTGCTGGCTGTGGCCCCTGCTGTCACCACACCATTTACACTGTCTCTTATTGGAGGGCTCTGTCTGTGCAGTTTTCTTGGGTGGTTGATGCTGAGAAAATTGTGTCTTGGTCTGCTTGTACCTAGCGCCCCCTCGCTGCTGGGCGTATACACTGTCAAGCTGTGTGTTTGTCATTTCACCTTTAAAATTTGTTTTTAACAGTTCTTGTTGCTTTTTGACCTGCTCACTCTGTCGAGCCTTAGTAACAGCCGTCACTAATGTCAAGTTGGGGTCCATTTGTAACATTTCAGATAGTTTCTTGTCTCTCACCCCGACCACCAGTCTGTCCCTCACCAACTCGTCGTGCAGGGCTCCATATCCACAGTGTTCAGCCAGACAGTGCAGAGCCGTAATGAAGCAGTCCACAGTCTCGTCCACTTCCTGATGCCGCTGATTAAACTTGGCCCTCTCAAAAATCACGTTTCTGCGTGTTATGAAATGACCATCCAACCTGTCTTTCACTGTAGTGTAGTCGGCAGCCTCCTCATCCGTCAGATGCAGTGAAACGAGTATATCCTCTGCTTCTTCTCCCATAGTATAGATCAAGGCATTAACCTGGTTCTCGTCCGCCTGCGTCTCCAATCCCGACGCAATCCGAAATCTGTCAAAACGTTTGATCCATTTCGGCCAATCCTCCGACTTGAACGAGAACTTCTCCGGTGGGGGAACTTGAAACTGATTCATGGCGCCGTTGTGACGTTAAAGACCGGCCAAAATACTGCACGACGGCGTTACACTGGACCAAAACAAAAAAAACGTCGGGGTAAACTACTGGCAAATAACACTGGCCACTTCTGATACCATGTCGAGTGGGTTATATAAAGTACAAAGTTAAGTACATTGAGAGACGGAGAGCTGACACATTGTTGTTGTTGCAGTAGGTCAGGTACGTCTTTATTAAACTGTCCCCCGGTACCCCAGTGCCCGCATACAAACGTTCCCCCCACATTATAGCCATATACTTACACAGCTAGACACCTCTTCTGGCTGCGGGGCATGTGTATCTCAACGGTAAGTAACATGGAGGCAACGGCGATGTCGATGTGTGATTATTACATTGTCATTTGGCAAGCTTTCCTGAGATTTATTGCGAACAATAGCAGAAGCAAAACTGAAGAACAGAAGGGGACTTTTGGTTGGCCAATCAGAGGTGTGTGTGTGTGTACCTTCAATATTCCTCCCATTGGAGACGGGTTGCTCCAAAGAACTTCAGTGGCCAATGAATCATCTATATATTTTTACGGTACATCTACTGTATGTCCATGACATCATGGACATTTTGAAATACTAAAATATATATAAAAAAAACACACACATATTAACCAACATAACACCCCTTTCTTTTGGCTAATAAACCTTGGGACAAAGAGATAACATCTCCAGAGTCTTGAAGAATGGAAAGCATTTATTTACGCATGCATATGTCCCTTTTAAGGCAGTTGATTCTTTGCAGCGGCCTACAGTATAGTCTTGTCATGTGAGATGAATACATGTGACTCTAGTCTCTACCTTTCTGCCTTCTGAAAAAAGTCAAGTAAAAGTATGCAGCATCTTGGAGTAAATGTAGCCTATACTGTACAGCAATTTGCTGCACAGTTTTGACCTTTTGTGACCAAAGTTCAGTCTATCTGCAAGAAGAACTAATAGGCTTAAAAATTTTCTTGTGAAAATCTTCCTGGATACCACTACTGTCTTCAGTAGATTATGGATTTTTATCCTCACTAAAGCTCAGTATGATATGGTAACTTTTAGGTCCACTCTGTTCAGCTCCGTTCAGCTGTGAACGGTTCAGAAACCCACCTACCAGTGACATATCAGTTACAATATAACAAATAATTATTCACTAGAGTGACGAGAGGTGTTAATGCGTTAAAATGCCCTAAAATGCAGTAATTTCGCCAATTTAACTGCAAACGTGTGAACTGCTGTCAATGGAACTCTAGTCTAAGTAAGGGACAAATACATTTAGACCAATGATGCAATGTATGTGTATTTGACAATGTGCCTGTTATCTTTTTTCGCTTTGTGTCTTTATATTTGCTATTATCATTATAGGAGGAGATTGGTATTTGTCTCTGTCGTTTTTCTGTGTTGCGCAACTTGTGCTGTTCTTTTAAGTGTTTTAAGGCATAGCTCTATCTATCTCTGACTCTTTTCTTCAACCGATACCATAAGAGCTTGTTGTTTGCACTTGTCAACTTGCTATGTGACAGTTGAAGTTGGTGAGTTTGCTCTAATTAGACAAATGCAATAACCCCTCCACCCCAGCCAAGAACCCCGGTCCCCCCACCCCACCACTCACTCCGTACTTTAGGAAGGGCCATATCACTGTAGAGAGAACACTACAACTGTGACATATTAACTATGTGACATAAATACAATGCATGTAAATACCTTCATGAATGCTAATGTTGCAAAGCAAAGGTGTGGGAAGGGGGTGATGTGTTTTAATGCTACGCATTCTCTACATTACAGATGGACTTGTTGGGTTGTAAATTTCTGCACAAGGCCAACGGCATGGCCATGCTATTATCATCCCGCCAACAGTTAGTGAGGGGAACGGGTAAAAGGTAGATGGAGGATGAGGGAGGAGTCAAGGATGAGCTAGCTTGATGTCTTCCCATCCATTATCCAACCTGTTCAGGGGCGGATGTAACATTTCCCAATTGGGGGCAGGCGACAATGGTATGGGTGCGGCTTCATTGCCCGTGTCGCTTCGCACCATGGACAATGAAGCCGCACCCATACCATTTTCAGTTACAGGACAAGGCGAGTTATTAGACATGTTAGTATAACATCAGTTGTTGTTGAAGTTGCAACAGACACGCAGCATGCATAAAGCTAAAGGTCTGACTCAGAGAGTGTTCTGTTTTCAATGATGAAATGCTGTTGGTTTAGTGGTGAGATAATTGTATTTAGTTAGTAGCAGTAGTATAGTGTTTCAAATCATTTTAAATATACTCTAAGCACATTCATTTGAATTATCTTTGAAATTTGGGTTGTGTGCACGCCTTCATGTTTGGTGGGGCAATCAGGGCATATAGGGGGGCATTGCCCCCCATGTCCATGCCTAGATCCGCCCCTGATCCTGTTGCAGAGACCTCACTGTGTTTGGCAACTCGACTCGGGTAAGTTCACCTGATGAAGGGAGACGCTAAAAGGCAACAATCATGTCTGTTCTACATTGCAGGGGGGATTATGGCTGAAAAAGTGTTGTAGAGGTTGAGGAATAGCATGCTTGTATGTACAAAGTGTATACACCTACACATTTTATTTTCAGTGTGGGCTGCTATGCAGTCACAGCCACACACATCCAATTAATACTCCCAGGCCAGAAAATAAAGGCAGCCACAATAAAATGGCGGGGCCAAAAAAAAGGAGCTTCTTCAACACGGCAGAAAGCTCACAGCCATTAGGAATCAATGAGACATCAGTCACAAAGCATGTTTCTTATTATGTCAAATAGCTTGTACGTGTGAAGCATGCAGCACAGCTTCTTTATTGTGGATTTACTTTTGTTTCCCTGCTACTACAGTACGTGTTTCAGTAGAATAAACAGACACAAGCCTTCCAGAGTGGGATAGCCGTTAGGAAGAACAATGAAACCTTTGCTCAATATAGCGTTCCTTCCATTAACCAATTCAATACAAACTGTGAACTTGTTTTCGCTTCGGTTAGTGCTCAGTGATTTTGTAACACCGTATAGAGTGGACGAGAGCACAGGTGAAGGAATATAATTAAATTACAACAACCTGCAAAATGGATCCCTTTCTGATAATTAAGTATACAGTTTCACTTGCTCTTTCGGTCATTTCCATTGGTGGTATGAGGTAGCATGATTCCTGGTGTATTATTTTGTGATAGTAAATTCTGACACACACACACACACACACACACACACACACACACACACACACACACACACACACACACACACACACACTTACACATGCACACACACAGACACACACAGACACACACACATAAACATGCATGCATGCACGCATGCACCCCCCCCTGCACACACACACTCAAACTCTGCAATTTAGCTTGGCTGCATGTACACCCCTAAGTGCATGGACAATGTAGCGTTAATGGGTTTGTGAGTGCTGTTTTAATTTCCCATGTGAAGGCGGGTGGGTCACTCCCTCCCCCCTCTTTCGGCCTGGCACGTGTTGGACGGCCCTTCCTGTGCGCAGCAGAGAAAAACGGCCTTATTAGCCCAGTTCATTAAAACCATTAATAGTCATGAAATGAGAAGCAGTGGAGTCCAAAGGCTTAATGTTCTATCCATATTAATTAGACATACACAAATCTGAAGTGAGGGAACCCATACGTGTGTTACATGTTCCCAACAGTGTCCCTATGCGCAATAAACATTCAAAAGAGGCATGCAGAGAGTTGCATAAAACAGGCACATACCAGTATGCATGCACGCACGCATGCACGCACACACACACACACACACACACACACACACACACACACACACACACACACACACACACACACACACACACACACACACACACACACACACACACACATGCATGTCTTCGCCCCTTCCACATTGCCCACTGTTACTGACATTTTACTCTGTTGCTGCTCTCTACTACATTTGGTTTCTAATTAAAATTGATCACATTAGGAAGCTGATGTGATTCATCCTTAAATTGATGCTGACAGTCTCCTCCTATACAGACTAGGTAACATTTGCTGTACATTTAAGTGTATACTGTATACCAATTGAGCTCCCTCGTTATTCCTATCCAGTGTTGCCTCACCAAATATAACTTATAAGTTCATGACCCCTGCCACCAAGCCAACACGGTCCATGTGCATCATTGCAAGCTTCGATGGCGTTGAAGGCACTGGGGAAGTGCCTTCAGTGCCTCCTGACATGTGTGGCCACTGTGCAAGAGGTTTGTGATAGCGTCCTCAACCCCCATGTCCATCTGGAACACAAACTACCGTACCGTAGAGGGTGTCATAGTTTACGCTGTCTAAGTGGGGTCTGGACTCAGATGTTGCTTGACCAGTCACTCAAAGGTCTTCATGACCTGTGATGTTAGGGTGATGGCCTGCAGGAACTGAGGGGCAACATTTCTTGCAGGATTAGATGTTTTCCTCAGATGAGGAACCCTCACTCAGTGTTAAAGAAGTTCCTGAATGGAACAGCAAGCTGCACAGCACTAAAGCTGAATGTAATGGCTGTATTAGTTGTTCTATATTGAAGGTAACCCTCGAGACATTGGGTGCAATTCCCGATCGCTGTGATGTAGCCAGGTATCGTGTAAGTCTTCTCATTGGCTGCATGGCAGCAAATCAGGTTTGGGGCTGTGCTCATTGGCTGCATGGCAGCGAATCAGGTCTGGGTCCTTGAGGTAAGCCCGAAAGCCCTAACCACCAGGCATGGGCCTGGGCCTACCAAATAATTATCCATAATAATCAAAAACAGTCATCAAGAGCTTCAACTCATGATGAACAAAGCCGGGGAGTAAAATTTTTAATTGGGGGGTCAGGTGATTTCTGGACCTTTTGACTTGCAGGTTTTAATTATTCTGGATAATTAATATATAATTAATATAATAATATAATTTGGTAAGCTCAGGCCCAGGGCTGGTGGTATAGGCTTTCGGCCTACCCCAAGGCCCCTGACCTGATTTGCTGCCATGCAGCCAATGAGAAGACTTACACCATACCTGCTACACCACAGCGAATTGCACCCATTGTCTCAAGAAAAAAATAGTTGTCCTTTTCTTGTCTCGGTCTCGCCACTCTTCATTTGTCTCGTGGTCCCACCTTGGTATCACTCTCAATTTGTCTTGGTCTTGTCATGATCTCGCGTGTCTTTCGCCACTCAAGACGAGACAATGCAAAGGAAATGTGCTATATCCATTGTGCGGACCGAGGACTTATACAGAGTGCAGTGCTGGATGACACCCATCGCTAGCAGTCGGTCTGTAATGTGTTATGTTGTACTATACAGAACAATTAAAACTTGGCTTTTTGGCCTCGACCTCTCTAGGTCTGGGCCTCGGCCTCATTCTCGACCCCACAAGGTCTTGGTCTTGGTCCAATATTGACCCCTCTAGGTGTTAGTCTCGTCTTGATCTCGTCTTGACCAAGTCCATGGTTGTCTCGGCTTCATTGTGGTCTCGACCCCCTAGGTCTTGTCTTGGTCTCGGTTTAGGTGGTTGTGACTACAACACAGGCTGTACAATGCCAGGTTGACAATGCATATCAGCAGATTACATTAATTTTTGTGTATTGTCCTATACTGTACTTATTCCTCATCTGTGGCCGGCACCCAGTCACCTCTGCTGTTCTCACTGCTATGTCCATTTCTCCATCCAACCCCTCTCCACTTCCCTCCTTCCACTCTTGTGCTTTTCCTCCTCAAAGCCCCACTCCTCCCTTTGTCTGTAGCCTCCTTTCTTTCCCAAGCATCCGCCTCTCCTCCTGCACGCCTCCCCCTGTCTGTGTGGCACTGCTCTCACTAGCGGCAGAAGTTATGGTCTGTGGTTGGCGAGCTGACAGCGCTACAGCGCAAGGGCAAGATAAGGCGCTGACCTCTCTGGCCGGCCAGGATGAGATGAATACATTTGCTCCCTCTGTTGATGGAGGCCGGGGCCAGCCGGGTGAGGCAGGCGCTCCCAGGGTGCCTGCCCCCACCAACCCTCCCCTCCAAATCTGCTGTATTTGTAACGAGGGCTTCAGACAAGGTAGCAGGAGGTGCGGGAGGAGGGGGTGATGGTGGTGGGCCGAGGAGTGGTGTGTACAGTATATATCCTTTCTCCCTCAAGGCCTGATATTGCATGATGCCCCCAAATCAAGGCCTCCTGCCACACGGCGATGATCCATCACCTGAAAGAGGTGTGTGTGTGTGTGTGTGTGTGTGTGTGTGTGTGTGTGTGTGTGTGTGTGTGTGTGTGTGTGTGCGTGTGTGTGTGTGGGTGAATGGGTGCGCGAGTGCACTGCTGGGCACGTGGCTATGTTGAGTGTGCGATGCTTATGCAAATAACAGCATCACACATGATTGCAACTATGAAGTATTAACCACATTTGGCCTCAGTGCTTGTGATTAACCACATGAGAGCTGTGATTGTGTCTGCATCTGCGTGTGTCTGCATCTGTATGGCGCGTGCATGCGTGTGTGTGAGCATATCTGTGTTTGTCTAGTGAGCGTGCGTGTGCACACCAAGGGCATCATTTATCCACCGGCCCAGAGGCAGAAACAACCTGCTGCCAGTATTGATGCCTCTTCCCGCAGCACCTGTGTGGATTGGGTTCAGGGGTCACCAGTCACAGGCAATCTGGAGTAAATGGACCCTGTGTAGCACCAGACAAACGCTTAAGAGACCTAGAACAAAGCCAAGGCCACAGGCTAGTTTGTGTGTGTGGTGTGCATGTGTGTGTGTGTGTGTGTGTGTGTGTGTGTGTGCATGGGTTGGTGCATGTGTGTGTGCGTTTCTTCCTCCCTATGTTTGTTTTGCTAGTATAGTACATTTATCTCTGTGTGTGTGTGTGTGTGTGTGTGTGTGTGTGTGCGCGCGCGGGTGCGCGCGTGGGTGGGTGTGCGTGCGTGCGTGTGTGCCTGTGTGTGTTGCTTTGCTGCACCTCCTCGACTGCACCAGTCTCCTTCACTATAACAGGATTAATTCCTGTTTATTTCCAGTCTCCTGACCTTGTTGATGATCCATTCAGCTTTACTTCATTTTGGCTCCACATCCTGCCAGCCTCAACAAAAAAACACAGTCAGTTTGTAGAGCTAATAGAGGGATTGCTCAACTGGTAAAACGTTATTCACAATCCTTTTTATCCCCGTACCAAGGTTGACCACTTCAGTTGTTTCAGGAAGGCTTTTTCCACGGCCTGTTTGTCTGCAAGCTAATCTGTCAGTATTTCCCATTGTCTTATTGACTTTCCTTGCTTGGACCTAGAGTCATAATGGATTCCGATCGGGAAAGCTTTGCCTGCAACACTGACAAACTCTATATATCTAAGAACCAGACCAGCGGACAAGGCCTGCGCAGCGCACGCTGCAACAAAGAGGTATAAAAACCGGCAGGCTTTACCACTTTCTTGCATCACCATAAAGCATCATCCATTTCACCAACACCGTCAGAGAGCAGCCATAACAGATTTGCATAATGCAGTGTCTTCACTATGTTAATTTGGTCCCAGTCAGCCGTGCACAAGGACTTGTCTTTTTGTGTATTTGCGTGTCTGTTTAAATTATATTCCTTTTTCTGTGTGTGTGTGTGTGTGTGTGTGTGTGTGTGTGTGTGTGTGTGTGTGTGTGTGTGTGTGTGTGTGTGTGTGTGTGTGTGTGTGTGTGTGTGTGCGCGCGCGCGCGCTTGTGTGCGTGTGTGTGTGAGAGAGAGAGAGAGAGAGAGAGAGAGAGAGAGAGAGAGAGAGAGAGAGAGAGAGAGTGAGAGTGAGAGAGAGAATTATACTTTGTGTGCATGCATAATTCTATGTGCGTGCGAATGAGTGTGAAATATTATGCTGGTAAATGAGCCTTTCAGGAGCCCTGAGAGCCCTCCATACCTGTCAGAGTTAGTGATAGTGTGTGCATCAGGGTGGAGTTACTGTGCTTCACTAATACATTGTAATAAAGTACTGCTGGTCACTGAAGAGGCTGTTTTAGAACCAGGTATGCATTATATTATATACAACACTCGAGGGGGTGAAGTCAGAGTTCATGAATAAACAGAGCTGACAGATCAACCACATGCTTCAGCAATAGATGCAGGCTAATATTGATTAATCTAATAATCAGGGTTTTTTGTGTGTGTCATCTGCAAATGTGTCTTTTAGCCCCAAATAGTATGTGATATAAAGCAAATTGCAACAGACGTGTGTGTGCATATCCTACAGCTTAGATACTGTTGATTATTGCTGGATGACACTTCAACATTTTTTCAGCTGGCACTTAACTTCAACATCAGTGCAATTGATTGGGTCGAAGTCCTCTAATCCCCATACTGATTTCGGTGGCAAGATTGGATGCTCTCAAAAAAAGAAAAAAGAAAGAGAGAGCAACAGTTAATTTCACGTCAATTAAGAAAAACAGAGTCTAATTGAAAGATGATTTTAGAATGTGGTACAAAAGGCCTACATTTCCCAATCAAAATATAAATATTTGGTAATTAATGGCTTCCCCATATTTTTGACGGCGCGGTTTTCACACACACGCACACGCACGCACGCACGCACACGCACACACACACACACACACACACACACACACACACACACACACACACACACACACACACACACACACACACACACACACACACACACACACACACACACACACACACACACACACACATTTCCGCAGGCCTTAATTTAGTGAAGCTTTGTCTTCCACTGGTCGATCTTATTTTCTGAGCAAAAAGGTTTATGCTGACATCTGCTGGCATGTGTGGAGTAATGTAAAATTTGTAATAACTAGACCTGCTCTAATAAAAAATAAAATAATAGTAATAATTATAAATCCTATGGGATTCTGACAGAAAAATCCTATTGGATTTTTTTCTTATATGATTAAGAAACTCCAATAGGATTTCCCCAAAATGTTATAGGAATCCTTTAAGAAAATCCTATATAATTTTCTCATAGGATTCTTTTGAAATGGAAATTTCTTATTGGAAAACGTGTGAAAAAAAGAAAAGTGTGTCCGTCCGTCTGTCTGTTACCAGATCGGCCATCATTAATCCGGTCAAGGCCAAACTCTGAACACACATTCCCTGGCCTGGATGCCAATGATGAACCTCTGCCCCAACTCTCCCGAATGGACCATTACAGCACCATCCATGAGGCAGCTCTTCACATTTTTACCTAACTGCTCCTATTTAGGCTATGACACGTGTGGCCCAAGGGTTGTCAGTAAAAACCCATTTGGAATTGTAAAGGTTAACAGGCTATATGAGTTTTTCCAACCTGCGGGCCCTGGCCCCTGTGGCGTGCCACCCTTCGGTTGTGTCCCCAGGTGACCGCTTTTCAAAAGGACCAAAAATCGGTCCTGAGGTTGAAAAGTTGTGAAGTGTTCCTTTAACATAGCGTATAGACAGTGCTACGCAAACTCCGTTCACTTCATGGGGCAGTCCAATGGCGGATCTTCTGGGGAAACAAATAGGGGCAGGTCGTCCGGTCCTGGTCCTGAAAGTAGGCAGAAATGCATTTGGACTCACGCCATGGCCGCCCATAGTAAATCCCATTTGTACAACATACACACCATAGTGCCTTTAGTTAGTTGTTAGCCTACTATACATTACTTTAAAACAGTGAGCATGTTGTTGCACAGTGCAGACAGGCTGGCATGCATGCACAGAGCTCGAGCGCTCAGTTTCTGACCCCTCAATGTCGCAACTTTGACTCTAGATGGCTCTGCCCAATCAGGTCTCGCGTCAAATATCCAGGAAGTAGAAAGTGAAGAGGAAGGAACTTTTCCTCTCACAGCCTTCAGTTCATTTCACATTACTAAAATGGATTGGAATCAAGGCGGAGATGTAAGTTGTCCTATGGTGATGATCGACCGTGTTATTATTATTACACGGTTGATCTCATTGTACCCTTCTTTACTGTGTGTGCGTGTTGAGACTCCGATGTCAACTACAGTGGAATCCTATCGTGTGTTGTTGACAGGTTGGCTGTTAGCAGCACTGGTGTTAGCTATAGGTTGCTGCAGCTGCTGGTACTGTGTTGATGTGCAGCATTACTTTAGACTGGTAGACGTATGTATCGATTATGACTTTATTCAGTTTAGGATTCACTAAATGTCGATGAATGGATACGTCTACGAGAATCTAAATCAGCACGTAACATGGGCTGGTCGTCGTTATAATCATTCCGTAAAGAGACACATTTCATTACGTTGTACGTTACAGACTATCAATTTATCGTCAGGTAATGCATCTTGTGTTGATAATGTGCCAGTTGCTGCTGCGTGCACGTGTAGCGTCGTTCTAATTCATCCGTTTCGCTTTCGTTTCCATCTCTTCTGCTACAGTCAGTGGCAATGCCATTATCGACGGTTTAGTTCAGTTGGTACAGCTTGCGGAAACGGGTGGCTGCTGGCTGCGCTATGACCTGACTCCCATCAGTGTGTTTTGTTTACCAAGGGTGGATTTCACCATTCAGAATCATCACATTAGAACATTGGTCTTCAACCTTTTTGATACTAGGCCCCATTATTTATTTAGAACTTGAGCCACTGACCACCATTGGATGACATTTTAGTCCCACAGACCCCAAAACTTAAGATTTATTTTTGCTTTTGTCCACAATTTCAGGGTGGAATTGGGATGCAAAACAGTCAAACATACAGATAAAAGTGACCATTAATACTCTACATTCTCTAGTTGTATAGACTTGGGCTAATTCAGATGAATATTATAGAGATATTATTACCTCTTGAGCATGTTTACACACAGAGTTACATCTGAGAGTTACATCTGGTTAACCAACTTTCACCTGGAAGCCTCTCAAGGGTCCGGGGGCACAGAGTGGATTAGAAAACAAACAGACCATGTGCATTCTGGCTTTCCCATGCGTTCTCAAACAGCACACATTCAATGATAATCTTTACACCTTCGTTGTGATTCAGTGAGAGTGGCCTAATCCAATCTCTCAAACTGCATACC
The DNA here is from genome assembly GCA_039105355.1 of Benthosema pterotum. Taxonomy (NCBI): domain Eukaryota; kingdom Metazoa; phylum Chordata; class Actinopteri; order Myctophiformes; family Myctophidae; genus Benthosema; species Benthosema pterotum. The sequence continues at coordinate 21,310,317 of CM076966.1, read as the reverse complement.
TGTAGCACGACAATGGATGGTGACTCCCAGTCCCAGCAGAGCCAGTTTAAGCTTTATGTTAATGTAACAGGTGACAGGCAGGAAGATGCCCTGAGACGCACGAGATTGAATTCTGTACTGGCCATATATTGAGCGTGTCTTGAGAGTACAGGGTTTAATGAGGTTAGATGAAAAGAGAATGTTGGAACAGGTCAGCTTGAATGTACAGGGTTTGATTAGGGCACAAGGCCTTCATTTTCGGGGGTGTTCAGAAATCTAGATTTCACTGGCTGCTGACAGTGCCGAGTACGACTGCCTTAACAATTTTGGAGTGGGAGTTAGAGTTTAAATGGACAGGTATCAGTCAAAAGGGAGACATCGAAGAGGAAAGACGGGTGGGCTAAGATCAATATATGGAATGTCAGTACAAATCAGCTTCATATATGTTCATGGAGGCATGAAGTCACATTTGCATGAGTAAATGTGGCCTACAGTTGTAATGAGAGTTGACATATCATGACCTCAATATTATATATTACAGATAATTCATGTTGATTGTAAAAGCCAACTGTAGTATACCAAATCCAGCGAGTCCCCCATAATTTGAACATATGTATTGGTGCTTACTTGCTGCTTACGGTCAAGATTTCCTTGATTGTCTTTCCAAATGGAGTACGGTAGAACAATTTTCCCTGTTTTCCGTTTGTGTCCCAGTGTCCCAGCCACGATAGTGATTGCCAACACGGACACGGTGTGGGCCATTCACACAGTCATGGACCCAGAGTGCCAGGATATGGTGGGATGGTGCATGGGTTCATGCCTGGTCTCCACGGACAGTTTGGCAGAACAGATCAGGCAATGGACATTCAGAAGAAACGGTCACACCTGGACGACAGCAGCAGCTGGGACATCATCAAGGCAACACAGTAAGTCAATTTAGGCAGTGTGGTAACTTGTATTGCTATGAATATAATGGAAGCAACCAAAATAACCCATAGGCTTTGTATTGGACTGTATGTTTTTCTGCAAACCTTTAATAACAGCTATACCCAACTGCTGCCATCTCTCTCTTTGCACATGTACAAAACCATTAATTTTATATAATTATTTTTTATTTATATGTTTTATCATTCACTGTGTTGCCTCGAATCTGTAACACTACTGTCCCTTGTCTTATTGTTTGTTTTACTGCACTGTGGATGAGAGGGAAACAATATTTCATCCCTCTGTCTTTTATTTATTTATTTTGAAAGAAAACAATGTACAGAATAACATCTCATGTTTGCACATTTATGCAAGATAAATACATCGGAAACATAGGGAAATCACTGTGTAGCACATTCAATGCATAAAAGTACTGTGTATATACAGTATATTGATACTGATAAGAGAAGGGTGGCTGTAGAATGACTGTCTGGTAATTGGACATCTGCTTTGGATCCTTGGTTCCTCCATGGCTTTGCACCAGCTTTTCAGTATTCAATGATGGCCTGTTCTGTATAAGCCTTTGTATGTATTCTCAACATCTGTACTGTGTAGCTGAGTCAGTAGCGCTCTCGCGTGTGGACCACAAGTTAATGGTTTTGATGGCATGGCTTGGGTGTCAGAACAGTTTTTGTAGGAAAAGCAGGGTGCTGATGGTACAGTATATGAGACGCTACACCTCAGCAATCCATCTCTGAGGGGTCTAGTGCTTTGTAACAGGGATAGACTCCTGCATGTAACCGGCTGATACTGACAATAAGCCACCACTTCTCATCACTATGAAATTGAAGATTTGGCATGGCAATGTTTGTTACAACATAGCGTGACGACCTTGACTTGAAAAAACTGTTTGTTCCATGACTCGCTAGGACACATGCATTGGTGAGCAGTAACTGGGGATGGCAATGAAGGACCTGGCTGGAAAGTCTGGTTTGGCATTGTGAAATCCATGATCTCGGGAAAAAAAAGAAAAAGAAAAAAAGATGATGTTGGTACAGGACAGACACAGTGCTTGTATTTTTAGTGTTCATCCATTGCAATTCCATTCCCACATCTGATATAACTTGTGTTGTGTTTTGATATATGGGATAAGCTGAACCTTCAAACTTATGATTATGTAGCATCATCGAAACCATGGTCACTGTTGCTAGTCAGCCTAGATAGAGCTATTGTTATTGTTGTATTGTATCCGGTAATTTGTGTGCACGCGCACACACACACACACACACACACACACACTAGTACTACAAGTCTGTATCTGGTAATTTGCACACACACACACACACACACACACACACACACACACACACACACACACACACACACACACACACACACACACACACACACACACAGACAGACAGTTTCCATGTCTGCTGATTAGATCAGATATGCAACCTGGCAAATCAAATTAATTCCACTGTATGACGTGGTAAACTGAGGACTGATGCCCAGAAGATCTGGTGCAACCTGTGTAGTTTATGGCTGCTTCTACAGTAGAGGCAAAATTCTTCTTTGGAGAGGAAGGGAATTTCACTCTGTGTGTCTGTCCATAATCGTGACGTAGAGAGCAAAGAGAGTGCAAAAGGTCACTGTTACAGTAGATCTGAATCTGACTTTGTATCTCTGAAGTTAATCATGCCTTTTGTCAGCTAAGCATGTGGGTGCACACGGTGTATTTTACATGCCTGGAATTTTTAACCACCTGAAATTCTACTTTTTGCTTTTCATTTGTGCAATATGTTTATTTGGTTGACATGGGTGATAGTTTTGTTGTCAGTAGTAAAAAGCATTTTTTTACTGGATTCCAGGAGCTGAGGTTATTTTGTTATAGTATTTCTTTTGTCTCAAGAGATTTCTCAAGCTTGAACCGTTGTGCACCATGTCAGTGTGGTATGCATTACATTTATTTCCATCCATCGACTTGCCCGTCTCAACATGGCAGTTGTGTTACAAAGACTTAAACAAACCATGTTTATCAGTGGACTTGAGCAATACTCTATACGATTCATTCAGTAGTATACTATACATGGCATTTCTATAATAGATTTCTATAATAGATCAGCAGATATGTATCTTATTTCTTTCTATTTGCAACTTTAATAAAAACTAATCCATGTATTGAAATTGTAGAAATACAGTAGTTTTAAAATAATATAATATAGAGCAAGTGTCACTCGATTGAAGTGAAGGCGGCTCTTGAATGTTTGAAAGCAAATATTGGTAGCCTCTTATCTGGTTGTGGTGCAATACAAATATCCATATCTACTCCTTCCGCAATTAATTACTATCTGCTTCCTTTATTGTAGCCACTTTTATTTTTTAACACCTTGGGGAATGAGACACATTTCCTCTAGGAGTGGCTTCAATGTAGCGAACTACAGTTCATAGGGGTGTGGCGTAGAGTTTTGTGACCTCAATTTTCTCTGCAGTTTTCTACCTGCAGAGAAAATGGGAGTATTAACCAGTATTATCAAACAAAGTGATTCATGCAACACCCCCCAAAAAAACCTTGTAGCTATGCCGTGGCTGCTGAAAGACATTTCCCCCTCGGGAATAAACTGGTAAAATCTTTAGCTTACATTTTATACCTTTTATTCTTTGAAGGTTTGGCATCCTGGAGCGGTGTAAAGAGTTGGTTGACGCTGGATATGATGTACGACAGCTTGACAAAGAGAATGTATCGCTTCTGCACTGGGCAGCCATCAACAATCGCTCTGAGCTTGTCAAGTAAGCATTGGAGAACTCTATGGCCTCATGTTATTGACACACGCTTTCCGCAACCCCTAGGAGTCATTCTGTAGAAATATCAACATGTTCCTTACGTCAATATGAGTGAAATGGGTAGATTTTGTACACAGAGATACTGAAAACTCAATCCTTCAGACGTTCAATCAAGCAACCCTCTGTGATGCATTTTGTTCCAGGAAATGCATGCATTTCAAAGACAACAAAATCATTAAATTTAAATGCAAAGGGAAATGAAACAGAAATCTAAATTCAAAGGATAAAATACAACCTTTTAGCATTAAATATGAATATGCAGCCAAATTACGTATTAGATAGCAAGATAACATAGTAGATTATAAACATTGATGATACTATCATTATACTATCATTATTCATTTACTGTAACCTGTCCTGACATTCATCTTCCAGGTATTACATGTCTATGGGTGCAGTCATTGACCAGCTGGGTGGAGACTTGAAATCTACTCCCCTTCATTGGGCTATACGGTGACTATAAATTCATGAATATTAGTACTTTTAAGTATGATTCAGGTTTGGTTTAAAAACAGTTGGTGACTTAAAAAAGAAGGCTTTACATTTACCAAGATATAATGAGTTTGTTACGCAGATCTTGTGACTCACTTAAGGACATACTGAAGAATAACTGTCAATAATTTAAGATAACAGATCTTTTGTTTGTAGCATTTGTATATGTGCTATAACATGCCATTGTTTATAGTATAATCAATGACATGTTATAGCACATATACACATGCACAGGTATAAACTTTATGACAGTAGTTGGTGATTATTATGTTGTGTGTGCAGGCAAGGTCATCTGCCCATTGTCATCCAGCTGTTGCGATATGGAGCAGACCCCTGCATAGCAGATGGAGAAGGCTACAGAGGTCTCCACCTGGCCATCTTGTTTCAGCACATGGCCATAGCAGCGTATCTCATGGCTAAAGGCCAGGTTGGTCCACTCCTCTCCTTACTGTGCAATTTCCTATTTTTACTGTGCTTTCATTAATAAACATTGCATTTCAATTTGAATTGTAGTGTGCAAATGTATGTGCTTAGCGGCATATTTGCATTTGCATTTTGTAGTTTACTTGCTGATTTCTTGTGTTTTGCTGTTTCCAGGAAGTTGATGCCCCTGATTATAATGGACAGACACCGTTAATGTTGGCAGCTCAGAAGATTATAGGGTAAAGCTCTATTCCTTTTAAAGAGGAAGGAAATAGTACATTTGGAAAACTAGATTTCTATATTTACATTTACCCTGGAGCATCAATGTTGTTTTCTCTTTACATTAGATCCAGATCTGCAGGATTTTATACTGTAGCTACAAACAGGAAACACATGTCAGAATAGATTTAACCATTCATTTCAACAAATTGAATACAGTTACATTTGGCATTAAAGGCTCTACTTATGATAGATGTTCTTTGAATTTTGTCTAAGCATACTAAGCAAAATCAAGGAGCAAAACCCCATGGATATTGGTATGCAAGAACAGGCACATATCAAGAAGATAGTTAGAAGATAGATAGAAGAGGTGATTAACTTGAGTCATGCACACTTGAAACATCTTTAATGCATTTAAAGTCAACATTAAAGTCACAGAACATTGAATCAGACAAGAGCTATCCAACATTGAATTCTAGTTTACTTTTAGAGCCATGCACACAAGAATTTTGGTTCAGTAGTCATTTTCATGTTTGAGCAATATGTAAGCAATACACTACCATTTAGCTTTAATCAGCAGACCTACATTCACAAATATTTGAGTTTATGCCAAACTATGATAAAAAGGTGGATGCTGGGGTGGTGGAGGTGAGCTTGTACGCAGCAGCATCAGTGTCTGTGAACCAATGAAGCAGTGGTATAGCTGACAGCTGAATTTAAAGAACCACTTCACCACTTGTCAAACATCTGCACTGTCAAAAATGCAAATCCATGTATAACTCCCCAGTCAAGACCAACAGTGAAGCTTGGCAATTATTGGGACTATACAAAAATGGAGGGATTTGGGAATGACTAAACTGGGGAGAAACTGAAACAGAAAAACAAATAAATAAATATAAATGCTGCAACAGTGCAGTTCTATGATAACGTTTAATAAAATAGATATTCAAACTAGTGATAGACCGATTATCGGCCGCGGCCGATTATCAAATTCGATATTCATGATTTTATTAATAATCGGTATCGGTGCTCAAAATAAACAATCGAAAAAAGAGCAGCCGATTATTTGTATTTATTATAAATGTTCAAAAATGGTACATTGACCACTTTCATTGAAGATCCGGTAGATTGTGGGGGTAAGGAGATGTATAGCTGTGTGTCTCTGACTCTATCACCTCATTTTTATAGATTTATCCTAATTATCCAAAATATATTTTCTCTTTTTCTTTTATGTCTGAAGCTCTGTGCCTGTACTTGAATTAAAAAAGATGCATGTGATGGAGGGGAAACTGAAACACTTTTGCTGCTTCCGCACTTTTATTCTATTAAAGTAAATAATAATCGTATCGGCTGATATCGGCTATCGGCCTTTTTGATGTTCCACTAATCGGTGATCGGAAACATCGGCCAAAAGTCTGATCGGTCGATCTCTAATTCAAACACATCACATTACAGATTATTGACTGTAAAGTTAATTTGAGATTGGCTGATAAATTGCTTATCTTATCTTATTCTCCCCTCTTGTGTCTCTAGTCTCTCTCATTTAAAGGGCAGTTCTTCCATTCAGTCTTATCCTTTTATTAATAAATACAATCCTATAGGCCAATTGTGGTGTTACATTTAAAAAACACAATGCAAAAGATACTATCACTGAAATGAAACGGATGTTCCTGTACACTGTCTGTCACAGGCCAGAGCCCACTAACTTCCTGATTAAGAACAATGCTTCAGTGAGTGCTGTGGACAAAGTGAACAGAAACACTCCGCTGCACTGCGCCGTGCTGGCAGGGAATGTAGACGCAGTTCACCTGTTGCTGGAGGCAGGAGCCAGTGTGGACGCAGAAAACATCAACGTGAGTCTCCTCAACACACACGCATCACAGAGCTTTTGATAATTGGTGCTATTTGAAGATCTTTAGTCTGACTCCTCACGGTAAAGGCATATCTGTGCAGATCCCTTATCCATTCCATACAGTATACATTTTGGATAATTATTATGGAATTAGACATTTGATCATAATTGAAATTGTCAGTGTCTCTCAGAATTTTCTGTTTTTTGCGGTGCCCTATTTTGTACTTGGCCCATCTACAAGCTCACGATACATTTCAAGACTTTCGATTGGCTGTGGTCACTATTATAGAAAAAAGGAAAAATAGGTTTTCTATAACTATTTAACCATTAAAAAGTAGTAACTCATGTGACTAAATAATAACCACAGTGGACACACTCGAACACACGTTCATGTTCTTTTAATTGTACTATGTACTGTAGTGTTGGACATATGTAAAATCTCACCCGACAGAGAAAATACTTGTGAAAATTGTAAATGTTCTGTGGCGTTTGATGGCTGTCTGTCTTGTCCACAGGGTCATACTCCCATTGACTTGGCCCACCAGGTCCACAGCCCCCTGCTCGTCCACATGCTCAACCACATTAAACAGGAGAGGATTCGTTCCAACTCTCGCTGCCTGCGTATTGTCAACAAGTACAAGGTGTGGAATAAAACAATGCGACTCTGGGCACAGATGTTACAACATACACACTTTCTCTCAGGCTCCCCTACATGGGCACTGGGCAGACAAATGGAATTGTGGTATAAAAAAGACCTACGGTATGTCCATCTCTAACAGCATCCTATGATGAATCTGTGTCTGCAGGTGCTTTTGCAGTTTTCATTCTGCGTTGCTATGTTTGGGACTGTGGGTGCTATAGTTGACATGAGCTCGGAGTCCTGGCTGCTTAAAGGGGTCCTGTTAGCTTGTGTGTGCGGAGTGATCAATCTGGCTCAAAGGTAAGGATGTAATTTAGTTACATTCTCCATTTCATTGTAAAAATGAGAAACAGATACTGTAAATATATATATATATGGGAGAAACATTCTTTGGTCTTCAACAGTGTTATGAGTGATTGAGGACTTGGTAGTATTGCATGTGATTGTCACACATCAGAGAACCATCCACTATGTCCTCCTTCCTGTCTGGTGTGTTGACAGTATAAATTACAGTCTTCATTAATGTCAACATTTTGTGCATCTGACCAGGAATTTGCCGAGCCCAGCCTTCCGATCTCTTCTTCCAGCTACTGCTCTCATGGCCACAGTCTTCTGGATGCTGGTAACCTGGTACCTCTGGTTCCTACCTGATATCCTTCAGCACACATTGATGTGTTCAAGAGCTTTGGGTGCACTTTAAAAGATTAGTTAGATCAAAACCTTGATTTTTCCATTTTTAGCATGACTTTTGCCTTTGTTGGAAAAGCTACCAAACTCTCCTTAACCATTCATCCACATGGCCTGAGTGCAACAGTGCAGGTCCTGTTTACGCTCAATGCCACTGCTCTCCTCTACTATTATCTCCGTGCCTGCAGGACAGACCCAGGAGTTGTCAAGGCAACCGAAGAAGAGAAAAAAATGGTCAGAGACAATACAATTTTGAATATTTACAATATACTTTCCACTAGAATGTCTTGGACTTGGCACATTTTCAGAGTCTAGATATAAACTTTCACTGTTATGTGAATAATTGTAGATCCCTCTTACAGCCAAGGACCAAACAAAACTTCTCAATGTTGATTAAAATAGTCATTCATGGAGGCAAAGTTTTGTGGCACATTCATTTGTAAGGCGAGGCTAAATGTGCACTGCATCTTACTTCATCACATGTTTGAATATCAAAGTGCTTTTGGATGATAGCCAAAGAGAACTGATACAATATTCTGTATTTGCAACACTGATTATTGTGATTGTACTCTCAGAATGTGTTGATGCTGGCTGAAGCTGGTTGTCTAGACCCCAGGATTTTCTGCACATCTTGCATGGTAGGAATCAACACATCATTCACTTTAAGTGTGTATGTGCTGTGCAAGTATGGATAGGAGTTATCTGTGTCGTCAGTCATGACAGGTGTAGGTAATCGTTTTTTTTTTCTGTTTCTTATGAAAACCATGTCCTCAACCCAACACTGGAGCTAACTGTTAAATAAGAAACGTTTATTGAACTCCATGGGGGATTTCAGGTGTCATTAATTTATTCTTCAAACGACTCTGCAATTGCCTAACTTGTCATGACATGACACTGTAGGGAAAAAAATGATATAATAGGAGGGGAGAGGTGCCTTAGAATACCATTTAGATTACTCAATTCTCAATTTAAATTCAACCATGTACTATTTTTGTATTTTCTACAAGGGAGGTGTAATTGTTATTATTTCCACTGTCATTTGTTTAATTATATAAAGAACAATATGAAAAGCAAATGTTTCCTACTTATAGAGCATATATGTCCTTTTGTCAAAGAATACGACTTTACGCCTTTGTGTCATTCTGTCACAGTTGAAGAAACCCATGAGAACCAGTCACTGTTTCACATGCGACACCTGTGTAGCAAAACAGGACCATCACTCTATATGGATCAACGGCTGCATCGGTGAGATGGTGTGTGTGTGTGTGTGTGGTTTGTGCTGGTATCAGACTATGCGTACCATGCCAGTCCATTGAGTTAGCATTAAGCCTATACTAGTGACGGTTGTATCCCTCTGGTGTGATCTCCGATGGTTGTTTACAAATCATGTTTAGAAACCCAGTGCTAACATTGGCAAAGGGGAACATGCCTTTATTCATAATAGTGCACCCTCCTTTCCTGGCCACGGTGCGTAATGAGTCTTGATCCCATCCGTTCACTAGCTTTGAAAACGTGTAAGCAATACATATCCCAGAAGTCCTTGTGTTGACATCATCAGCTCGATTTCCTCTTTCATCATCAAAACGAGCCAAACTTAACCCTATGTTGGCAATCAAGATGGATTTTCACCGTAGCATTAAATAATCAATAAATTAAACATTATTAAACATTAAAATACGGGTAACAAGGGTTTGGCGATGAAAACTATTGCACAAAAATACGGGAAAGACCGGAATCGCAAATAACTGTTAATTGCTTTAAACCGTAGTACTTCACCCCAAAAAAACTTTTGGTCATTTTATGGTCTACTCAGCCTCATGTGAACACACCAGACAGTTTATAAGTTACTCCTTTCAATATTTAGATATTTGATGTTTAGTTAGTTATATTAGTCTGCCAGACCCAAACCCATTATAACTTAAAACTCCATTTTAACCATGACAGATTATTCGAAAACAACCAATCTTTTTTCTGGTGATTGATATTGTCCTCCTAATACGTGAGAGGGCTGTGGAATTTCATTTACAGTTTTTATTTATTTTTAAAATATTGTTTTATTCATTTGGGTGGGCATTCCCAAATATGGAGGGGGCTACATTTTAAAAAACAATATTTTCAAAATAAATGAAAACTGTAGATGCAATTCCACTGCCCTCTCACGTATTAGGAGGACAATATAAGTCACCAGAAAAAAGATGGGTTGTTTTCGAATAATCTGTCATGGTTAAAATGGAGTTTTAAGTTATAATGGGTTTGGGTCTGGCAGACTAATATAACTAACTAAACATCAAATATCTAAATATTGAAAGGAGTAACTTATAAACTGTCTGGTGTGTTCACATGAGGCTGAGTAGACCATAAAATGACCAAAAGTTTTTTTTTGGGTGAAGTACCCGTTAATTGCTTTAAACCATAGTACTTAGTTATATAGTAATCTAAGTCAGTAATATGTGGCAGTTATTTAGCCTGCTGTATATAACATATTGTATATATAATATTCCTAAACATAAATTCCTCCAGAATGTCAATGCAATGAATTCATTACTGCATCTGAGGGAGCCTCTCTAACCAATTGTCCTGCATCCGCTGTCAGGTGCAAGGAATCATCACTTCTTCATTCTTTTTTTGCTGTCCCTCACGATGATGGGAGCATGGATGTTCTATGGCTGTATCAAGTGTGAGTTAGCTAAAAGCAATATCATCAATGGAGACTATATATATATACATATACAACTTACTGTACAGTATGTACCGCATCGCTATTTTCATGCACTCTTCGTTTATTTACTTCCAGTTGTGAACTTGTGATATTTTACCTACTTGTTATTACACATTACATTACATTACTAAATTTGTTTTTCCTATGTGTAAACGATCATTATTCTGTTTTCATTGTAAAACACTGTTCTTTCAGACTGGTTGAAACACTGCCCTGTGCATTATGAGGAGCAGGGCCTATGGGGTGTCTTATCAGCCATGGTGAACTGCTCTCCCTGGGTGAACAGCATCTTCTGCCTGGCCTTCTATCATACTGCCTGGTCCTCTGTATTAGTGCTGATGCAGCTTTACCAGGTGTGTGTGTGTGTACACACAATTTTGTCTGGTCAAGGTTACATGATGGGATTTGCATTGTTAGACTGACCTTAGAACGATTTTCTTGCAAGAAGTTCTAAATGGTGCATTTATATAGCACCTTTATCCAAGGTTGCTTTTTCATTACATTCACCCATTCACACTCATTCATACACAATGACGGAAGCGGAAACCATGCAAGACACCAACTGCCAACCAAAGGATCATTGGATGACCTGCTCTACCTTCTGAGCTACTGTCATCAGTTGTGACTAGTTGCATTGGTGCGGCCTGAACTTTAGACCTCTTGTGTTGTCTGCACCATTAGTCAATTCCAGCGTGGCCCCTCTGCATTATAGAATGTAAGGAGCCATTCCTTATGGGTATGGGCGTGACCCACACACCAAACGTCAGCCAGAACCTCACTAAAAAAATGCAAGGCTGTTGAGAGAAACTGAATCGTGTTTTCGCTGTGGCACATCACTGTCATGGAAATAATAATAGTAAGGTGTGTTTTCTCTTTTTGAACAGATTGCTTTCCTGGGTCTTACAACCGCAGAGAGAATAAACCTGATGCACCATCAGAGAAAACTACCACAATCTATCTCTCTGAAACAAAATCCCTACAAGTGAGTAATAGTTGTTTATAACAAATCACAAATGTACACAAATGTCTACGGTTGTCGTCTGACAGAAACATCTGAATGATCTGAAATGTACATGGGTACAGTACATTCATCTCTCTGTGAAGCACACTGAAGGTTCACATGTTGAAATGGGCACCTAAACCATTTACAACTGCATCCTAGCAGAGTGTGTCAAGGCATATTACTTAAGACAGCGTTTTTGCTGACTGTAATAATTTCTAATTTTTTAGTTACAATGTTGCACAAGCACAACACATGATCTCTCTCTGTCATATTAATTCCCAGTTATTCCCTGTTGTCTGGTTCAATGGTGTAGAAATACCTCAGAAATACATTTCAAAGATCATGTTATTTGTGACTAAGCTCTTCTCTCACAGCAATATGGTACTGGGCTTGAACCCCTTAAATTAATTTTACTCATCATGCCCTTTTTCTTGTGTAGCTTGGGTGTAGTTCGAAATCTGGTGGCCTTCTTCCAGCTGCGTTGCTGTGGCCTGTTCAAGCCCGCTATTATTGACTGGACCCAGCAGTTCCCGCTCGGCCGAGACCAACACACTTTTGGGCCCCCTGACCTGGTCTGAACCACCCCCAACCCTCACAGGGCTGTGCATCCATAATTCTGGACCAAATGGACAGGGCTTATTTATTTACTGAATCTTTGACTGCACGTTAAGGGAGACCACTATAAAAGATTGGAAATCAACACAAAGCAAATCGCAACAGGTTGGTTTCCTGAATTGCTGCTGCCTTGATACTTGACTATAAACGAGCAAATGGGAGGTCAGCGACGTGTTAATTTGGGTAAAACTGAATCAATGGTTTCTTTGTTTTTTTGAAGGCTTAAATTGTATATGATGTTTGTATAATCTTTTTTATAAACACTTCTGCCTATTTTTTATCACATGAAACAATCTTTAAGATGTATTTTATGGGTTTTGTAAAAGGGAAAAAAGAGGCATGTTTAATAATAATGAATGACCACTAGTAGGCTGATATTGACATCTTGTGCCTATCTTTTAAACCGCCTTTCTTTAGACACAGTGCATGCAGTCTCTGTGACACAGGTTTTATAATGGTCCAGTTTTTTGAGAGACCTTCTTACAGGAGGAAGAACAACTTAAATCAAAGGGTAATTGTTATTCATTCTCTTGGCTGGTGATTCCATGGTCAGTAAAACATGAATGTGTGTTGGAGAACCACTGTTAATGGTATGTCTGAGAAAGATCCACATTTTCTACATTCCAATTTCAACACACACGGATGTTCTCTTTTCATCAGCCTTAATCATTTTCCTGAAAAGAGAATTGGTAACAAGTTGCTCTGTGATGTTTCTGTTACAGGTTAATTTGGCACAGTAATAATACACAAACGGTCCTTACGCTGCTTAATTGAAATGTAGCAAGGCATTAAAAATGGTACTGTATGCTGCCATTAATTAACAACATGGTTGTACTTTTTTTCCTAAGATGGCTCAGGCAACCATAACATTATGCCTGCTACATTATGAGTTCCAACTACTTTGGTAGGATTGGAAGATTCTAATTCCAACCTCGTCCCTAACATTAAAGACAGGGCACCAGAGGATTTTGAATGCTGGGAATTCAAATCATGTGGAAAGCATTGTACCTATGTTATAATTAATATATTACATAATATAAAAAATCTTTGGAGCCGCTAAATCCACCCGAATTCCAACATTTCTCATAATCCAGATAAAAAAAAATATATACAGTATATATTTAGACAATATGTTTGTGTAAAGGCTGTGGCGTCAGTTTTCAAAGTAGTATTTACCTGCCAGATATACCATGGTGCTTGCACCACTCAAATAGTACGGGACACTTGCATCATATACATTTACTTTTATTTGTAGAAAGACTTCCAGAGCGTTACATAGCTAAGCTGGTTTTGAATGCTAGGCATTTACAATATGCATTCATAGGCCAATATACAATACCATCCACAGTTAATACTAGCAATTTCTTCCACTTGTGATGTCTTTGTGCAATTCATGATATTATGTAAAAAGCAACTGATATTATTCTAATATTCTCTAGATATGGCATATGTCAAATACATGAAGTTGTCTGTTATGTGTTGCCCTTCCTTTAACCAGCTCCAACTTCAATCTAAGCAATTACTGATGGCCTTATGGTGGTGTTAATCTACACAGTACTTATCCATTATGTGAACAACCTACACCTACCAAATCAGACAAGTGAAGGAGTTGCTGATTTGTGACAAATGTAGCTTATCTTGTTAACATAAGTATGTTGGAAAATGACACATTTATACACCACAATCAGTTTTCTGTTTATTGAGCAGTAAAAACGACTTTTGCAGATGCCTTTTGAAAGCAAAACGTAGCCACAACATCAGCAATTTGGCCAGTCTGCCACTTATCTTTAGAAGAATTGTCACTAATTTCAAGTCTTACCTTCCTGTGGAGTGGACCATGTGAATTAACAGCATGTTCTTCCTCAGAAACTGAATTGAATTCAACTGAGGATGGTGCACCACACACCACTTGAGTATTCAGCAGTGAATCTACTTGGTGTATTGAATCACCAGTGATTGATATTTATGTACAGAACTTGATAATAAAAACAATTGTATATTGTTGTCCAAATGCACCACACCACAGAAGGTAACTGTATGTGCTATGCGGTACTTGCACTGGATACACAACCCAATAAATGCAAGATTTTTTGCACCTTTGCGTATTTTTGATTTTCATAAAAATGTGCACATTGAAAATAAAGGTTCTTGTGGATGTTTAAAACAGGTTTATTTCAATTACAAATTTGTCCATAGGCCTACATTTGTAAATGTGTAGCTAGCCTAATGTTGACAACTCATTATTGGATCCCCATTGTTGCCGCCGATATGCAGGTTTCTGAAATGAAAGCCCTCATAGATTTTTACTGCTCTTTTGTGAGTAATTTATTAAACTAGCTTGAACATGGGTGTTCAAGCCAGTTGTCATTTAATAATGATACTCTCAATGACCCGCTCAGAAAAAATCTAGTATCTATGACAATCATAGGGGCCACAGTAGTCCTGCAAAGATGTCCCTATAACCTTTGTCATTGGAGGACGCACAGTCCCGGCACTGTTGGTAGCCAGGAGGTCCCTATGTTAGTTAGTTAGTTTATTGTCCACAAAGTGGAAATTTGTCTTTGGTCTCCTGTACACCAGACAACAGAATAACAACAGAAACACTTACACAGGGACAAGCACATATACTATTTTACAGTATATAGTGGGGCACTATGAATTTGTAAGCAGCACTTATGATTGTCATACAGTAGATACTAGATATTCTCAGGAAGTGATCTAATAATGGGAGGGTCCAAGTGGCGGCATATAATGTGTTCATATATTATATTCTAATGTGATGATTGAGTTTAAACCCAGTAATTCAAAGTCTGGATGGCAGAATGGGATTAAAAACAGTATTTCTGAATCTAATCAAGACACCTGTGATTGTGGGCAACTATTCAGAAATGGGAGGAAAACAGGTCAGCATAACTTCTATTGGCTTTTATTGATATCATAATGGATATGTCATCACGCAGCACGTTTTCTTTTCAGGAATTGACTTTCATGGAGTTTTTATTTAAAAATACACAAGTGAAAAAAATCCCATTTTTTGGCATGTATTGTTATGGCTACATAATGACCACAGATGTGGTCTAAAAGTGTGAAAATGTATCCCCCCCCCCCATCCCCCCTTTTTTCCTGGTAATGGGAGGGGTCGCAAGAAACTACAAAAAATACCCACAGCTGGTGAGGAAGTGGATAGATGTATGTAGACAATTATTTTAGGTTATGTACTAAATTAATCCATCCATCGTGACGGATGCCGGGCTTCTACTAGACTAAGAATTTACTAGTGAAATCCAGTACCTTTGTGGTTACACTAATCTATAACAAACTAATGATTTTTGTAAGCTAACCCAACACAGCACTTTCAATGGATTTGATTATCTGTAAATGACCAAGATCAAACAACTGGAAAAACAGCCCGTTTTGCTCACATTTTATTTCCACATCATGAAAATTTTTGACTCAAATCCAAATTAGAAAGTTAAAATTAAATGATAATAAATATAACCATTAGCCAAAATCCCTACAGTATAACCATTAGCCATAAGCCAATAGTTATCTCAATGGTTTTTGGTACATTTGGATCTGCTGTGCAGTGAGAGAGGGGTTCATCCTGTTGACAGATTTAAGAAAGTGTTGATGTTTAATGACCGAGGCCTCCATGCTCTCTTCTTGCAGGGTCAACAGAGCAGCCTGGAATAAGTGACAAAGAAAAACAGTGTTAAAGCCTTTCATTCCACCCAACACCGGATATTGCCATGCACTGGATTATATTGAAGAGGTGGTTAATAGCAAGTGTTTTTCTACACATTACCTCTTTACACAGATTCTCCAGATCAGCTCCAGAGTAAAGCTCAGTCTGATCTGCTAGCTGTTCCAGACATACATCGGCAGCCAGAGGCATCGTCTCTGTGCACACCTTCAAGACCGCCAGGCGAGCCTGAGTAAGCACAAAAAATATACATATACTTTTATGTTACTACATTTTAAGGAGACAAAGGAGTCAAAGTCTAGGGAGGCCAACTTACGGTGGCGGTTGGGGTTTAGCTAATGGGATACTGTCTAAGCAGCGATAAACATTGCAAAGTGTCACTAATCCATGAAGTTTGACAGCTGTTGCATACACTTTCCGAAACACAGACACAGGGCATTCAGAGCAGACCCTTGGAATAGATATGTTTTTTTCTGTTTCACGGAAAACGTTGTTCTGATCGAATTGCCACTCGGCAAGTCACACAACCCCGGGTCATATGAGACATCAACTTTGAGTCCGGTTGTTCGGACAGTGCCCAGGTTATGGAGTATGTCAGTCTATGTATTGTAGATAGATAGAATGAAAAAATATTAGCATCATAAATGAAAAACAGTGGTTGCATGACTTACCTGTTGATCAGGTGGAGGGACATAGATTATGTGGTCTAGTCTTCCAGGCCTAAGGAGGGCACTGTCCAAGGAGTCTGGTCGGTTAGTGGCAGCTACTATCATCACGTCATTGTTGAATACATCAAGGCACTCCAACTAGCACAAGAATGATGCATGCATGTTAATTATATAAAAAACAGGCCTTATTATACTTTATGGAACAATGGAGTATAAATTAAGCATGAGTCAAACAAATCACTAGATGAGATTATATACAGTATGGCTGAGGAGCTTTAAAAAGCTCACCTGTCTTTCTGCGTGGCACTCCTCTGCGCCCTCTACCTGGAGGATTTTTCCTGTCCCTCTCCTCTCCATTGTTTTAAGACCAACCCCATCCAGCTCATTTAGAAGCACAGAGAGGAGCCGGCTCTGCACACTGTGAGACGTCTGACTGTCTGAGCCAATCAGAGAGTCAATCTCATCCAGGAACAGGATGCATGGCGTGCAGGCCCTAGCCTGGCGGAACAACTACTCACATAGACAGACAGGCAGGCAGGCAGGCAGGCAGGCAGAGGCATTTAGGTTGGGAATGTACAGCCAAATACATGGAGGGACTTCATATTGTATGGCATTCTCAATGGCTGATGTTTCTTTACCTGAGCTAGAGCCTTCTCAGAGTCTCCTACATAAGGAGAGTAGAGGTCAGCTCCACTGACAGACAGGAAGGCACAGTGGGAAGAGGCTGCTGCAGCCCTGACAAGGGTAGTCTTAGCACAACCTGGGGGTCCATACAGAAGCACTCCCCTGGGCCGACTCAGGCCCAGACGTACGAATGCCTCAGGATACTTCATCGGCCACTCAATAGTCTTGATATATACAGAGAAGATGTAATTGTGTTTAGATGTGATCCTTATTACAGAGGAGCAGATATTGAACTTAATGTGGTGTAATTCTAGTAGCACGCAACAGTTTATGACAGCACTTATACCTGTCTGAGTTTGAGTTTGACCTCGTCTAGACCTCCTATCTGGTCCCAAGAGATTGGCACAGGCTCTGTTTTACCAAGACTGCTCCTAAGGCACGAGGGATGTATAGTCTTCAAAGCATCCTCAAAGTGCTTCATATTTACTGTCTGTGGTCTTGCAATCTGAAATAAGCAGGAATTACAAGTTCAACAACAATATGATTAAAAGAAAAAAAACATTTGGTTATATTACTGTATATTATTGGTTATATTATTTACAATTGAACGTTAATGAAATGCAATGGGCCTTAATTTAAAGGGCAAATTCACTACAAGGACACAAGAATCTCAGTCTGAATGCTTTCATGTATATCAGAAATTCTAGACAGTCACTGCATTTCCATTTCAGAAGATAACTACATTGTGGGAGCTCTCAGGGTTCACAGTCACAGTAACAGTAGATTTGTAAGACGGAAACATGATAGTTGTGGCTTGTTTGATGAACAAACGCACACAAACTGTGAATGTACTGTATCATCTTATTAGTTGATAACAAAAACTACATGGAACCACTGAACCCGATTGCTCCAGGTGTATGTGAATCTATGTAAACTTGTAAAGCACATTGGATAAAGGCACTATATAAATGCACAATTTACCATCTATCTTATAAGAATATCCAAATAATTGCAGATGTTACTTGTTGCATCTGAATCACACTCATGTCATAATCACACTGTACTGTAAACTGTACATAGTTTTCCACTTGCTCGTAGCCGACAACAAGCCCACTGACAGTTATGTTTCATGTGTTATCAATTGAGCCACAACTATACATACAGTATATTGTACGTGTTACTCTGTCTTCAAATTACATAGTATAGATTTGAGAATGTGCCCAAAACACAGCTCAACTATGCAGAGTGCACACATTTGCCTTGTTTATGTTGTACTGTAGTTACCTGTGCGCTATGCCGAACAGCATGCATGGCAGCCTCCCTGCACAAGGCACTGAGGTCTGCTCCCACGTAGCCTGTGGTCCTCTTTGCCAGGTCTGCCATATCTACAGTGGGACACAGGGGCATCCTCTCACACAGAACAGAGAGGATAGCCTTCCTCTGCAACAGGGTTGGAGCACCTATGACGACCTTAAAAAGAAATACACGAGAAATTACTTACTTTATTTAGCAGTCATTACATGGACCAGGAAATGACTGAAGCTAATAATCCATATACCTCTCTGTCAAATCTTCCAGGCCTGCGCAATGCTGGGTCCAAGCTGTCGGGTCGGTTGGTAGCTCCGACAATAAGAAAGCCATCAGATGCGTTCATCCCATCCATTAGAGTGAGGAGCTGTGCAACCAGGCGGTTCTCTGGTGCAGACGATCCCGTTCGTCTAGGACACAGTGAGTCCAACTCGTCTAGGAAAAGAACACAAGGACCCTCTTCTGCTGCAGCCCTTGCACTCTCAAACACGGCCCGCAATCTTTCCTCACTCTCGCCTGGCCGTGACCCCACCACCTAAAAAAATGTTATCACATGTCTACTACTGTGGTTTAAAAATAATGGTTGCAAGAAGTGATTTCCTTGTTTGTAGGTACAGTAGATAAGAAATTCTTTCAATTCAATTAAAAGTTTCATTGACATCTTGCTACCTCAGGTCCTTTGACTACAACCAGGCTGGCTCCAACTTCCCCCACCACACTGTGGACTAGTAGGGTCTTCCCCACACCTGGAGGCCCGACCAGCAGCACACCTCTGGGACAGGACAACCCCAGAGATACTAGAGTAGCAGGATAGAGGAGTGGTATCTGGAGCATTTCTCTCAGAGATGACCTCACCTAAAACAATCATCAAAATAGAAAACTGTTACAAAACACAAACATAACATGCAGTAACTGAGTCTAATGTAGACAAATCTTTGGATACGATGCAGAGTGCAAACTTACACGTTGCGCACAAGGTGTGGCCATGGCCTAATGAAGTGCGAGCAGAGTGAGCAACCAGAGAGACTTATATAGAGATTTCAAAGAGATCTAACTCTTAAAGAGATACTCATAGAGATCTATCTCTTAATGGGAATATCGCTTATTAGTCAATTTATGTATCTTAGGTAGCATTTATGTAGACATAGATAGCATTGTATGTAGACATATAGCATGTGAATACACGGTTTAATCAGCCTATATAGATTCTTTACATTTAGTTGTCATGTACTGTAATGTTGCCATGGATTAAGAGCATGTGCTAAATTGTAACAGTAAATTGCTACTGACCTCCTCCAAGCCCCCCAATGGAACACTGGGTTGGCTCTGTAGTTGACCTTTGTAGTGCCTCAGAGTGTGAGTTGCAACAATTTCCACACCGGTCTTGGTGGTGATAAATCCAGCATCTTCAGTATCGGGGTTTATCCTTTCGACAATGACATATTTGATTTCTGTATCAAAATCCCCAACATCTATCACATAATTCCTGTGAACAAATAGTCCTTTCAGTAGATCTTTCACAAGTTCATGAACAAATTGTCTAGGTGCGTTCTTCCTGAACTCAGCACTCTGCAAAACCACGGTTACCCCAACGCTTTTCACCTTGGGACATGTTACGGGTGTCAGCTGGCTGGGGTTCAGGCTATGCCGTGTTGGAGGGTGTTGGACGAGGCTCGGACTGACGCATGTCCAGTTTATTTGGAGGAAGCCCTCAGCCAGGTCAGGCCTGGGCCAGGCGGTGCATAGACAGGAACCCCCGGGTACAGACACCAGCAGAGGGGAGCCCAGGTTCAGTCCTAGAGCAGACATCAACCCTGGGCCCATTCTGCATCTCTGAGTTCCTCTGTCTGCTAAATCCACTGTCAATACTCTGAGAGACATCCTCTCATGAAATATGACAACCTAACCAAGACTCTTGGTGGATGATGATCTCCAACCCTGCTTAAACCTTAGACAGACACAAAACAGACAGACAGATACATGTGATTAAACAAGCGAAAATAACAAGTTACCTTTATAGTCTCTGATGAATATCATCTGTTGTGTAAATTTTGTGTCCAATTAAATAATTTATATTCCATCAGGTTTAATCTCTACTGTAATCTTTTCCAATTTATTAAAATAGTCTCAAGAAAAATGTGCTATTTATTTTGTCCCTATTTGTAAGTAAGTAAGTAAGTAAGTAAGCTGTAATGTTCCCATTACAGCTTTGATTACAAAATTCTGCTGAAAAAAAGAGAAAAAAAATCAAATCCAACTGTTTTTATTATATTTTGACACATCTCTTTGGCAATGTTTTCTCATTATTCCAATAAAGCTCCTTGTCTTGATTTGCAGTTTGGTCCAGTCGATTTTGATTTTTGACATATATTGTGTATGTAAGTCAGACTCGATTGATCTAGCCTATTGGATCAAGAATAGACACATGTATTTTATTGATCTGGCTTTTATTTAGTTACTTACTGGTATCTAAAGTAAAACATATTATAATAGTCTTTACGTGGTCATAGCCCCCTAAAGGGGGGCTAGTCTTCATCCATAGCTCTAATGCCTTTCTTAGACCACGTAATGAAGGCATTAGAGCTAGGAACCAGAGCTACCAGCGGGAAACGTAACATTAACTTACCGGACAGACAGGGTGACAGACACGTGGACGTTAGGAATAAAGCATTCATACAATCGATAATGAGATTAATGACCAAACTGTTAACATTGACAACTACTTGACTTGTATACATAGCTTGCACCAGAGCCATCTAGTAGAAGAGTTGCGATATTGGGGGGCAGAAAACAGCCTCGTCATGTAGTCGCGCGATCACGTAGACACTAATGCATAACTTCCGGCTGCCACTGTTGTCCCATTCTCAATAGAAGTCTATGTAGAAGACCCTCCATTGTACTGGTCCCATGAAGTGAACGGAGTTTGCGAAACTCTGTCTATACTCTATGATGAAGCTTGCACACCACAACAGAAGCCACGTGGTGTTGCGAAAAAAGATGGCCAACCAATGCCCCCTGTTTATTTTACGACAACTAGAAGACTATATGTTAATATTTATTAGCTCCATTTTACTTTGGTCACCACTATAGTGAGACAGAAATACAGTTGAAATCGTCATTTGTTTGCAACAAAAAACCGCCAGTAATTAAACAAGTAGTACAAAAAAAATGCCATTCCAGTGATTCGTTTACAGTTGTCCACAGTTGTCAGATCCTTTTAGTTGTCCAGCGCCGAGGCTCTTGGGCTCAATGCTGCAGCATCGCCATCTAGCGAGGGTTGCCAGAGGAGCAGTTTACTCTGGCACTCTCCAGAGCCATCCAGTGTCAGAGTTGCGACGTTGATGGGTCAGAATAAACGGTCTGTAATGTCTATGTTTTACGATTACGACAAAACTAAAATAAAGAATTTTAATTTAAATAATTGAAAGAAAGTTAATTGTAGGCTGTGCCGTTGGCAGAGTCTACTGCAATTCTGCCTGCATCCGGCCCGTTTTTGTTTGTTTATTTATTTATTTATTTATTTATTTTTTACTTGTTGTCTCCATTAGCAGAAGAGGCACCAATGGACTTGCCCCATGAAGTGAACGGAGTTGTCGCAACTCTGTCTACAGGTTCTGGTACTACGTCAACTTCAAGGCTCAGAAAAGTTCGACGCAAAATGTGTACTCGTGATAACTATGAATGACGCTCTGTCGTTATTTGAACTCTGACTTCTTCTACTATGTGATATAATGTGGAGTAAAAAACAACACCGTCTCAACTCAACTACATGTATTCAAATAGAGGCGTCCCCCTTAGAGTATATATTGAAGGCGTCCCCTGGCGTCACCTCGTGTACAAGCATGGAAATGTAACTGTTCTTTATTCTCACTTTTTCCACCCCTCACTATTATTATTTATTCTGGTGGAGTTAATGTCAGGTAACTACTAAGTACAGTATCTGTTTTAAGTTGCAATATAGTTCCGCACTTCTATTGTGGTCACAGGTCACGTGGCCCTCTATTTATAGTTAAATAGAGCCTGTGATATCGAAACTGCTGGACGTGAAGGTCGTTCCTTCCTTTGCAAGCAAACACTCCAGCAGGGCAGACAGGAGCTGTAGTGTAGTGTAGGGTAGGTTAGGGTAGGTTGCCACTCCACTGCTGCCTGCACAGGTGATCTGATTCTACCCAGCAAGCAAATCACAGCCAGATGGTGCACTGATAAGACACAACACTGAAGTTTGCACTCAACTTTAATCTCACCTGGACACCTGAAAGGCAAGTTTAGTATAATAACTGAGACGATTAAAGTAGTTAAAAGCAATGGTCGAAATTTTAATGTCACTGTTTTCATAAAGACTATTTCTATCACCTCCAAAAAATAAAATAATACATGTCTAGGTCTATATGCCTGACAACTATTGCCATTGCAGTTTTAGTCTGTGGATAAATTGAGTATTAAATAAATGAAAGGTCATGGACAAGTTGTTCAGACCAGAACACAACTAATTGTATGGGTGAGACTGGGCCTGGTGTTGGCAAACACGTATGTATGTATGTATGTATGTATGTATGTATGTATAGATGGACAAAGTTGACACATGTCGCTTGTGGTCTGAAAATTGCATTATTTAGAGTAAAGTGCACACTAATGTTACTTGTGTGAAGTTACATGACACAGACAGAGTCTGGGTCTCTTTTTGTTTGTCTTTTGGATTTCTTGTAGTTTATTCAGAAACATGCTGTGCTGATTGTTATTGCTCTGATCCTTCATCCTGCCCTCTGACTGCTCCTGCCCAGAGCCCAGTTTTGGCACAGCACCCCTGTGCCGTCACATTCCCAGATCTCGCGGTCTAATCTGGAGTGTGTAATCAACCCTGGCTGGGCCCTGTGTGTGTGTGGCCGCCCTGAAATGTCAGCTGTGTTGTGAGAGACTGGGCCTTGCAGCAGTGTGTACGTGTGTGTGTGGGACTTAGGACTTCATTGGGGGGAATATCATGTATTTAATGCTCTGACGGCAAACTTCTCACCTACAACTTTGTCTTTCTGCAGCAGCCAGCCAGTGGAGTCTTGGGACCGACACTAGCCATGTCGACCCTCCTGCGATGCATCTCCAGTCCCTCTGTCACCTTGTTGCGGCAAGGTGTTCGCCAGAGGGTAGGTCAGAGATGTTTCAGGACCTACCCTGCATTACACGACCAAGCAGCCTCCAAAGGTAGGGAGATATGCAGGGTGCTGTCTCCAATCCATGTTATCTTCATTTTGTCTGTGGAATGCAGATCTCTCCCAGCGTGGGAACAGAAAAAAAGTTTCATATATAGATGCAGACTATATGACTGAAACAAATAAAGAAATCAGATCAGTGCCTGTTTGCAGCAACTTGTGCAGAGTGCCTTTTCAAATTGGGGAAACCTACTGTAGGAAATATATGTAGCCATACTCGAGCTACTCTAGGTGCTAACATCTGTGACCATGCGTGTGAGAGGTCAGTTAAAGGTGAAACATAAGTCTGGCTTGTCTGTGGGGAAACTGGATCGATGCCACCTGTTTGACTCATAACTGTGGTCTGCTGTGCTCTGTTGACTCGAGTGCTCTGTGTCTTTTTGTTGAAGTTTTGTAAGTTACTGGTGGCTTTACTCGATTTAGCACATGTCTGAGAGGCAGTGCAGGCCTCACGGTGTAGGCTGGCCCGGAGCCAATCAGCTGCTGCTAATAATGTCTCCATGGTGGTGGGGTCACTGTGCCTTTATGGACAAATATGTGTAACATGATCCTGTACCAGGCAGTCGTGCTGTCCCAGCGCTACACGCATGCTCACAGGGTTTCTTTTTTGTGTGTGTCAAATGTCCTGTACAGTGAAGTCTGTTCTAGCTCAATATCATAGTGGAAACATTGTAAATAAGAAGGATCTCTTTGCAATTTTCAAGTGAATGTTTTGCTATATTTTCATTGAATACTTTGTCAGTGTTACCACCCATAACTGACAGAAAAGTAATTTTTCACTTTGTTCTGTAATGTCCAACGTGCTTTTTTGTGGGCAAGTGTTGACCTATGATAATGGCCATTAAATCAGCCTGCTGCTTATTTTCTGGAGTTAGGATCACTATTTTGCTGCAAACACAACAAACGAGGACAATGTCACTTCCACTGAGAGTAGTGGTTAAAATCCCTTTAGTATAGGAGATACTAGTTTTCACAGATTATAAGTAAAATTTTCAGCACAATCAAGGCAAGCATTTCGGGTGCATCTGACAAGAAAGCATAATTTTGAAGTGAGTGGCATGAAATGCAGCTAATGTCTGCTAATGTGTGTTTTTCAGGTGTGCCTTACAAGGACCTGGTGGTGGGAGTTCCTAAGGAGACGTTTCAGAATGAACGGCGTGTGGCACTGTCACCTGCTGGAGTGCAGGCACTGGTCAAACAGGGCTTCAAAGTGCAAGTGGAGAGTGGAGCTGGAGATGCATCCAAATTCTCTGACCAGCTGTACAAAGATGCTGGAGCCACCATCACTGATGCCAAAGGAGCCTTTGGATCAGACATGGTCCTCAAGGTTAGTACAAGTTGATAGTGTTTGTGTGTGTGTCACACCCATCCTTTATCTCTCAACTGACTTTTACAATATTTTCAAATTGCTGATCTACAAGCTCACAACATGCTGATGTAGATTGGGTACTCTGTTTTAAATTGCTAATAAAAATTGCACATCGCTTTAAGGGGAAGGGGTGGCACAAGATGGAACCCTCTATAGGCTTTGAGCAATTTAGCTTCCAATTACTGTCCATCTGGCATGGAATACATTTTTGTTCTAACGTACGATGCCTATTCTCTGTTCTAGGTTCGTGCCCCAGCTATAAGTGAGGTAGACCTTCTGAAGCCCAAGTCGACCCTGGTGAGCTTCATCTATCCAGCCCAGAACCCAGACCTGATGGCCAAGCTGTCAGAGAGACAGAGCAATGTGTTGGCTATGGACCAGGTACCCAGAGTCACCATTGCACAGGGCTACGATGCACTCAGCTCCATGGCCAACATCGCCGGGTAGGAGATGTAGACCACCCGTTTCTAGAGACCTCCGTGCATTGAAAGGGACAAGATCACATTTAATCAAAGCAGTCTATGCTCTCTGTAGCTTTGCTAAGATCCCAGTAAGCTGCACTTTGTGTGGTTGATCATGGTTACCAGCAATGAGTGGCAGTTTAAGACTCATGAAGTTAGGGGACTGGGGCGTCTGCTTAAAAGTTGAAACCGATAAGGGTGGGGGACTTGCATGGCCGATGAAGACTGAGGTGGAGTTGGGGTTAGATTTATTGTTGGGGTTATTGATGTAAGACGATGTGTGTTATTGCTGTCAATACAGTAGCTCAATGTGGAATGCTGCCTAATTAATTTCAACAAAATAATGTCCCGTGCTAGAGACAGTTGTGGTACATTGTAGACACACTACTGTAGCATTCAATGCTTTGATTAAATGTGGTGTTTGTCCCTTTAAATGTATTGATGGAATTTGAATCCTCTATGCATGCCTGTCTGTGTATATAGGCACACATAGAAATGTATATAGACCATACACACACAGAAATGAATAACTGATTGCAAATTTTCTGTTCCATTCTTTTATGCAGGTATAAAGCTGTAGTTATGGCTGCCAACAACTTTGGCAGGTTCTTCACTGGTCAGATCACAGCTGCAGGAAAAGTGCCTCCAGCCAAGGTAACTGTCTATGTCTAAGTAAATGCATTTTACCAGCCAACCACATTTTTTCAAATGTTCACATGATTCATTGTGGTTCAGATTTGTCTCCATTATTCACCACATAACCACTATTGGCGGTGATGTGGCTTAGTAACCATTGTTCTTTTAAAGGACCACTTCACCACTTTTCATATAATAGGTCCTCACAAGTTTCTGAACTGCTCGCAGTTGTACATTAATGAGGACCTATTATATGAATATACGTTAAAGTGGTGAAGTGGTCCTTTAATCAGACCCATCTGAACTGAGTGGTTGTATGTGTGTTGCAGCATATAGGGGTGGATATCAGCTTAGCACCACTCACAAACTTAAGGAGTCATCCCCCTCAGGCCCTACAGGCTACCATGTGATGGATTGATAAATGCCTAATCATTTATGGATGGTGGCACTTCACATGCGCATGGGTACAATCGACTGCACCAATCACATTAGGAAACTCAGCAATCTTATAAAGTTGCCTCTTAATCATTGTGGACGTGTCCCAATGCTGCTGTTCTTTTGAACAATAAAGGACTCATGTGTCCCTCCAGGCCAGTGGGCTACCACGTCATAGTAGAGTTATTGTTTTTATGATTGATAAATGCGTAATCATTTATGGATGGTGGCACATGGGTACAATCAATCGCACCAATCGCATTAGGAAACCCAGAAATCTCATAAAATTGTCTCTTAATCACTGTTTTCTGAACATCAAACGGAAATTGGATATATTGCAGAGAAAGGAACATGATAGCTTGCAACAATGGTGGCGTCATTCTGCTAATGGTTTGCGTGCCAGACCTATCGCAGATCTCCTGAGGTTGTTGTGACCTGTGTTCCTTTGTCTGTTCAGCAACTGCTTTATTGGCACTCATTGGCACACACACACACACACACACACACACACACACACACACACACACACACACACACACACACACACACACACACACACACACACACACACACACACACACACACACACAAACACACTTCACCCAGTTCCCCTTCCTTCCAGTTAAGTTGCATTCACACAGGTTGTTGTAAGAACCTGGCTATATTACAACCAGGACAAAATCTAAAAACCTGTAACACTTGCACATGGATTGAAGTCTTCCTGTGATCCAAAAAATCCCCTTTTGTTATTAATTGCTTTTAATTATTTAGTTATTCCAGATAATCTAAAGGGGCAAGTGTGTGTGTTGTGCACATACACATTATGTATAATGTTTTAGTGTTGTTGTTTTTTTCCTTTTAGAAATAATAGCAACTGCGACAAAAAAGAAATATATATGTTACAAAAATCACACACAAAGGCACACCATACGCACACCATTGCTCTACATTTGCACTAGTTTGTGGACACATTCTCCTAGAGAAAACTAAAGTGTATGTTGTGTGCAGGTTCTGGTAATCGGTGGTGGAGTAGCTGGATTGGCAGCAGCGGGAGCAGCCAAGTCTATGGGAGCCATAGTTCGAGGATTTGACACCAGGTATCGTGTATATACATACAAGTACAACCATTCATACAGTATCACCTCTGTTGTGGAATCCGCTTCCTTGTATTTAGATGCTAATGTGTATATAAAGGGGATGGTAAAGAGAACTTTTACCTTCCTCACCACCAGACCAGCTGCCTTGGAGCAATTCAAGTCATTTGGGGCTGAGCCTCTGGAGGTAGACGTGAAAGAATCTGGTGACGGGGTTGGAGGTTATGCTAAGGAAATGTCAAAAGAGTTCATTGAGGCGGAGATGGCCCTATTCGCCAAGCAGTGTAAAGAGGTGGACATTCTCATCAGCACTGCTCTTATTCCAGGTGAGTTTCTTTTACTCCTTTTAAAGGGGAAGTCCACCCATTTTCAGCATTCTAATATGTCATTAGTATACCTTAGAGGTGCTGGGTGGACATGATAAAAAAAGTTCCCCCATTTTGTGTTCCGAAGAAATGGAGGTCTGAAGAAAACCACTAACATGGTGAAACATCTTGATGACATCATCAAGATGTCATTTTCACCATGTTAATGGATTTCTTTAGACGCTTCTTTTTTCTGAGAGCCTACAAATGGAGCCAAATGAACCTGTTAGGGTTCATTTGGTTGCATTTGTACACTCAGAAAAAATGTTGAAAATGGGTGGAATTCCCCTTTAACTGCAACTTTATCATTTTTATTTTTTGGTTTTGGTAAAAATTATAATCTAATTATGCATATTGTGTTATATAATTCAATAAAACTCAGACATGCTGTATTTCACCCCATCTCCACGGCCTTTCTGGCAGTGATGTAATGGTATGGTAACTGTATTGAAATATTGTTTTTCATATAAAAAGTCAAAGTATATTATGTAAACAGAAAATGCAGTATATTGTTGGACGTTGTCTCATCGTTTGGCCATGTAAAGAATCTGAATCAAGTCGCTACCAGTACTAAGTACTTGTACATTGTATTTAGCAATTTAAGAAGAAAAACACATCGTGTGTTCAAATACATAATAGATGTGTCCATCTATTTGCCAGATTTCAAATCATTTTATCATATCACCACAATGCACCGATATTGTACGTCAACCATGTGTCGCGATACGTATTGGAAAGCTGTTACAATGTATCATTACATCCACACTTTCCGGTCATTTGCAGGCAAGCGCGCTCCTATTCTGATCAAAAAGGAGTTTGTTGAGTCTATGAAGGATGGCTCAGTGGTGGTGGATCTGGCTGCAGAGGCAGGGGGCAACATCGAGACCACCAAGCCTGGAGAGCTGTATGTTCACAAGGTTAGTGCACATAGCCACAGGCAGGGGCGAGACCCTATGGCTAGATCCGCCAGTGTCCAATGACCAGTTTGCAACCACATCACAACCACTTGCTTATTATTGGCGTATGAGGGCCAGGGATGGGGGGACTTAACCTCCTGGGCTCTTGGGCCGACCAGGTTGGCAAACATGCACTGCTTCGTGCTTGTGGTTATGTTTAGGGTTAGTTATTTCAGCACTGGTCCACGGTTGCAGTTAGTCAGGACCATAACTAATCAAGTGGCCAAGTTGCAACTAGTTACCCACTAGTCACAACCACAAGCACCTATGGCTGCGCCTATAGCACCTATAGCTGCGACCAATAAAGTAGTCGTAACCAGTGAGAACTTGAACTGAGAACCTTCTTGCAACCAGGCTGTTGTTGGTTGCTAGTGGATCTCGCCGTCTCTCTATAGTCAGTAGGTGTTCACATGAAGCTTACCGTATTTTCCGGACTATAAGGCGCACTTAAAAGCCTTTAATTTTCTCAAAAATCCACAGTGCGCCTTATAATCCGGTGCGCCTTAGCTCTGGTCCAGAGCTCCGCTGCTTCTGAGTCTGACTTGCATTGGAGCTCTGTTGGTCTCCGTGCATTCGGCCATTACTCCACCCAACCAGCCTCTCTTCTCCAAAATAAACACGTCTTGTGTCATTAGAAAGCCTACTTACCTTAGTGGAAACACTCTGAGCCCCCCACCACACAGATAAAATGGACTTTTTGGCCAGAACGCGATCGTTTTTCACCAGAAAAACAACCAGGATTTGCGCCCTCTACCGATATTGCCAATAGAAAAGTTCCATAGGAAATATTTTTCCTTCAGTGAAAAACGATCGCGTTCTGGCCCAAAAGTCCATTTAATCTGTGTGGTGGGGGGCTCAGAGTGCTACCACTAAGGTAAGTAGGCTTTCTAATGACACAATACGTGTTTATTTTGGTGAGTAGGTTAAACGTTCTTTATATATCCACTAGAGAAGAGAGGCTGGTCGGGTGGAGTAATGGCCGACTGCACGGAGACCAACAGAGCTCCAGTGCAAGTCAGACTCAGAAGCAGCGGAGCTCTGGACCAGAGCTAGGTGCGCCTTATAATCCGGTGCGCCTTATAGTGCGGAAAATACGGTAAATTTGAAGGTAGTTTTCATCAATATGTGTGTGAATCTCAGGTGGAATGTTGTATTGACCATCCTTATTTGAATGAAAACTCTTTATTCAAGGGTGTAACTCATGTCGGTTACACTGACCTGCCGAGCCGCATGTCCAGCCAGGCTAGTACACTGTACTCCAACAATGTGCTGAAACTGCTCAAGGCCATCAGTCCAGACAAGGACAACTTCTACTATGAGCCCAAAGAGGAGTTTGACCATGGAACTATGGACCACGTCATCCGTGGAACCCTGGTTATGCAGGTAGGTCTTTTCCATTCCATTTAATGTTGAGTGTCTACTGACAAGTAACCCTGCATGTGTCATGGCCTATCCTTTTGTGGAAAAGAGATGTTTGTAAGACTGCTTGTGCCAGACCGGCATTTAAAACCCCATCCCAGCCAGTAATGGCTCACAAAAATTTTGGCTTTGACACATTGTTTATGGCAGGGGGGGGTATGGCAGAGTAGGCAACCTCAATGAGATGTATCAGTTTACCCCCATGTGAAACTAGGCATCATTCAAGTGTCTTTAAAAGAGAATGTATTCTTTCGAAACCACTGGTAACTGGTTCATGATTGCTGTTTGTTCAGTGTAATCTCCTCAGCAATCCACAACTTTGTGTTTGAATATTCCCATCCCACAATGTGAAATGGCAGCCTCTTGATGTTCCTTTCACACGCACTTCTTGAACATTGGATTTCTCATCCTGTGCATTGTAGGCTGAGCCTAGTGTTTTTGATGTTGCAGGATGGCAAGAATATGTTCCCTGCACCCCAGCCCAAAACAATCCCGCCGGCCCCCGTCAAACAAAAGACAGTGGCTGAACTAGAGAAGGAGAAGGCTGCTGTGATCTCTCCTTTCAAGCGTACCATGACGTCTGCTGGCATCTACACAGGAGGTCAGATGCAGACATATACATTTCGTACTGCAGCTCAAAAAACACGCACAGAATGTTCACAGATGTTCAATGATCTTTCTCTCTCCTGCATGTCTTTAGGTGTGTCCACCTGTCTGGCTCTGGGCATCATCTCCCCCAATGCAGCGTTTACTCAAATGGTGACCACGTTTGGCCTGTCAGGGATTGTGGGATACCACACTGTGTGGGGCGTGACCCCAGCTCTGCACTCACCCCTGATGTCTGTCACCAACGCCATCTCAGGTATAAGCGGTCAAATTGAATGGCAATGACATTTCACTGTTTTTGCAAAAAATAGGTTGATGATAGTTGATAGAAGATTAAGAACACTTTCCTGGTGGTCTTATTTTGTGTAATTTTAGCAATGAGCGCAGTGTTTCTGATGACTTCTGGACTACAGTTCCCACAATTATTTGGAGCACTGCACCTCCTTGTGGATAGGGGGAAGGCTGTCTTATTGAGACAACTTGTAGTCCAGGTAGTTGTGTTCATGTCATCAGACAGTGGGCTCATTCATGGAGTAATAAAAGATTACAGAGTCGACTAGATGGCCCCGCCCCCTCGCTATTTATTTTAATAGAAGTTGCTCAGTTTTGAAGCACCCAGAAGAATGCCATAAGTACAACTCCGGCATTATAACTCAATCGGACAAGCAAGCAGAAGCGTTAGCCTAGCCTATCCCAGACCTCAATTTTGAAGTCCACTAGAATGGACACTTGACTGGTCCACTTGAATGGACACTATCAAGATGGCCGCCATTCAAGGTGGTTTTAAATGATTTTACAATGCTGGTTTGGCCACTCAAAACAGTCAAATAGCATGAATAACCTGTCCAAGTCTTAAGTTGAGGTCTTAAGCCTAAACCTATTTAGACATGCAAAGTAGGGCTATATAATGTATTAATCTATCATTGCCTTCTCTCTTTTAGGCGTGACTGCAGTTGGTGGTCTGGTTCTGATGGGAGGTGGTCTAACTCCAAACACCCTGCCTGAGGCTCTGGCATTGACTGCTGCATTCGTTTCCTCCATCAACATTGCTGGTCTGAACTTATTCAAAAATAACCAATGGAATTTCACTCACATTGACTCTACAATTTCTACACAAAATTGTGTAAACCCAAACATTAATAACAAAAGTCAGGACGCAAATTGTGACCGTTCAAAATGAGATAATGTATGATTATAGGAAAGCCACAGGCGTTATTTATCTAATGTATAACCAAGAGTAGTGTTTGCCACTCCAGTCAAGAGAAATGTTTAATGTCAGGATGTGTTTTTGTGTGTTCAAGGTGGCTTCCTGATCACCCAAAGGATGCTGGACATGTTTAAGCGTCCCACAGACCCTCCTGAGCACAACTACCTGTATGCCCTTCCAGCTGGGGTCTTTGTTGGGGGATACGGAGCAGCATTGGCTTCTGGATACCACATTGAGCAGGTGCATAGGCAGATTAGTACTGTACTTGCATTTATAAGAGCCTGTGCATACAAAGAACTGGATGAATTACACTGAGATGGGATGCCTTGACCGTAGTTGTTGTCTCCTCCTTGCTGTAGATGATGTATCTGGGATCAGGCCTGTGCTGTGTCGGGGCCCTGGCAGGGCTCTCTGCCCAGGGCACTAGCCGCCTGGGAAACGCTCTGGGTATGATGGGGGTTGCGGGGGGCATCGCCGCTACCCTGGGTGGCCTTAAACCCTCCCCTGAGCTACTGTCCCAAATGTCTCTGGCCATGGCCACTGGAGGGACCCTGGGTATGTATCCTTTTTGAAAGGAGTTACAGGAGTTACTGCTCTCACACATGGTAGAGACAGGGAGGTGTGGACCTACAGTAATTATTGTCTCCACCGTAAGGTGGTGACTATGTTTCACCCCCCGTCCGTCTGTCACCTGCAGGGTAACATAACAGTTGCCTGCAGAGGTGAAACATAGTCACCACCTTACGGTGAGAGTGACTGTTACGTCACCCAAAGGGGCACAGGTCTAGTTTCTATTGGGCCTACAATATTTATTTCTATTCAATTGTTAAAGGATGAAATTAATGTGGGTGCATATATAATAATGCCATATCAACATAAACCAACATGCATATTTGGATATTTGATTTTCAACATGCACTGTGTTGTTTCAGCCACAACAGAAACTGTCAACTTCTAAACATACACTTTCAGACAATTACTGTATACACTTCTAGGACTAGGAGATGAAATTAAAAATATTAATACCATACCACCAAGACAATATGTTAATCTCACATTTTCTGGGTGTTAAGATTTGGAAATCATTGCATCGCTTACAATAATTTGTTTTATTCAATGTGAACGCACCTTATCAATTATCTTGGGTACTTGGTGATGCAATTATCAAGTTACTGATCAAACTGTTCTCAAGGTAATGCTGAGAATATAACAAAAGCAAACCAGAGATCTAGACAGTGCATGTACAGATGCATAGTTGTATTCTGTAGATGTGATATTAAGCCCATGATATGTTCCAGAGAAAGGTGTAGCTTGCATTAGGAAGTAAAAAATACAGGCAACAGCATTATAGAGCTTTGCGCATTATAACAACATTGGTTGTTCTAAATAGTGGTATAGATCTTTCTCTGTTGGTTACATGATTCTTTAATCATCTGCATTACTGAATTTACAATCAGTCGCAATTTGAGAATGTAGAATAATTGATATTTTCGATAATTTACCTAGATGAGAAAAGGGTTGAAAACCTGGGGCTCCATTTTCGTGCATGCTAAACCCCTTATCCCAAATCTGTTATTTCTTTTTTACTATTTTGATTTTTTTTAAAATATATATATATTTCAGTATGTCAATCTATTTACACTGAGCTTGTAGACTGGCCATTTGAACTACAGAAAAATGTTTTTTTTTAATAGTTTAAAAAGGCAAAGAAGTTAAGGGATAAGGGGGTTAGCAGTGACAAAAATCTAGGCCATAATGTTGACTACTTAAAATCACGCTGGAGAACAATTGAACAAAAGTGTGTTTAAAACCTGACTGTACTGTAAGTTTAGCAAGCAATGAGCCATGATGGATGGCTTCATGTTATTTACTTGGCTTTTAAAATTTGAGTGGAACTGTTCAACATGGTGGTACATCAATCATAATTGTTTTAAATTATGCTTAGCCAGTAATCTCAGATAGAGGTATGATAAATGGTGTAACCACACACACGGCATGCCAGAGCATGAGAGTTTACTTTAGTTTACTGAAATTAGTAACCCAATATGAAAAAATAAACATTTTATTTGCTATTTGACAACATACTTTGGAGCTTGACTCGAGACTATTTTGTTCCTTTTTGAAGCTAATTCCCAATATGAAAAGGAAGGTAATTGGAAACAGGTGGTACCCTTTTGACCGGCTACATTCTAGCTCTAAGAGAATTCATTTTAGTCAAGTTGCATGAGAATATTTGTTTCTGAAGTATGATTGATTCTGACATAATAAGTCACTGACATTTTAATGTAATACGAAACCCTTTCATGTATCTGTCTTCATTCTTTTCATAATCCTGTGTGGATCTTCTGTGTGTGTGTGTGTTCCATTAGGTCTGACCATTGCCAAGCGTATTGAGATCTCAGACCTCCCACAGCTGGTGGCAGCCTTCCACAGCCTGGTGGGGCTGGCGGCTGTCCTCACCTGTGTTGCAGAGTACATGATTGAGTTCCCCCATCTGGACACTCACCCAGCAGCCGGTGTGGTCAAGACAGTGGCATATTTGGGCACCTACATCGGAGGAGTAACCTTCAGCGGATCACTGGTGGCCTACGGCAAACTTCAAGGTTCTGGATGGTTCTCGTAAAACGCACCAGGCAGCAATTAAATTCAAATTTATAATATTATATTGACAACAAGTTGTCTCAAGCACTTTTGTACGTTTCTCCCTGAGCAATGTGCCAATGAAATACTCTTGATTAATAAAACTGAAACTTTGAGTAGAAGCAGGCTCTGAGAGGGAGATAAGGTAGTGTAGCTATGTCTACATGACGACATGATGGCATGGCAAGTGCTGCGGGCTAAGATGGAGTGGCTTCATTGAAATATGAGTATCTCATGTACAACAATGAAAATCAGTGTTTTCCTAATATTAGGAAGTATGTATAAGGTAAATACTGTGGTCTAAATGGTGGTTTGAACAGTAAGGCAGTGGTGTAGCCTCATACAGATCTTTTAGACATTTACATTTTTAGACATTCTGACATCTTTATAAACCTGCTGAGCCCTGGCCCCTCATGGCACAAGATGTGGATCCACATGGAAATCCCATAGCAGCCGGTCGGTAAGAAGGACCACTATGGTAATTAGTCATTGGAGATTCTGTATCTCCGATGACTAATTACCATAGTGGTCCTTCTTACCGACCCACAACAGATCTGTTCTTTCCCCCAAGTCGTCTATTAGTGCTATTATAATAAAGTATTTAGAAAAGCCTATTAAGTAAAGGTGAAATGGCAAAAAAGATTCAGTAAATACCAAAAAAACATGCAAAATAAGGTTTTTCTCTTCTCCTTTCTAGGTATTCTGGACTCTGCCCCTCTGATGTTGCCTGGACGGCACATGATGAATGCGGGCCTGATGGCAGCATCCATGGGAGGCATTGTTCCCTTTATGCTGAGTTCCAGCTACACCACTGGAATGGGATGTCTGCTGGGTGTCTCTGGACTCTCCACTATCATGGTAAGCTCAGCAGTACATGTTGTAATGGAATGCTAATTGGAATTCCTTCCTGGTGAGCATGTTCTGTTTATTATACTGTATTTAACACATTGACTCTTGGAACAAAGAATTGTATTGGTACAAATTCAACCAAGATACTTATTGTAACCTTCTTGTAGGGTGTGACACTAACAGCAGCCATAGGGGGCGCAGATATGCCTGTGGTCATCACAGTGTTGAACAGCTATTCCGGATGGGCACTCTGTGCTGAAGGCTTCCTATTGGACAACAACCTCATGACCATTGTTGGTGCCCTGATTGGTTCCTCTGGTGCCATCCTTTCCTATATTATGTGTGTGGTGAGTAGGATAACATGGGATTGATAACAATAGTTATTGCAATTACATCATACTGAGGGCCGTCTACACAACGCAGAAAGCCTAAAGTAGGTATGATATCGGGGGACAGAACAGATATTTCTTTATAAAAAAGGGATAGACAATATAGTGCAACCAACATCAGATCCACGTCCCTGAGCACATTCTCAGGGACTTTATTGAGCACACCACAAATGTGAGAGGTTGAACTGCATGTGTTATTTAGCCCTCAGTAGTCACTCGGCCTGACACGTATGCACTTGCACCGCTGAGTGCCCCTTTTGTAGTTACAGTATATCAGTGCATTATTGTACATGGTAACATTGTGATATTGAGAGCATTACTGACTTAAAATAATTGTAACTCCTCAGAGCTAAAATATCCCTCTTCCTTCCAGGCAATGAACCGTTCCCTGCCCAATGTGATCCTGGGTGGGTATGGTACCACTTCTACAGCAGGTGGTAAGCCCATGGAGATTGTCGGCACTCACACAGAGGTGAATGTGGATCAGTCCATTGACATGATCAAGGAATCCAACAGCATTATCATCACGCCAGGTACACACACACACACACACACACACACACACACACACACACACACACACACACACACACACACACACACACACACACACACACACACACACACGTTGTGCATGTGCGGTCCTTCAACAGGAAAATGTTAGTATGTGCACCAATGATGTAGTAACTATTTTGTTTTTCAGAAGATATAGGATAGGATTTAGACATTGCAGAATCAGCCTCAATGGGTTAATAAGTTTGACTGCATGCTGTGTACTGAGTAGTATTAGTACAAGCTCTGAGAAGCAAAGCAAATACACAGGCCTTTACTATGGAACAGTCCAGGACCATGGACAGTTTGTAATATTAAAGAATAGATTTGGAGGCGCCATGAGAGGGAGCTGTTTGTCCAGAAATTATCCCCATATTGATGAACTTCATTTTATTATTATTATTCCCCAAAAATGCAAGGGCAGTCGTATTGTGACACGTTGGTAGTCTGTGCAAAAGTCACAGACTACCAACACAGTGAACATGATTTGCACTGTTCAAACCAACAAACCAAGGAAGGGGAGTCCAGGAGACGTATTGGGTCTGACTGGGTAGGACTGTTCCAAGGGGACTTGATTAGTGGCAATACTGAACTCTTCAAGATACCTGACCAGGGTTAAACAGGGATTGCTCAGATGCACGGAAAGGGGCTCTTTGCACGCAGGGTACACAAATCCCCACCGCACACGGCTCCAGAAAATGAGGGTTTCCTTTCAATAATGTCTCCCAGACATGGAACCCCTATGATTAATACAGAGGGACTGTGGCCAGAGGGAATACCACTAGGCAGAAAGGACATTGCGGAGATGTAAAAGGGAAAGAATGTTATAGTGGAGAGAAGACCGACTATTTTTGCTCCAATATGAACATGCTTTCCATCTGTTGCACTACAAGGTGTGCACTGTGCAGGTGATCAGATGATAATAAATCTTATAACACTATCGCAGTGTGAAGGGGGGTAAAAAAGTGGGAGAAATGTAGCACAAGAATTGGCTTTGACTTGTACCACATAACTCATATCAACATAAAAATGGGGCCAAAGAAAAGGTTTTAGAAGTTTTTAATGAGGTTATTACATTCAGTGCGTATGAATGTCTCTCACTCCGCAATGAATCTCACCCTTCAAAGTGCATGCGTGTGTGTGGCCAAGTGTTTAACACACCATAAATAACTGAAGCTTTCATCGCAGAATGATGATACTGATTGTGTTTGAAAGCCCAGGGTCATCTGGCGATTGAGCTGCACAGTTCAACTATATGCACACCTGTAGCTTTCCCTTGTGAAAAGTGGTTAGAAAGACATTTCAGCAGTCTCAAGGTTTTGTTAAAATGTATTTTTGAATCGTCTTCCCAGCTTAGCACGTTTAAGTCTTAATTTGTAAAATAGACATATATAGTACAAATATATAGTATTTATATTATATTTTTTGCCCAAAAGGTCACTGAAGAAAGAGCATCCCTTTTTTTTTCTTTTGGAAATTTTGGTTCAATTTTGATTCATATTATTACTGAAACGATTACATGTGCAAGACCAGGGTGTAAAATCATATGTCACCTCCGCGCTCATGCCTGTTTTCCTAATTGTTGACTGTAAGTTTTATAGAATTTATAGGGAACACTGTCCTCTCCATCCTAATCCATTCTCTTATACTTACTCTTGTTCCACCATCTTTCTTTCTGCTATGTTTTTCATCCATCCTCCCACTCGTCCCTACTAATCTCATGAGGTCCCTTGATATTTTGTTGGTTTCCTGGGGTGTGTGTGGTGTGTGTGCCGTGTGTTGGGCAACAAGTTCTTTTGTATAACCTGTGGGGTTCTTGATGAAGCAGTCTTTCTATTCTCTGCTTGGTGCATCTCTTCGGTAGCATCCAGCCGATGTATATTTTTAAACAAGACTAACAAGTCACTTTCTGACTTTGCAGCGGTTTCACCTGTTTTAATCCGCAGTCATGTGCAGCTAAACTAAACAGTAAATGGAAACGAGTATACCACCTTCAGGAGAACAGCTGACCAATTTGTTGACCTAACATATTTTGTTCTCCGTTTGCGTATTGGCCCTACTCACAGTGGGTATTGCGTGGATATGTAGCGATGTTACTAACATCAGTTGTAAGCACTGTTGTGATGACATTGGCACTCCAATTCACAACTTCCCGAACCATGTTGTTGGATGGCACCAACTCACATACTACACTTTTTGAAGTTGCACTGAACAAGCACACCCACTAAATGTCTGAATTATCGACATCTTCACTCTTGGTAATGCTGTAGAATTAACTTGACTTTAAACCCATAATGGCAATAAAGAAGCCATTCAAAGTTTCACTTTCTGCAGGTGTTTGAACATAGTAATAGATTAGACTAATAGATTTAATAGATTAAAACAGTAATCATTGTAATATCATACATGCAATTTTTGACACATTGCAAGTCCCTCAATATTATATCAATAATATAATGAATAAGCTGCGCATTCAAATATCTGTTTCATCATGTGTCCAATTTCTGCTGTTTGTGTAGGTTGGGGTTTGTGTGCAGCAAAAGCCCAGTATCCAATTGCAGACATGGTGAAGATGCTGACAGAACAAGGGAAGAGTGTGAGGTGAGGATCTACACACACCAGAGTTTTGTTTTAATTACAAGTCGCAACATGGTTGACCTATCGCTTCAATGTACCCATGCATTTTCAAGAATTTACATTGATTCATATAAAACTATGCGAAAAAATAGATTTTCTATTCATTGACAAATGACTATAAAATACGAACATTTAAATGCGGTTCAATATTCTATAATGGCTAATGAATGGGGGAAAAACATTTACTGGTACAAATTGTATACTATAAAAAGTCCATACAAAGTGCAACCTGTTACATAATTAAATATTGATCTGCTCACTATTAATTCAGTGGTGTTTCTGACACCAACCTCTGGACACTTGCTTTGATGGACCACCTCTACTAGTCACAGTGACGTGGCAAATGTCCAGACTATCCAGTTGTAACACACATCTGGTTGTGGTTGTGAAGGTCCTGGGGTGTAGCGTAGCATTTTTCTAAGACGGCTCTTGTGGTGGAGAGGAGGAGGTGGAGGATGGTCAGCCAACATTGGATGCTGGCTTGCTTGACTGCCAGGCAGAACCTTTTAAGACATTGGTTTCTTGTTCAGTAGAGACAACAATCGCTCTTGTAGAGCAGCCAGGAATTTGAGATGCACAGAGTCAATATTTATAAGACCTTTCCTTTGACTTGGCGTGGTCTTGTACAAGTGTAGCAGCAGGTCAGGAAGACCAATGCCTCCCATATGCTCTTTGTACAAACGTAGATCCAACCCAATTACCATCCAATGATTGACATTGGTGGCACTGACAAGGGAGTGCCACTGATGTGATTTGATTAGACAGTGCTGAGACACTTTACATGCAGGGTTGTTCTAGACATTGTCTTACATAACATTGCCACCAGTTTGGCCCCCTAGAGGTAGCACCTGCTTCTACTTACTGTACATAGGGCAGCCTTGAAGAATGTGGATACCCTTTGATGGATGATGCCAGATGAACTGACATGGATTCACTCGCAGGTTCCTCCACAGTGATATCAGTATTGTAATCAGTCTGCCAGGCTACGATGAATCAGCATGGCAGAACAATTTAAAGCAACACTTGGCCCATGAGAGATGGAGATGGAGAGAGGGAGATATACTCAAAAGCATCTCTCTGTCATCATAGTACTGACTAAAAGTTAAGTTAGACATCACATTGAAACCTGACACTGTTCCATTAGCCCTCTATGGCTGGGGAGTGAACACACATGAAAAGGTTAAAGCTAGTCTTGATTGGATTTTATTTCTTTCTATGACTCATCCAAACGTGTAACTTGTGTTGCATGTCCCTCACCCTTTCCTGTCCCTGTACTGTTCAGTCTAAATGAAGTATTTTGAGTGTTAACATTAGATGTGCGGCAGGTTTGGCATCCATCCTGTGGCTGGTCGCATGCCCGGACAGTTGAACGTGCTCTTGGCTGAGGCTGGTGTTCCCTATGACGTGGTCCTAGAGATGGATGAGATCAACGAGGACTTCCCAGGTAAGAGAGAGTTGATTATGCCAGTTGTTCAGTTGACTTATTCTCCTGTTTTTATCACTTTACTAAGAGGGTTGACGATGGCGATAAAATGAAAGGGGATGCTGTAAATGCATCCCCTTTCATTGTGGAGCAACCCAGTGTTGATTGCATATTGATGTTTCGACATGCCATGTATCAGGGCAACCGACTGTTTTCATAGCGACCAGGCATGCAGTTCCGAAACACATGGGTCTGTTTATGACGGGGGAAGATGAGTGCTGTTCAGAGGAACCCAATAACGCCCAGCAGTGATGATAGCTGCACACTTCATTAAACGCAGAATGAATAAATGTTTGGGTGGGTGTTTGATCCACAGAAACTGACCTGACGCTGGTCATTGGCGCCAATGACACGGTGAACTCTGCAGCACAGGAGGATCCCAATTCCATTATTGCTGGCATGCCTGTCTTAGAGGTGTGGAAGTCTAAGCAGGTTAGTCATCTGCATTTTGAGTTTGTGTGGTCCTGGATGGGGTTCATTTATAGCCCAAAACACACCAATGGGTTGAGACTCAACAAAATGGTTTTAGTGTTAGTCACAGCCGTGTGATGTGACTACTCACATTCGTATGGTTGCATGGTTGAACGCATTGGTGTGGTTTGAGTTTAACGCTTCAATGTCACTAAATTCCTTTTCCAATATGTCTAAAACAGTTTTTAATATCACGGGCACTTTAAATGTACAAATATTTTAATTGAATGTAAAAGCAAAGGCATTTCTATCGAGTCCAGAGGACAGAATTATTTAAAATGGGGGTCTATGGTCAAATGAAATTCAATTTGGAGGTTTGTCAAAATGTTAAACGTTTTACTCTTGTTGCGCTCCACCCCAGGTGATCGTGATGAAACGTACCCTAGGTGTTGGCTACGCTGCAGTGGACAACCCTATTTTCTACAAGCCAAACACATCCATGCTGCTGGGAGATGCCAAGAAAACATGTGACCTCCTC
This sequence comes from Benthosema pterotum, assembly GCA_039105355.1. Taxonomy (NCBI): domain Eukaryota; kingdom Metazoa; phylum Chordata; class Actinopteri; order Myctophiformes; family Myctophidae; genus Benthosema; species Benthosema pterotum. The sequence continues at coordinate 21,268,366 of CM076966.1, read as the reverse complement.
CAGGCCAAGATCAGAGATTCGTATTACTAGTTCCATTCTTCATTAACTTATCCACAAGCACTGCCTTGCATACTCGGACTGGTCAATATTGTCTTTCCAGATAAGATATTTATATATACTGTATGTTAAATGTATCCTCAAGCACTCCATTGCATCCTGGGACTGGTCAATATTGTTAAAGCTTCATGGACAATGGAGGCTTATTGGATCTTTGATAAATGTTTGTATGTGCTGTAGGTGCCAAAGAAAATCCTATGATTTCTGAATCTGGGGGTTGGGTGGGGAAGAGGACTACATTGCATGTGATTTGTAAATAAAACCTTTAAATTCATCAATGCTTAATTTTCTGTATACAACTCCCATTGACCAGGTGATATTTGTCCATCTGGGAACCTATTTGGTTAAAAAGGAGATTAGTCATTTGTAGACAAATCTAAGGCAGAATCTGCAACATTGATATTAAAGGAGAATTCTACACAAAGTTTTTTGTATCTTTATTTGCAGTTATTTTTCTTAGAAAAAAGTGGTCCAGGTGTTATTTTGTGAAGACACTCCTTTAATGGCTGTTTTCCCTATCCAGAAATAAGCTATTAATGGGGTGAGGCGGTGTTGTTCAAGTTCACCTATATACATCGCTCCAAAATGCAAGTTTTTGCTATATATTGTCCCTCCACCATGTCAGTAGAGGGTTCACACTCACACTTTCGTTCAGCCATAAACCATGTGCCACGCCCCCACCATTTGAGACAGCTGAATCACTGCTGAGCTGAAAGTGTGTTAACACACTACTGATACGGTAGAGAGATAATATATAGCAGAAAATTGCTGTGTGTGTGTGTGTGTGTGTGTGTGTGTGTGTGTGTGTGTGTGTGTGTGTGTGTGTGTGTGTGTGTGTGTGTGTGTGTGTGTGTGTGTGTGTGTGTGTGTGTGTGTGTGTGTGTGTGTGTGTGTGTGTGAGAACTTGAACAACACCCCTTAGCCCCATTATAAGCCTATTTTGGGATAGGGGAAACGAAAAATAACACCTGGACCACTTCTTTTCTAAAATAACTGCAAATAAAGATTAAAAAAACTTGGTGTGGAATTCTCCTTAAGTAATTGTGACATTTCCCTGTGTACATTTTACCATTTCAGTTACATTAGTGTACCTGCAGAAATGTTCTGCCCTCTTTTTTGCTCTATTAGGTAGACTGTTTTTGGGATACAAAAACATAGCACAAGGGCAATTTGTTTCTGCAGGTAAACGCCACTGTAGTCACCAGCAGTCATCCGCTACTGCAGTAAAACACAGGGCAAAGTTACTGTAAGTACTACATAAGCCTTTTACTGGAAACATGCAAGTCTTTAGGTGGACCTTTTGTTAAGTCAATTAACTATTGTGTATTGAAATACTATCAAATCAGAGTTTTTTAATTGCAGTTAAATACATTACAATGGCAGTCATTTCCTCAGAGTTTTCCAGCAGAAGTTTTGGCTTTAGTGATGAGTGAGTGCAGGTAAGAATAGAAAAAGAGTAGGTTATCATATTCTCCAGTGTAATCCTGAGCCAGACAGTTCACGTGGTAGTCCTTTAGGAAGTAGTAAATGGCCTCTATAGTGGACAGGTATGTGTCAGGCTTCCCCTTCTGGTGGCGCCAAAAACACGTTTTCCTCGTAGTCATCTCTACCTGGAGCAAACCTGCAGGGAGAGAACACATTGGATATAAAAGCATTCCGAGAATCTACTCCGATTTCAGAGCCCTCAGGGTGCTGTGTCAGGGCTCACTAATAATGTATTTACAAACTGGCAGAGCAGATACTCATTGTTTTCAACTTTTTAAATTAATCCAACATGGATGTTACCCGTTTTCAATTTGAATACACTTACCAAAAAAGCCATAACATTTTACGATGAATTCATAGTTTTTGACAGCCAGTTTTTCATAAGGGCCCCTTTCTCAGAGGGGTTGAACCAATACCAATATTGAACCAGTTGTTTCTAAATTAGTTTGTTTGGAACTGGAACCAGTTCAATATTTTCCACATTAAAACAAAACCAGTTCTAGAACCAAAGTTCTTTTGGTAAGAAAAGGGGGCCTATGATGGGGTCAGTTTGTGCTCGGATTTCTAAACAACCAGAAGGCTTGATGGAAATGGCTAAAATGATTGCTTCGGTTTGTTTATTTGGGACTGTATTAAAATAAAGTAAATTCCTGAGCAGCACTAAATCTAGTTAAACACATACCATTGCGTACACACACTTATTTTTCCTTTCCATAATTACTTTGCAGTCTTTCGTCGGTGATGATCTTGTTGGTCTGGTTCCATGTGCTGTCAATGAAGACCACCCTCTGTAGGGGACATGCTTTTGACTCCGAGCCCCTAGCCTCATCTAGGGCCCCTGACCCCAGATCATTTACAATGTGTGTGGCCTCTGGTGGCTCCCCTGTTCTCAGCCTCTTCTGGCAGTGCTCGTCAGTTGAGTCATGTGACCTCTTTGCAGCTCTGTGGCTCAAGCTCTGCATCATGTCTTGCATTGTGACAGCGCCGGGGCCAGGGAACACCAACACCACCTGGACAGAACACACCGTGTGGTCCAAAAGAATTATATAATATTTCTATACCTGCATGCACAGAAGGATGCAGTAGTTGTTGTCTTAGTTGCTTGATGATACATTCCTCTGTCTATTTCAGCAGTCTATCAATTCCTGTATGCAAACACAGGCCTGGAGTGGCAACATCAAAAGTATTTGGAAGGATGCCTATTGCCTAATAGAATAGAATATCTACTATATCCAAATGACACGGACAGAGAGATGGATTGAAGTCAGGAAATGATGCATTGATGATGGATGGATAGGTAGAAGCTCCATGGTCCTGAAACTGCTTTTACATCCTCATAGAACACAATAAATTATGACATAACCTCCTAAAACCGCCCTGAGAACAATTTCTTATCATTTGTTGAGGCATAAATCCGTGTTAATGACTTTCACTTTGATATACTAGTGTACGTGCTTGCTCGCTCACGCTCTCCAACCCAGCTTTTTGGTTCCAGGCAGAGGTGTGGCAATAGCAGGTCTGTGTAAATTACCAGGAAAGGGAGTTTTAACACATTCCTCTGGCAACACCTTAATAGAGCCACATTAGCCTCCAAATGAGGATGAGTTATTGAATCGCACAAGTGGTGACATTTCCCTCCTCAAAGTCACAGAATGATCTTCTTTTGGGAAAAAGCTCATTGGATTATGAGGCACAATAATGACTTCGGATGAACTGCCTTTTAGAGGGAGAGGCCCTTTGGAGAAGCAGGACCTACCCTGATTTGCATGTAGTCGTACAGAGGACTGGCGTCGGGGGGGCCTACAGGTTAGTCACAGGTAATGTGTGCCCTGTCACACTGAACAATGTGCCAGCAGAGGAAATCAGCACCAACATGCTGCTGGGGTTTTGGTTCAATATTTTGTTCAATTTGATAAGCCAGGAGAAGTAGCTACTGAACTCCTCCTGAGCCCCTGCTGCCCATAATAGTTTATTCAAGTAATGCTCTATTGGACATCAGAACAGTGTTCATTGTGGAGTGATCAGGTGCTGATCATTTAGCTAATATAGGGTGAGGTTGACCAGATTGCTTTGTCATAATATAATTGTGTCAGAACAGGGCAGCTCCATATATGGAGATCTAGGGTAGAGTTCTCAAACTCTGGCCAAACCCGACCAGGACCGAACCCAAACAAGCCGATCCGACATTTTAGGGCCGGGTCGGGCCTAAAATCTATGCTAATCAGTAGGGCCGGGTCAGGCTTCGGGCTCCATGGAAAAATAATATATATTGAATGATTTTATTATAGTAAAATAATAGTTCTTTTCTGTATTTACCTATTATGAAGATTGTGCTGATAAAGCATTTCACTTATACTCACTTAGGGCCAAAGTGAGGCCCGTTGAGAGTGACCTCTAATCTAGGGGTCTCTAGGGCAAATCTGAATTTGCCGTTTCTGGACATTGTGGACAAATGGAGATCCGGCAGACCTGACAACGGGCACTGCACTCCCTGTGGTTGTGTGGAACGCTGTGTCAAATTCGAAGTTGTTGGAGGTAACAGTTACATAGTTACATGGATTACAGACATTTATAGTTAGTAACCATAATATTACACAATTTGATTTAATATATATTTAATTTATAAAAGGACTCAGAAGCCCATCTCTCATTTCTATAATGTGAGGCAGTCGTGTGCATCCCCCCAGCCATGATATGTAATGACATACCCTGGACAATACACTGTATGTGGCAATATTAACTAGTTACTTAAAGTACTATAACGCACAGGCATTAATGTTATTCTGAGATCCCTTTTCCAGTGGTTAGGAATTGGTTCAGTCCAGAGTCAAGTTTTAGTCCATGAGCCCGACCTCCAAACATTAAGTAATACCTGTATTACATTGTTTATAGGATCAATATAAATAAAATAGTATAAGACATCCCTTCCACAGTAGTAGCCTTTTCATATTTTTCTATATAATAATACCTACTTTGAACCAGTTCCCAACTGGTGGAAAAGAGGCCGAATGCTGTACTGTAGCTATACTGCAGGGTCAGATAAAGAGAAAGAGCAACTAACGTTTTCCTTTTCAAACTCCGGTATGCATGGGTAAGTGTATATGGTGACATCACCGGGAGCGAGGATCTTGGCATGGATAGCAGTGCTCTTGCCATCAGTCTCATTAGGGTGCTTGATGATGTCAATCTTCACCGGGAGCTGTAAACAGGCATATGAAAAAGAATCTGGTCAATGTTGTTAATTGCTTAGTTATAAACCCTCTGCTCTTAGTAAAATTAGTTATATCTAAACTTGGACTGTTTTTTTTCCCGCCTATACCAAATCCCTTAACTTCTTTGCCTTTTTAAGCTATTTAAAAAACATTTTTGCAGTAGTTCAAATGGCCAGTCTACAAGCTCACAACATGTTAATAGATTGACATGTTGAAATATTCCAAAAAGTTTTTCAAAATAGTTAAAAAAATGAAATAAGGGATTTTTGGATAAGGGGTTTAGCATGTAACAAAAATGGAGCCCCCTGTGTCCACATTAAAAGGTTCTGCGACATGCTCACGGTGCGAGGCTGAGGATGTGACAAGATCGCCATAATGAGAAACCTTGATTATACTGTAGCTTAATCTTTGAAGATTGGGAGCTTTCTTTGTGACTAGTAGCACTCTACAAGCTGGTCACACAAAGACATCAAAAGATGATACAAAAAACACCCATGAAAAAATAATTAAATATTTACTTTATTTTTATGACCTTCAGGAGTCTTCTAAAATCTGAACAATGGTGTTGCTGACCTTGACTGAGGGGATTTCATCCTCGGGGACCCCCACTAATGAGCAGCATGTGTAGCAGAAGAACATCCTTGATCCTCCACACTTGTGGCACTTCAACCTTCCCTGCTGCTGCGCTTCCTCCAGCACCGCATGTGATGCCAGCTTCAGGTCCCCGAGAGGCGAGTGAGCAGGAAGATCACGTTTTTCACACTGGGAATCACTGGGATGGTGGTCTTCCATGTCGTGATTTTAGTATGTTAACAAGCAGCTGAGGAAGGATGAGAAATGCCTGCCGTGGTCTAGATAAATGCATATAATACAACAAAAGAAGGCATTAATACTGAATGTATTAGATGAATGTCCAGTAGAGTGTGTGTCTACAGTAATATCAGTAGTATCACACAAGGAGCTGCACATTGCACGTTTTTATTATTATTATTTTTTTACAACTGGCTGATTGATTGAATACCTTTAATAGTTTGCAAATTGTATACAGTGAAGTGATACAATTCTAAGATGTGGAGGACGTCATCAGCAGCTGACAAAACACAGAAGACGTCAGACATACATGTGGTTGAGACTGCATGTTAGCAGCAGCAAACGTTAGCAATTTTAGCTATAGGCAGCTGCCTATAATACAGTAAAACAGTAATACATCGAGAACGAGGTTGAATGACATGCAAACCGCACCGATTAAAGGTAGGCAACGATAACAACAGCTCACGTTTCGTTCCACTCACAGCAGAAATACGGTGAGCCCAGGCTGTGTTTACACTACAGACACCTCCACCATGCCATTCATAAACAGCAGCGTGGATCTTCTTCTTCTACGCCGGAAGTAGCAAAGTCAAGCCTCTTCTAAGTAGAGTATCTATGATAAAAGAGTAGCGACAGCGACAGTCCCCGTTGACTCCAATGCTACAGCTGAACAGAAACGGACATTGGTTGAAAAGTGCACATAAGTAACATAGTTCCAAACAAACCACTCTCGCCCATCGACTTGCATTGACAGCATTGACAGCAGGAAGCGAAGCGCGAGGCGCAAGACCAAAGCGTGTCGCCACTCTCTTTTTACAGTTACTCTAGTCTACACTTACAACACCACTCTGCTCCAATGTTACCAACTTGGTGCATTTGTCGCTATATTTACCTTTTTCCAGACCTCCCTAGTGCCAAAATTAGAAGAAGAAGAAAGAAAGAAAGAAAAAAAAAAAAAAAAAAAAAACAACTGGCGGAAAAGGAAAAGCTGGTGCTTTTTTGCTGGTGAGTTGGGGTGAAATTGGTTGACAGGCGCCAGAGATAAAACCCCTCGTTTTTCACAATTTAGTACAGGCAATCTAAGAAAAAAAGGGGGGTAACCTCAAACAAATTGCAACAGAAACTCTTCCACCTATTTTTGTTTCCTTAATATGTTAGGAATAACATATCAAAAGTCCTAAGAAATCCAAGTAGGGGAACATAGTGAAAAATGCTGAAATAGATGATGTCACAATTTCCGATTTTCGCCTATTTAAAAATTAGATTTATGTATGTTTTCTTAGCTTGTGTCTAAAGAAAATGTTCAATACTTTGCAGAATTACATAGAAACTATGTCTGATTCAGTGAAATGATTGTTCAAGAGTTTTTTTCATTTATTGCAAAAGGAAAATCTTAATATTAATGCATTTTGTGAGCTAATAAGGGACAAATTTTGTATAGATTATAAAATCAGAAAAATGGTTGCAATAGGGCAAAACAAGTTGCAACAGAAACCCTTTAACTTGTTTTTGTTTCCTTTAATATGTTAGGAATAACATATCAAAAGTCCTAAGAAATCCAAGTAGGGAAACATAGTAAAAAAATGCTGAAATAGATGATGTCACAATTTCCGCCCATGTTTCCGCCCATTTTTGCCCATGTTAAAACAGATTTATGGAGGTCTTCTTAGCTTGTGTCCAGTGAAAAGGTTTAATAATTTGTAGAATTACATAGAAACTTTGTCTGATGCAGTAAAATGATTGTCCAAGAGTTTATTTTTTATTTTATTTTTTCATTTTGGCAAAAGGAAATTCTTAATATTAATGCATTTTGCGAGGGGAAAAAGGGGCAAATTTCACTGACAAGAAATATAGTCAGAAAATGTTGCAATAAAAGATAATACTTTAAACATAAATTTAACATCACAAAACGTAAAAGTTACAAAAGCATTGCTGTCATAACATATAAATGATTCAACACCTTCATCATCGCCTAATGTATTACAGTTTTTAGTGTTTAAATTGTATATTGTAAAATTATCATCATCATCATCACTTCCAGACTTGTGTGTGCGCACCCTGTGTCTTTGCAGTTTACACATGCAACAGAGCAGTCAATGCTTCTTGCAAGTGCATGTCAGGCTGCTGCATTTGGTCTTGCAGGTGCATCTGAAGACCCATAGCAGTTCCTGAGCTGGAGGTATGTCTGTCTGGACAGGGATAAGAACCCCATCATTCTCTTCCCATCTGAGTTGTTGCGGCAAGAGCACTCATGCAGTTCCCTTCCACTGCTGTATTTGGTAGTAGACACTGAGACTGTGGTACTTTGCTGCTGTGGCTGAAGCTAGCAGACTTTCTGGCTCCACAAAAGATGCCACCTTCTTACAAAAATGTATCTTGTATCTTAATGCTTAATGAGTCAAGACCCTCCTCAGACTTCCCGAAAGAATGGGGATGGGAAGAGAGTGATGGGGTGCTTATGTAACGCCCGGGATTCGAACTCGGGTCTCCCGCCTGAAAGTCCAACACTTAACAGTGTTTAAGTGTTGGACTTTCACGCCAAAGGGACCAAATTTCTTTATTCTGCTCCCAGACCAAAGGGACATCCCATTGGTCCAGCGGCAGATACTAGACTTTAGAGGCCATCACGCCATCAGTGCAGCCGCCTGCTACACTTATCCCCGTCCAGACAGACATACCTCCAGTTCAGGAACTGTTATGAGAGGGGTCTCCCTGCAAGACCGACCGCAGCAGCCTGAAGTGCACTTGCAAGAAGCATCTCTTGTAAAGCAAGAGAGTCTGCCATCTCCAGCCACAGCAGCAAAGTACCACATTATCAAGTACAGCAGTGGAAGGGAACTGAATGAGTGCTCTTGCCGCAAGAATGGGGATAATGATGGGGTGATTATCCCTGTCCAGACAGACATACCTCCAGCTCAGGAACTGCTATGGGTCTTCAGATGCACCTGCAAGATCAACTGCAGCAGCCTGAGGTGCACTTGCAAGAAGCATTGTATGCTCTGTTGCATGTGTAAACTGCAAAGACACAGGGTGTGCAAGTGTAGCAGGTGGCTACAGCCTCTGTCGTGATGGCTTCCAAAGTCTAGTATCTGCCCCCGGACCTAAGGGATGTCCCTTTGGTCTAGTGGTTAAGATGTTGGACTTTCACGGTGGAGACCTGAGTTCGAATCCCGGGTGTTACAGTGGTGCCGTGACCCGGATCGCGTTTCCCTGTGGAAGGAGGTCAATAGGGAGGTGAGTGTAGCTGGTGGCTACAGCCTCTGTCGTGATGACCTCCAAAGTCTAGTATCTGCCCCCGTACCAAGGGGATGTCCCTTTTGGTCTAGTGGTTAAGATGTTGGACTTTCACGGTGGAGACCCGGTTTCGAATCCCGGGTGTTACACAAACACAAGTCTGGTTCAAAGTGATGATGATAAAGATGTTGAATAGGTTATATATTATATATTTATGTTTTGTGAGGTTAAAGTTATGTTTATAGTATTATCTTTTATTGCAACATTTTCTGATTATTTCTTGTCTGTGAAATTTGTCCCTTTTTCCTCTCGCAAAATGCATTAGCCTCGACACCCAGGCTTTCATTTTCGTTCGCCTTGCGCGAAAACGGAAAGCCTGGACTAACGCACGTTGGAAAGTGGCCTTCAAGTGGGAGTGAACCTTCCGGGGTGGGCGTGGCTCTAAATGATGTGACGTAGAACAGCAGTGGACGGGCGCGGGAGGGGCCGGAGATGACGACACGTTAGTGAGATCAAATCAGAGCGCAGCACTTCCGCCGTGTGGATCCCACGACACCCCCGCCCCCCAAGGCCAAAATCATTGAGGGCTAGACCAGGCTATAAATGCATTAATATTAAGAATTTCCCTTTGCCAAAATAAAATAAATAAATAAATGAACTCTTGGACAATCAATTTACTACATCAGACACAGTTGCTATGTAATTCTGCAATTCTTCTGTAATTCTGCAGTATTAAACATTTTCATTTCACATCAATGGGGATTTCTGAGCTCATCTATTTCAGCATTTTTACTATGTTCCCTTCTTGGATTTCTTAGGACTTTTGATGTGTTATTTCTAACATATTAAGGAAACAAAAACAAGTTAAAGGGTTTATGTTGCAACTTGTTTGGCCCAATTGCAACCATTTTTCAGATTTTCTGCTATATGTGAAATTTCTCCATTTTTAGCTCACAAAATGCATTAATATTAAGAATTTCCTTTTTCAAAAAATGAAATGAAACTCTTGGACAATCATTTTAGTGCATCACACACATGTTCTATGTAATTCTGCAAATTATTAAACCTTTTCACTGGACACAAGCTAAGAAGACCTCCATAAATCTGTTTTAACATGGGCAAAAATCGGAAATTGTGACATCATCTATTTCAGCATTTTTTACTATGTTTCCCTACTTGGATTTCTTAGGACTTTTGATATGTTATTCCTAACATATTAAGGAAACAAAAACAAGTTAAAGGGTTTCTGTTGCAACTTGTTTTGCCCTATTGCAACCATTTTTCTGATTTTATAATCTATACAAAATTTGTCCCATATTAGCTCACAAAATGCATTAATATTAAGATTTTCCTTTTGCAATAAATGAAAAAAAACTCTTGAACAATCATTTCACTGAATCAGACATAGTTTCTATGTAATTCTGCAAAGTATTGAACATTTTCTTTAGACACAAGCTAAGAAAACATACATAAATCTAATTTTTAAATAGACGAAAATCGGAAATTGTGACATCATCTATTTCAGAATTTTTCACTATGTTCCCCTACTTGGATTTCTTAGGACTTTTGATATGTTATTCCTAACATATTAAGGAAACAAAAAAAGTTGAAAGAGTTTCTGTTGCAATTTGTTTGAGGTTAAACCTTAGATTGCTTATACTAATTTTTCCTCCTATGATAGAGTCCTCCTTCGTTCCTAGGAAGGACCATTGGTAACCAAATGGACCCTGTAACCCTTGAGATCGTAGTTAAATATTAGTTATATTATATTTAAACATCCAAATTACCTAATATTCAAAAATCTATGCATTTGGAAAATGTATCAGAATTGCTATTTTGACCAACATTTTGCCAGTTATCTAGTCCGAGAGACTTAACTCAACAACAAATGGTGGTCCATGGGACCATGGCTAAAATGCAGAATAAATAGTGCATTCTAGTGCATTTTGGAAGTGCCACTAGTGCAGGGGTCGGCAACCCAAGATGTTGAAAGAGCCATTTTCAACCCAAAATTAAATTCAAAATCTGTCTGGAGCCGCATTTCATTATTTTTTTCCTGAGAGTGTGCAAATGCCAACCAAATGCACCCTGGCGGGTCCATTTGGTTCCATTTGCACACTCTCAGAAAAAAAAGCTCCTCAAAGAAAAATCATTAACATGGTGAAACACAACCTTTCTTCAGAAATGGATTTTCTAAAAAAAAAAATATATAGTTTTACAGAACTCCATTTCTAGTCCACACAACACCTCTAAGGTATATTAATGACATGGTAAACTGAGTAAACCTTTGAAAATGGGTGGTTCAGATTGAAAGCTCCACCTCTGATAACTGCTAGGCTTTTTTGACATGGCCAAGTGCTACTTTAACCACTGGCAACTGTCAGACAGCGCAACGCGTTTTGGGTGACTGAAATATATTATGTTGGTGCGGATCACCCCGGTGTGTGTATGTAATAATGCTGCGTCCACTGAGCCACTAGGGCTGTGTTCTGGAGCCGCATGCGGCTCCTGAGCCGCAGTTGCTGACCACTGCACTAGTGCATTTGGATTTTGGCACTTGGCAACACTGAGCGTGTCGCCACTCTCTTTTTACTACACTACAGTTACAACACCACTCTGCTCTCTCCCCCGTCCCCTCCCCTCGCCTCCTCTCCTCTCTATCGACCTCTCCTGCAGCCTCCTCTCCTCTCATCCCGGGGGAGAAGTCCTGGTGACGCGAGGTCAAATCAAGGAAGGAACATGCACGGATTATTTTGAGGTAAATCTTGTAGAACTAATTAAATTAAGGTGATGTGAACTACGGTATAGTTGAAAAACGTTAATGTAAGTATACAAAGATGTATGGCTCGATTTTCGCTCCACGCCTTATCCCTAACGTTACCCGATACCCGCAGCGAATTCCCTTATTGGTATTTTCGTCACGTTTTCTCTTTCCTTAGCCACTATTCTTTATGCCGACACCGTTATTTGTGACTGGAGGTGTGGTCATGGGCGTGTTTGCCGCGCAGTCCCTTAAATTGCTAATTTCGTCAAATAGATTTGGGAACTAGATAATGCCATCTCAAAGCACCCGCTAACCGATACGAGAAGGCAGAGCCACGTGCGCACGGTGCGGGCGTCTGTGCGCCTTGGAGACGTCCACGACTCCTCGTGGAAAGGCGCCAGTTCAATTCATATCCTTATTTATGGATTGTCCTATAAACAGCTGTAGATTGCCTGCTCTCGGTCACTTCCTTGTGTTTAGGTAATGTACAGTATATAATATAATTAAATACATTAATTAACTTGTGACACAATGCTGTAAATTGCAAAAAAAAAGTCGGGAATTCGCGGCAAAAAAGACGTTTTTTTGATCATTCATTTCTCATTCATTTCATCGAGCAAACTGTAACTGTCGGGGATTCGGTGGACCGTTTCCACTGAATCCCCGACAGTTACAGTTTGCTCGATCCCGCATCCTAGAGAACACCTACCCACATATTCTATACAGCATCTGAGAGAGGGGCTTTTTCCCGTCACGCTGCATTTTGAAATGTAAAAAATGGTCCAGAATTGACCGAGAAATGAATGATCAAAAAAACGTCTTTTTTGCCACAAATTCCCGACTTTTTTTTGCAGTTTACTTTATAACATTTCGCAGACTTGGGATAAATGCACGCCACATACAGCAAAAAACATGGAACATGTTTTTTCAACATAACATGTTGAATGGTAAGAAATGATTGAGAATTGACTGAGCTATAATTGTTTGAAAATGAGAGCTATAATCTTTGAGAATAGGCTACTCATGCTTGTGTCCTCAGCCCGCAGACAGGCTGCGTGCTTAGGAGGGTGAGGCTTAGCAGTAGGGATAAGGGAAATAGATATGGGATGAATTAAAGGGAATGGCAAGACCAACACGGATTGGATGAAAGCTAAAAACGCCCAAACCACACCTATGCATAATTTAACGGGTATAGGAGGTTTTTAAGGAATATAGGATGGTAACAAAATTATCAACTTTAGTGTGGGAACGCCTCTTCCCCAATGCTAAGTGCGTTAATTGCGTATAAGGGCTAATGTAACCAAAATCGAGCCCGTAGCCTAGTCCTGAAAAAGGAAGTAGGAGTGTCATGTTCACTTGTTCAGCATGGCTAACAGTAGCCTAACATCCATTCATCCATCCATTCTCTACCGCTTGGGTTGTGGGGGCAACAGTCTACGGTGAGTTCTCCACACGCCCATAGCTCCTACAGCACCACTCTCTCCGCTCCGTGCCTCCGCTCCGAGAAGTGGTTCCTATGCATTACTCGTCAGAATCTGTCGGGTGAGGCAGACGATCGGTACCAATACAACTCGCATTTATTCACCATAGGTCCTGTGGAACAACCAACGCGCCAAAAAAGATCTCTCATCTGTCCAGTTTTTTTCCGGCCCTCCATCTGATGATTCCGGGAAAGTGTTTTAATCCGCGAATTCTGTCACACAGCTCTGTGATTTTTGCAATGGCGCCATCTATATGGCGCCATTGCCTCGCCAGACCGATTCAGACTAGGTATGCACTGCAGGAACCACTTCTCGGAGCGGAGAGAGTGGTGCCGTAGGAGCTAACACGCCCTGCTGCCTCCAGCTTGTTCCTACCTGTTGGAAAATCACACAGTCATCTGCCTTCATCCTTCTCTAGTCTGGTATCCCCAAAGTGTGTGTGCAAGTATGAATTCAGTTTCACCCAGAAAGGAAAATTGACTGTCTCCCTGAACAACAGTGATAGAAGTGTATACACTGAGAACAGGTCATGAACCGGAAAGAGTCTTGTTGAGTTCACAATCTCTTCCTAAAGTTTATTACAATTGCAGTAGTATATGCCTACATTACAGAGCCCAGAACCAATTCTGTGGTCACAAAGTCACATGTGGTGATTTCTGAGAGTTGCCAAATAAGGGAAAATAAATGAAGTCCATTTTCATAGCCATGTATTGTCTCTAGACCTTGCGTTGTCACAGATGGGCAGGAAGCTGATAGCGACATGGGCCCCTCGCCTCCTTCTGTCTGCATTCTATGCACTAGTGGCACTTCCTAAACGCACAATTTTCATACCATGGCCCACTATTTATTCTGCATTTTAGCCATGGACCACCATTTGATGTTGAGTTTAGTCTCTCTGACTAATTTAGGATCGAAATAACTGGCAAAATGTCAAAATAGCAATTCTTCTCCATTTTTAATGTGTAGATTCTTGACAATTAGGTAATTCAGATGTTCAAATTTAATGTAACTCTTGGGAGCGTAAAATGAAACCAAATGGACCCGTAAGGGTCTATTTGATTTCATTTTGAGCTCTGAAGAGTTACAGATCTATAAGGGTCCATTTGGTTACCAATGGTCCTTTCTAGGAAGGAAGGAGGACTCTATCATAGGAAGAAAAATGGTGAAAAACCAAGGTTATATCTGGTGCCTGTCAACCAGTTTCTCTCCAATTCACCAGCAAAAAAGCACTAGATTTTCCACCAGGGGTTTTTCACAAATTTTGGCGCTAGGGGGATAGTGTAGCCCCCAGCCAAAGATAGTGTGGTTAGCGTTTCCTGCCTATATGCAGCATCTGTGTATCTACTGGTTTAAGAGGCACAGTCATTTTAGCCCACAAGGATACAATAAGTTGATGTACTGAAGCTTAATGTGTAATTGTCTCTGATGTATCATATGACAGAATAAATCAGACCTGCGAATTTAGTAGTTAGCATTCTAACATTGTTAAATAAAAGTGCCATTCCAACAAATGTTCTGAAACCAGGCTTTACAAGTAAACTTGCATTTTAGTAGTAGTTTTGATTTTAATGTTCCCATGGAGTCACTTTTAAAGGCGTGTTTTTAAGGCGTTACTGTAAATATAGCTATTTTTTCTTGTTCAAGAGGATGCAGAGTCCACACCACAATGAAAACGACGACGGTAGTGAACAATTTAGGTGTAGTTATTTATGATTCGTGTGGACTGTGGACAGCCATTAAGAATCTGAAAATCCCGCTCCCTGACTTATGGCTCTGCCCTTAATGCACTTCACTGCACTTGCATTGTGGGTATGGGAATGTTGTCTTTTCTGGCTAGCTGGCTCGCATGAAACGCAATCCAGCCTCTCCTCTGTAGTGAAAATATTAATATTGTTTTACATACTCACCAATACAAAGGCTGTTCTTTTGTGGACACACACTGAGACGCCCACCACACAAATGAAATGAATGTTTTGGCCAGAAATTGATTTGTTTTCCACCGGAAAAATGTACTTTTAGTTACTCCACCCCGCACTCTACCAATTATTGCCAAGAGAAAATCTCATAGAGAAGACTTTTCCTCTGGTTAAAATAGGTCCCTTTCTGGACAAAAACTAAATTTTAAACGTGTGGTGGGGGCTCAGAGTCTCTCCACTAAGAAAGCCGCCTTGTATGGACGTTATTAATATCTTAGCTACGTACCAAGGAGATGCTGGTCTCTGTTTCATGCCAGTCGGGAAAGAGAACAGTTCCTTAGCCATAATGCAAGTGCATTATGGCTATATACTGTATGTCAAAACAAAAAACAGGAATCATAGCTTATATTGCATTTTCAGTTTTTAATGCATGGAATTTCATCTTTGCATTTATTTTGCTTTGGGACATTGCTTTTTGAAGGAAATTGACTTTTTTTTTGCTGTTTTCCTGGGACGTTGCCTGGGTGGCCCCAGCCCTCGACTTAACCAATTTTTCTTATTTGGTCCACTGATATTTGAGTTGGTCATACCATTGGACAGATATACTCTACCTGGCTTATAAATATTTAGTTGGATGCCTTGCCCACTAATTTATACACTTAAGCAATGTAACTAAATAACATTACTTGTTACCTCCTTGGATAGCCATACATTCTCTTTAATGGGACAATAAAATTGTCTAATCACACGGTGGTGCCAGTGCAAAGGCATGAGTTCTCCAAAATCAATTGTTGGAATCGAAGAATTGAAATAGAAATGAAATTGGATAATGGCCCAACCAACTGACCAACTGACACTGCAATCCTAAGAACCCTCTGAGCAGAGCTAAAAAGAACAAACTGTAGAGAATAATGCTGCGCTGCCAAGGGCAGATTCAAAGATACAGTCTACCATTCATTGTCAATGTAAGCCAGCAACATAAAGATGCAACTGCACAAAGATGCAACTGTATGTATTTGCTGCAAAAGCTACGGTAAAGCTACAAATTGAACTGAGCTGGTTTCAACTTCCAAATGAAAAGCTACAAATCTACAACTGTAGCAGCAATGACACATCACTACAGACACATACTTGATTACGTCAGCGACTGCGAGCATCAGTTTTTACAAAGTGACAATGTGACAAATTATGCCGTGATCTTTTGCATCTTTTGCATCTGCCTGTGTGTAGAGCAGTATAAGACAATCATGAAAAGATAATAAAACAAATTCTGTTGTTACGTCATGGAAAGTCCATTAAAAGGCGCAATGTTCCAGACCTGAGGGATTAATCTTCCTAAATCTAATTGATACAATCTCCTGTTTTTTATTACACATTTGTTCTCTGCTGCAGAATACCGACTATTCATATTCTTATGTTAGATCATCTTACTCTGTGGTAAACAGAATCTACGCCTGTGTTTTGAGCACAAGTGGCAAGCAGTGGTGCGGTCAATGTTCTGCTCCCTCCTATCACAGTGGAATTTGCTGGCACGCTCTGCAATCAATCATCCTAACCTGGAAAGCAGACACCTATTAGAGTCCTGTTACATTAACAAAGTCCAAGTTTCACAAATGACCTGTTTCAAACATTGGCTCAAAATAATGTGGATTTAAGAAAAAGGGTATTCTGAGGCATGCTGCAAGCTCATAGTGTCAGGTTTATCAGCCCAAATGCTAATATCCAGTCAACTTCTTCAAAGCCAGATGTAGTTGGTGTGATGCGAAACAGACTTGTTATGTCAAGTTTCAAAGATACCTGGCCTGTCACACATTTTATGTGCAATGAGAGATTGCATGCAGACTTGCACGTCAAGCAGATGTGTATCGAATGTGGCCTTAGTGTATGGATTGGATTCTGAACGTGTGTGTGTGTGTGTGTGTGTGTGTGTGTGTGTGTGTGTGTGTGTGTGTGTGTGTGTGTGTGTGTGTGTGTGTGTGTGTGTGTGTGTGTGTGTGTGTGTGTGTGTGTGTGTGTGTGTGTGTGTGTGTGTGTGTGTGTGTGAATCTGCTGTGTGTATACGGTGTGCCAATCATCTGATGCATTTAGATTCATGAGCAATGAATGAAACATCACTTTACATCATAGGATGTATTAATCTTAAAATTCTTGCCTGTCTTTACCACAGCCAGCATTTTGCAAGAAGTCTTTTGTTGGGCTTACCACTATGTGGCCTTGCTCAAAACCTCAAAACCAGTCAGTCTGACCTGACTGCAACATCATATGTATGCATTCATTAGCAAAGCTCTTTATATTTTTAGCTGCCACTCATTTGAAACTATGGACTACTGTTTTTTGTCATTAAATTAAGCTTTCATTAATCACTGAGAAATGATTTCGCTCCTGCTGATCAACTTACTGTTCCACTAGTAAACATAATCTGAATCAGACTTGGGAGTCTAAACTCCCTAGTACGTTGTAAGATTCACAGCCATCCATCAGATTATTTCAAATACAATCACATTGCATGGGTGTCTGAATGTCCGGACGGCCTTGAAACATAAACTGTTTAAGGTTATTTCAGTATTTATGCAATGGTGTCAACATGTCTAAACCTTAATCAGATCTTGTGTGTTTCTGATTTCTCAATAACGTGTGATTATTATCATTTTTTTGTGTCTTGTTTTCCAGAGGTATGCAGACTGCTTGGCCCAGACAATCTCAGTTATTCCATTGAGCATTCAATGACTGGAAGGAACAACTGGACCTGTCTGCATTCTAGATCTCAGGTGAACTGAACTAATAAGGCAACAGGCAACACTCAATCTATCTCTCATATTTGATTCACTTAATTTCCATTTTGGCGTCACTTAGCTTGAGATTCTGAATAGGAATGGGCTATATATTATATTCTTATATAAGTGTAGAAATCTGTAATTTGGATTATACTTACTGTGATATTTTATACGTGTTAAAATGGTCAAAAATAACTCTTCTTAAACTGCTAGTCCCAATACTTGATTCTGATTTGCTGGTCACTGTCACATGACAGGTGCAAAACTCATCAGTAACCCACTGCTGACCTGCTCACATTTAGTAGTATCACTCCACCACCAGAAACCGGCTTTATTGTTATGGATTCTTGACGCCGGTGTGTTGTTTCTACAGCTGGCTGTCCGGGAACTATACTTTTGTGTAACTGGGAACTACTTTCTGTAGCTGGGTAACTTACAGACGACATGGTGCTACTGTGAATTATTTTAATTGATTTTTCATGTTGCCATAATTGTAACAGTTTCAGAAAAGCAATTAGCCTCTCAATTTTGGTGAAGGTACCGTAGAAGACTGCCTTCGCCTCACCGTGTATAAAACCCACGGTAAACTTGCTCCCTCTCATGGCTTATTGTTTTATTCCATTCCATATGATGATACACATTATATGAAATAGAATCATAGGGTATTTGTGAAAATATTGCACTATTTATTTTTGGTATGGCAGTTTAGTCTTTAGACAAGTACTAAAGCCTAGAAATAATTTTCTAATAATCAGGGATAAACAGTGAAGATATCATATTTTCTTGGAAAATGCACCACAAACAAGTAGCCTACTGTATGTTGCAATGTTTTTTAGTTATGTTTCATGAGTTAAAGATAAACCTTTTAAAAATATCTTTAAAATCAGGTAGTTTTTACATTTTTCCTGATTTGAAAAGGTTGAATAAGTCTTTTTTTCATGCAGCCCTATAACTGTAATATCAGTAAGCTGAGCATAGAGGCTGAACCGGGGACATTTCACTTTTGTGTCTCAATCTGGTCTACTGGTGCCCAGATCGTTTACAGAAGATCAAGGCCAACCTTTCTCAACCTTCTTACTGTCAAGGACGCCCAGGTTGCATTGGGCCATGGACCCTCATTTGATATGATTACAAATCATATCAAAAGCGTGAGGCAGCTTGATGTACAAGTACATCCCCTGGGCATGACTCTAGTATGTCGCAGGGACTTACCCCCATTCCAACCCTTGATGCTGAGTGCCAAGCAGGGAGGCATTGGGTCCCATTTTAGAGTCTTTGGTATGACCCGGCCAGGAATCGAACCCCCGGCCTCCCAATCTCAGGGCAGACACTCTAACCACAGTTCATATTAAATAACCACCTATACACAATAAAATCTATTAAAAGAAAGGTACTTGAAAAAATAATTTGCAAACATTTATTTGCATAAAATGCATGGCATAAAGGGTTGATCTGAAAATACAGGTCCCCACCCTGGCCAATGGCCACCCCAACAGCCACTGCCACTGATAGGCAGTGGCTGAAAGCCTTTATGGAAAAAAGCCATAGTGATTTAAGCCTTGGTCACACCGTCAGAAACTGAAGACTAAAGCATGCATACATTCAAATTATACAATGAATCAATTAAAACAAGCAAACAAACCCAACTCTCTAATCCAACAATGTAGTTACTCTCAGGATAATAACCCAGGGAAATGGTTATTGCTTGGAAAAATAACTCATAAATATAACTCAACCCTTGTAACACATAATCTGAGTTGCTGGGATGACTACATTGTTTTTAGAGAGCACATCCTAATTTAAGACTCAACTCAGAGTGTTGAACCAACATTTTATACCCTTTGAGTTACAGCCCCATAATGGACTCCCGGAACGCTCTTAAAGGAGGCCTCCAGACAGAAACACATGCCCCCCTTAATCAACCCCTGTCACCACATACCTGATGCAGTGGATTTTTGTCACAGGCATCGCTTTATTTAAATTCCGGGAAATCTTTGACCTGCCCCCACAGCCAACAATAGGAGTGTGTGTGTGTGTGTGTGTGTGTGTGTGTGTGTGTGTGTGTGTGTGTGTGTGTGTGTGTGTGTGTGTGTGTGTGTGTGTGTGTGTGTGTGTGTGTGTGTGTGTGTGTGTGTGTGTGCGTGCGCGCGTGCGCGCGCGCGCGTGCGTGCGTGCGTGTGGGTGTGGGGTGCATGCTAAGAACATAGCATGCAATCTCAACTCAACTATCAGACAAATGTGTGAAGTAACGGCAAGCTGCTGGAGGTCTGGATTTCCCATCTCTTTAGTCTCACCCCATGTGTTCTGGGGATTCCGTGCTAAGGCTGAAAACATAAGAGTTCCCCACATTGCACAAGCTCAGATCTTCTCTGGGGAGAAGAAGGTTCATGGCCCTGAAATGTATCAAGTTCAGCTGCCGGGGCCTCCTCTGGTTCTCACTAGGCTCCGATACTACATCTCATTCTCCCCTGTGGTCACTTCCCTTCATCTTTACCTTGTTTCCTTTCATTCCCCATCCTCCCCCACTTTTTCCAAGTCCCACCAGTGTAGTAGTACAGTAGATGGAAGTTTTGCAAGGTCACTACACAACATTGTGTTCTTGTATATCAGCTATTTTAGAAAATGGGTAAAATTGATTTCACATTGTCCTCTACAAGGATTTTTTTCCCCTTTAAGTGGATTTCTCAGAACTACAAGGGATTATTGGACTACTCAACCAGTGTGCTTCACTCAGATTCTTCTGATACAGATGTATAGAGATTCCTACACTCTGTTTGCACAAACATGTAGGGCTCCATTCTCGCCACACGCTAAACCTTTTCCTTTTTTTAGTATTTTGATAAAACTTTTGGAATAGTTCAACGTGGCAATCTATGGACACGTTGTGAGCTTGTAGACTGGCCATTTTAACTATTGAAAAATGCATTTTAAAATCGTTTTAAAAGGCAAAGAAGTTAAGGTATAAGGGCTTTAGCGGTAACGAAAATCTAGGCCGTAGTCTTTTGTTTCCATTTAACACAGAATGCAGATGTACTACTGTGAACACTGAAGCGTTGCACTGAACAGTTTTAAATCACACCTCACTTGACTTTTACAAGTTGAGGATAACTTTTTTCCCTGCGGTCATTGTTCATTGCCAGAGTTCCTGCAAGCTAAACAGTAGCCCTGGCCCCTGTGGCTTTTTCTTTGAACCAAGGAAGTGTATATTAAAACCTGTAGTTGTGTTTCATGGCTGAGACTAATTTAGTTTTAGCCATATTGTAGCTCCCCCAACTTTCTCTGATTGAAGTTTGTTTGGTGGACAGACATACTGTATATGAAATGCCTGTGAGTTTTCCATACAAATACCCTGTTGTCACAGCGAAAATTAGTGCCAGTGCCATAACCGATAAATTTCTATTAAAGAAAACAATTAATAGCATTAGTAGCAAATTTACAACTGTGGTTTTCAACCATTTTCATATTATTTTCCATTATTTATTCGAAATTAGATTCACGGACCACCATTTGCTGACGTTTAGCCTCTCATACCCAAAACTAAAGAATATATTTTTGTTGTTGTTGGAAAAGACAAAATGTGCTACCAACAGCATTACAACAATTCCATCTTGTATTAGTAGTATTAGGAGATAACAGGAACAGGAATGATCAATCAATCAAAATAACAATTCCTCTACCTTCTCTAATTGTGTAGAGTTCTTGGTAGTACTCAACCCTATAGGCTGGGGGGGGGGGCAGTCTGGAGACCAGGATTACTGCATGGTTTTGTTTTTGTGAGGGTAGGGGACACAGGGAGGACATGTTAGGGTATCTACCGTAGGGGAGACAGGGAGAACATGCAAACTCCACACAGAAAGACCCTTTTCAAACCCTGCTACGGTATGGCCACTGATGAGGCGGAGGGGGAGACATGTACTGTACATCTCGAATCCTAATTTTGTATTTACACATGTATTTTAAAAGGTTAATATTTTGTAGTTTACACTTTGTAGGTTTTTACTGTACATTAACGACTTAATTTCAGCCATTGGAAAATAGGTGATCTACAAGATCTACCTACATATTCTGTGATCTGACATATTGTGAGCTTGCTATTTTCTAAAGTTTTTGATATACAGTATGTTTGAAACCTGAGGTGGGACATTCTGAGTGCTTTTACTTTTGTTGCTTTAAAGGGAATTAAATCACCCATTTGATTTTTTTTCCTGGGAGGATACAAATGTGGATACCAAATGGACCCTGGTCTGAGAGAAGAATCATTAACACAACTTGATGATGTCATGAATTTCTAGGAAACACAGAAGGGAGGGAGGGGGCTTTTTATCATGTCCACACAACATCTCTAAGGTATATTAATGACATAGTAGAATGCTGAAAATGGGTGGAGTTCCCCTTTAACTGAAGTACATTTTGAATTCCGGAACCTTTGACTTGGATATTGCAGTTAAGTATTGATACTTTTACTTAAGTAAACTTTGTTAGTAGTTTTTCTACCACTGGTTGAGCATCAGATGGACTGTTATAACATACAGTGTTGTGAATAACGCCCTTACAACTAACGCCCTTACAGTAAGGGATTACTTTTTTCAGTAACTTCTAACGTAACTCCTTACATTTCCCAAATCCATAACGTCGTTATGATTATTGTACCATCGTTACTGTCATTACTCCGCGGCGGCGGCAGGACTCACTGCACTGCACTGTGTGTTGTCTGCTCGCTTCTTCAGTCTAACATAGAGTATATTGAATAGAGAAGGCAACGAACGTCGAACGAGTCCCCCTCTCATCCACTTGCATTAATTCCGGATGCCTGAACTAGTGTTGATATATCCAAATGGACCCTTGCGGGTCCATTTGGATCTGTATGTTTGACTGTTGTTTTTGAAATCCAGCCTGGTTGTGGACAAAAGAAATCTTTAGTTTTGGGGTCTGTGAGGCCAAAATGTCCTCAAATGGTGGTCCATGGCTCAAATGCAGAATAAACAGTGGGCCCTGGTATGAAAAAGGTCGAAAACGACTGTGGTAAGGACCAGAACAAAAACATTGAAGTGAAGTGTAAATTATGTTAGTGGGCAGCAAGCATTGTCCTCAGCAAAGAAAATCTTATTACAGTCCATGCTCAGCATGCTGCCATTAAAGGGGAATTCCACCCCTTTTCAAAAAAAGGTCCTAAAAGAAAAATCACTAACATGGTGAAACACAACCTCCATTTCTAATAAACACAGAATCATGTCCAAACAACATCTCTAAGGCATATTAATTAATGTCAGTAAAATGTTGAAAATGGGAGGAATTCCACTTTAAACTCGTGACCACGAATACCACAGAACACCCCTTTTTTGTATGTTTTTTTTAAAAAGTAAAGTAAAGTAACGCCCTTACTTTCAGAATTTAGTAAGGAATAAAGTAACTAATTACTTTTTCAGGGAAGTAACTATAACTATAATGCCCTTACTTTTTAAAAGTAACTTCCCCAACACTGGACTGTTGAGCATCAGATGGACTGTTATAACATACATGTCAGAGTGCACAGCACCACTCCTAGGTTAACACTCATGGCCGGACAGTGTGTGTGTGACAGTGTTTCCGAGCTCCTGTTGGCTGCAGCCTCTTTACTCATCCTGCTGGGAATACACAGCCTTGAGTCTGAAATGTGTTTACATTTGGTGCATGTTACAAATTATCTGCTAAGACTAACTTTGCGTGACTTGGCAGGAGCTCTCACCTTGCTCAGATGTTGTTTGGGTCAAATGTATTTCAGGGGTTTGCTCTTACAATTTGACTGTCTTTATCTGACAGGGCCCCTCCAAGCCAGATGTGAACCCAAACAGAAGGTAAGGCTGTGTGTGTGTGTGTGTGTGTGTGTGTGTGTGTGTGTGTGTGTGTGTGTGTGTGTGTGTGTGTGTGTGTGTGTGTGTGTGTGTGTGTGTGTGTGTGTGTGTGTGTGTGTGTGTGTGTGTGTGTGTGTGTGTGTGTGTGCGTGCGTGTGCGTGTGCGTGTGCGTGTGTGTGTGCGAGTGACTGTGCGTAACTGTGTGTGCGCGAAATGCATGCAATCTGTGTATGTTTCAATGTCTGGAAAACTGGGTTGGACATTGATAAGACTCTGGCTTCACTTAATACAATATAAACGTATTATACAACAATTTACAATGTTGACATATTTCTTTATCTACCTCACTATCTCATGGATCGCACAGTATTTCTCTATGTGAGCTTTCCTTATCAGATTGAGCGATGTGATGATTCACATCACAAGCATCATGTGTCTCAGATTGTCCAAGGACACCAAATTAATGTTTTCCCAAAGTTTCCTTTGCCGTGAGCATTTAATCTCCTTAAAGTCAAAGCCAGGAGATCTGATTATCCTATCATTTAGTCATCTAAACTGGGAAATGGGAGTGCTCAATAGTGTTTAAGCTTAGTTAGTGTCTGGAACACCATACACATTTAATATGTATTACGATTCCTGGAATTTATTACGTGCTACTATCAATTATCATCTTTTTACTTAAACGATAAATTGCTCTCTAATGTTTCTGTGAAGTATTATGTATTTGAAAAATACATTACATACAAGGGTTGACATTAACAGTTAATAGCAGCTACAGTGTCATATATAAACTGTTTTATTTTAATATTTCACTGTATATGAACTAATCAGACCCAAGACTACGGTTATGATTCAAGAGTAAAAAATTTCATCGGTGTTGGCAAGTCTGCGAATACGTTTATTTCTTCTGGCCTGTAGGACTGAGTATTTCCCTAAATGGCGTGTTTAGCCGTTCTTACAATGTGTTGGCAGCAAATAGGTTTTTGTTCCTCATCCAAAAGCCTCTGCTATGTCTCCTGGACACAGACAGACATACTTAAGCCTGATTTATACTTCGCCACACTTAGCCTTCTGCAAGTTCACAGTGAGAGCATGAGCTTATAGATTGGTTATTTTGATCACATGGCATTGTTGTGCAAAGGAGTATAATGGAGTATAGTTGTTTGCGATTAATTCATGACTTGTCCGTGACAAACATGCCGTATCAACCTGTCACAGTCAAGTCGATGATTGACTCGTATGATGAAGTGTGAGTCCATAAGCCGCGCGTTAATCGCTACAAACGTACAGTACTAGTGTCCTCCATAATCACGCCAAAGATGATCAGTATCAAAGATCAGAGAGGTACAGCTGAGTTCAGCAATGCACATCTTAACAATATAAGACAAAATGACTCATTCTTCTTTTCTCTTTTTTTCTTCTTCTTTTTTAAATATAAATAACACAAATAACTTACAACATTGAATGATAACATAATGTTATATGGCAGTATTGTATTGAGATATTGAAGTGATATCATGCAGGGTTTAAGAGAATTGTCTGCTGAGAATGAGATGAGTATATGTTTTCCCTATATTTAATATGAGAAAATAGATTTATTTAAATGAACTTACTTGTAAGTACTACTTTGCTCTTTTGCGAGACTATAAATGTATCTTGTTGCAAATTGGAATGTTTTAACAGAAATAATAATACAAATAAAAAAATAAAATAAAAAAACAACAACAATGACACAGCTCTCCTCAAATAAATAGTGGTTTTCCACATCAGGGATGGTTGGGTGGGGTCCCATACTGTATGAACAATTCATATGATCATTCATTATTATGATGAAAAATTGCATAACATACACAATTAAAAGGGTGTTGAATATGGGTCTCTCAGCAGCAGCAGACTGGCATTTTAACAACGTATGCCCTATTTTATACTTCAATGGTGTCTTGCTACAATAATCAGGTCCACCAGCTCGTTGCTGGTACATCTGCTATTCTGGCTAATTTCAACTGAAGATAAAATAAAATATTTATACTAAATATTGGCCACAATAGGGATGACAGGTAGAAAGTTGAAAGCCATACTTTTATCATTATAACGAAGGGGCCAGCGGCCAGTGTCTCCCACACTTACGCATTAACATGGGCGAAAGCATTTCATTGAATATTGTCGCTGTTGGATGGAAACCTTGTATGTCCAAAACTTACTGTTCAGTATCGAAAAAAAGGCTCTATGTTCCAACTTCCAACTCAAACCATGTATTATCTTATACTAAGCTCTTGTTAATACTTTTTATTGGTTAAACACTTCTAAAACACACATGCGTGCGCACGCGCGCACACACACACACACACGCACACACACAAATATACACACACACACATGTGTACGTGCGGACACACACACACACACACACACACACACACACACACACACACACACACACACACACACACACACACACACACACACACACACACACAAAACGCACAAATCTATAATAGCAGCTCTACAAGCTCACAACAACAAAATTGGCTATTTTTGCTACTTTTGTGTGACAGTGTAGTATTATAAAACAAAGAAAAAACAAAACAAAATCATACACAGATGGAAATTGGAGATACAAGGTTTCTTCCCAGCAGTGATATGTTTGTTTGTGTCTTGTCATAATCACTTGTCACACTTCTATTCTATGTGCTCTCTACTGTAAAAAAAGACAAGTCCAGCTTGCTTGTGCACATTAACCAAGCCAAAGCAAACCTTGAGCTATGCATAACCATTTTGGACCTTCCTTCGTTAACACACAGCAAAATCTTGTGAATCCTATAACTGTAAATTAACACGCAGTCCTGACTGAATGTTAATTAATGCAGCCCTGACTGAACACAGTATAGTAAAATGTTGACTGTTTTACTGTGAAAAAAGAATCTTATTCAATATGACAGTAGTATTTCAGTTGTTTTATAGTTTGCTGGTTGGTCATTATTTGTTAATTTTATGTAATTCCAGCTGTATTAGCTATAAATGATGTTGTAAGTGATAATTTTCAAAAGGTTAAAGCTTTATATTCTGATTTCTCTGTCTCTCCAGCTCTTTAGTATAAACAAAAGCCAAAGCAAGTTTTGACAAAAACCCAGACACAATGGCCTAGATTTTCGTCACCTCTAAACCCCTTATCCCTTAACTTCTTTGCCTTTTTAAACTAACTTGAAAAACATTTTTTTCAATAGTTAAAATGGTCAGTCTACAAGCTCACAACGTGTCATTAGATTGGCATATTGAACTCTTCCAAAAAGTTTATCAAAATAGTGAAAGATAAGGCATAAGCGGTTTAGCGTGTGACGAAAATGGGGCCCAATGACTCTGACCTACTGGTGGGATCTCTAGTGCGACGTAGTGGCGTAGTTTAACTAGTCTTCCATTTCACTTGATTATCCAGTATGAGTTCTCTCTACAACTGTTATCTTGACCTTGCACTTACTATATAGAGCTGGAGAAATGGGGAGACACACTATAGCAAACATTGCTATCAGTATATAGAGCTATTTAACACTTATATGTTTAACAAAGTCAAACCACCTTTAATGGAAACGTCTTTGAAAACAATTGACTGTATCCATGATTATGCTTAAGGCCAACAACTCCTACCCTCGTGCCCATCGGAGGACTGTTGCTCGATTGTATGCAAATAACAAAACAACAACAAACATGACTAATATACAACTCAGGAAGAGTGGTGCGTAATGTTGGTTGATACATGAGTTCTGTGTCTTGACAGCTTACATTGCCACAATGTGATTGAAATCATATTATACACGGTTTATTCCAACGGATCAGTCCACCCTCCTCTCCTCCTCTCTGCATTTCATGGGGATGAAGTGAGATGCTATGTGCTCCCTCCTGGACTTCTTCCCCCGCAGTGGCTTGCCCTTCTGGGACAGAGCTATGAACATCTCTTTGCCATTTCTAGTCCATTTTGCAGAAGAGTAGGCATTGA
The DNA here is from genome assembly GCA_039105355.1 of Benthosema pterotum. Lineage (NCBI taxonomy): Eukaryota > Metazoa > Chordata > Actinopteri > Myctophiformes > Myctophidae > Benthosema > Benthosema pterotum. The sequence goes on along the minus strand of CM076966.1, from coordinate 21,240,810 downwards.
AATAGTTTTCTAGGAACACTTCCTTGAAGTTGCAGTTGTCATTGTAGTTCTTCTGTAAATAATAATGATACAAAAACAATTATATCTACAAAGTGTGTGTGCGTTATGTGTGCTGCATGTTTGTGGTGTTATTTTACAGCCTGCAACCAAGATTAAAAATTGTATACAGGCCCTTTTTTATTCTGTTGTTTTGTTTTTTGTCACATAGGAGAAATGTTACCTTGCCTTGCAGCTGTCCAGTCCTGTTCATGGAGATATAATACTGGCTCTTGACCCCCTTGATAGCCAGTATGCCCCCCTCAGACACGGTCCTGATCTCCAGGATGCCTGCCATACAGACAGACAGACAGTGGTGGACTAAAATTGTAGATTTTTTTTTTTTCAGTTCTTCAAATGTATAATACAAAACCAGATACAGTATGTACTGTGTAGGTCTGAACTGGTTAACACAAATTTGAAATACTCCAGTAAACAAAAACATCTTAAAATTGTAAAAGTACAGTACTTAGTACAGTACTTACAGTACTTAGTTTCTTTTCAGCACTGACATGCAGTTTTCAGCATTCATCTTCATTAACAGACCGGATGGAGGTTCCTGTGCTTAATCAGTCTGTGGCTCTTGGCTTTATTCAAGCCTTGTTAACCCGACATGCAGTGGTGCAAAGTAACTAGTAACTAAGTACCGTATATTTTCTCATAATGTACCTAAGTACAATTTTGAAATATTTGTACTTTCCTCAAGTATTTCCAACTCACTTCACACAAGTACATTTGAATTCCAGATTTGTACTTGCAACAGAGAAAAAATAAATAGATGAAAAGTATTTCTATATTTTGCAGTATTGATACTTTAGTATAAAAGATTTGAGTACTTTCTTCCAGCACTTGTGGCTTGGGTGGCCATTACACAAACCACAGCCTATGCCATGGCACATATGGGAGGCAGATTAGGGCCTCTCTCCCTTGGGGATGAGGAAACTACCTCCTTGCTTGTGCTTTGCACGCTACACTTCAGACCTGCGTACGAACTCTGTGGGAGAGCACAGGGCTATTGGCAAACTACTTGGCGGTGGGGTTGTGTTGTGACGCATCTTAAGATGTTAGAATGTTCCAGGAGGTATCTTTTATTGCACAAATTAGCATTTTTAGCATTAACAATGCTTATACAATAACATGCAGGTGAGGTGACTACACAGTCATGCATTCCTGTATTGTATAGTGTATTTGTATTATTTACTTTCATGTGTCACAAACAATGTATTGTTTATGGGTGTGAAATTGTGTATAGAGATAGTAGAGTATAGTAATAATACACAATAACAACTATAGCATAAGTTTGATGTCCCGAGGATTAGAGGGACATTTTTATATACAATAAAGCCAAATGTCAGTGTTGATGAAGTAATATTGAAGTATGCTGTTTTCACTTCCCTTGAAGCCGAGACAACTCCTAACTTTTAGGTTATGCTATAATTGCTATAATTTAATATAGCAGTAATCCTCTCACTGCAGAAGTCCGACGTATTCCAGCTGACTTTGACAAAAGTGAGGAGAAAAGAAAAATAATCTGTTCTGGAGAAACCTTGGCTGCTGTACCTGTGACTCATTAAACCCTGACCCAGACTAGACCCACTGGACCAGATCTGTCTAAAAGGAACCAGACTTGACTCACTGGACTAGGTCTAAAAGGACGCAGACAAGACTGACTGGACCAGCGCTTGTCTGAATCGCTTATTTAAAACAGAGTTTTACTCTCTGACCCATACTAGACCCACTGGACCAGATATGTCTAAAAGGCTTCACTTGCAAATGTGCTGCATCGTTGCCAGACCCCAGTGGGTCGTATCTGTTTTCATATCATCTCATTGTGACATAAAGCCTAATCTATTGCATTTGCATCCATATATCATGCATTGCTCTTGTAATTTAAAGTATGTGTTTGATTAGCTACTGTATACAATATATGGATACAAAGAGAAAATATGTTATTCTGTGTGTTTGGCTCGACTTTGGAGTTAAATTAATAATCATATTTTTGCAGTAGTAGGCATTGACTGATTGGTTGCAATCTTAATTGGCTTAACTGGCATGGCAGAGCGATCTAGCAGAGCTATTCAAGTACTCCTGACATCACAGGAGATAATACTCATGACAATACGATTGATATGTTAGTTATATCACCATTACATCATCAACTAATCCAGCTAATCAAAGTTTGTTCCCAGTGGTCCGACCGGCCGCCCGCGGACCACTTGATCTGCTTACAAAAGTAGTCATGACATGATTCAAATTCAAATCCTCATAAAAAAGGTAAAAATTACAACCTACAGGTTTGGAAACAATAAGGAGGTGGGGTAGTCACTAGACTGGGAAGGGTAATCATTTACTCTTCCTTTGGCATGTTGAAACGTGGATTTTCTAGCATGTTTTAAAGGACCTCATGGATTTGCATTATTTGAGTGAGTCAGGACATTCCGCATTGAGAGGCAGTGCTGTTGAAGGAGAATAATTTGCAATGCTTGTTTTGAAAGTGGATGGGACAGGCGTGTGCCACATAGACAGTGTGTTGTGTGTGAATCCCGCTCAGTTTGCTGCATGCCTCTCTCCCTTTCCCTCAGCCCTTTCCTGTCTGTCTTCACTTGAAGCTATCAATAAAAAGACTCCTGCCTCTTCTGCAGGGAGCAGAATTTGGATGATTAGTGTGTTGTTTCCAAAACTTTGAAATGGGACCCATTTGTGAGTCACAGACCAATTTCTATGGGTAATGGCTTGTGTAAAAGTCACATTTTCTTTTCCTACATTCAAATATACTGTATACACGCTGTGCATAGAAAAGCGCTATAAAAATGCAATCCATTATTATTATTAAATATACTAGAGCAGTGCCCGTTGAACATTGGCTTACTTTGATCAATGCAAGTTGGAAATGCACTCCCCAGCCAAATATTATGTGTTGGAGCCTCTAACATTGGTGCCTGGCCTTCTTGAAATGAAGCCTTCGTGCTGGTGAAATTAGCCAGGCTTGTAGATCTGCTATTTTCAGCAGTTTGGGTTCCAGATTAGTGTGTTCCTCTGCGCTTGTAACATCAGGAGAAAACAATGGCTGGTACTAGCATCATAGATTAATAGAAGACATGTTTGTCCGCTCTACACCCTCCTTAGACAGACCAAACAGGAGGGGTTGGCAGTGACAGCCAACCCCTGCCAATAACTAAATTTGGGACGGGAATCAGTTAAATCAGTGCAAACTTTGTGTCACAGAATAATTTGCTACACTACTGGCCAAAATGCTAGAAGGATCCTAGTGAAGAGTGAAAGTCTGAGACAGAGAGACACACACACATGGTGCATACACTGCACACAAAATGTTCCAAAGTAAACTGATTTTTGGGTGATCCCTTGTTCTCTTCTGGATAGAGTCAGGAGAATCCATATTGCTTTGATTATGTTCTTGATCCTGTGGCAAATTTCTAGGAATAGTGATACTTGGTGAACAGAGTTGGTGTGAAATGTTCGGCCGAAAACCTGTGAGCTTTTGTCCAGTAATATAATAACATAATTACAATGTAACTACCACTGCTTTCAGCCCGACGGTGTTGAAAAGGACAAACTTATCTATGACACATTATACACAAATTTGGAAGGTGGAATATAATGTTGTCTGACATGTCATTTAATACAAATGATTGTGGCCTTATACATGCATAGAGTGCACATTACTGGTAGATTTCACTAGAAAGTTGCTTGATATATTGATCTGGTTTAATTTCTTCTATAGACTATTATAAAATTAATGGTCTGTACCCTTAAATAGCAAATCAGAGAGACACCTAAAACCAACCAACGCAGCCCATGTTTGCTGCTTTGGCGTGCCACAACCTGCAGTGTTGTGACAACCTGCAGAGGCATCTCGTCTCTGGTGAGGCTGGCATGGCCCTGCTGCAGCAGATTTAGAATCAATTAGCAGCAGTTTTATCTAAATAAAACTGCTGTGCCCGTTGAGCCAATGTTCAACGGGCAGTGCCCGTTGAACATTGGCTTACTTTGATCAATGCAAGTTGGAAATGCACTCCCCAGCCAAATATTATGTGTTGGAGCCTCTAACATTGGTGCCTGGCCTTCTTGAAATGAAGCCTTCGTGCTGGTGAAATTAGCCAGGCTTGTAGATCTGCTATTTTCAGCAGTTTGGGTTCCAGATTAGTGTGTTCCTCTGCGCTTGTAACATCAGGAGAAAACAATGGCTGGTACTAGCATCATAGATTAATAGAAGACATGTTTGTCCGCTCTACACCCTCCTTAGACAGACCAAACAGGAGGGGTTGGCAGTGACAGCCAACCCCTGCCAATAACTAAATTTGGGACGGGAATCAGTTAAATCAGTGCAAACTTTGTGTCACAGAATAATTTGCTACACTACTGGCCAAAATGCTAGAAGGATCCTAGTGAAGAGTGAAAGTCTGAGACAGAGAGACACACACACATGGTGCATACACTGCACACAAAATGTTCCAAAGTAAACTGATTTTTGGGTGATCCCTTGTTCTCTTCTGGATAGAGTCAGGAGAATCCATATTGCTTTGATTATGTTCTTGATCCTGTGGCAAATTTCTAGGAATAGTGATACTTGGTGAACAGAGTTGGTGTGAAATGTTCGGCCGAAAACCTGTGAGCTTTTGTCACAGGTTTTCTGTGACAAAAGCTCACAGGGCACAACGGGCACTGCCCGTTGAGCCAATGTTCAACGGGCAGTGCCCGTTGAACATTGGCTTACTTTGATCAATGCAAGTTGGAAATGCACTCCCCAGCCAAATATTATGTGTTGTGCCATGACTTGGCAAGTTGGCCTGACCTTATGCAAAAGTCACACTCACATATGTGTTTTTTTAGTTTAGTTTAGTTTGTCTGTTGATTGATTGATTGATTGGTTGGGCTGATTGACCTGTCTGTATCACCAAGCTTCCAATGAATCCCAGCTTCTAGCAAAAAACAGAATATTAAAATGATCTAGCAGCTCAAACAGTATGTGATCTGTTTGTTGGTTGTCAGGTAATGTGTTGATATTCAATATTATAGTGTACAGACAGTGACTGAACGACCTCTATTGTCCCGAAAGGGAACTTAGTTGTCATGGTATTACTGCAGTTATGAAACACAGAGTAGTGATACTTTGGTATAAAAAACAGTTTGTTGATGCCACACACAGCGCCTACGATGTAAAACTGTGCTCATTCAGCTAAATGTAACCAAATGGACCATGGGTTATGTCATGTCTATGGTCTTTGCAGTAACATACTCGCTTCAGCAATCCAACCTCTTCACGGTTCGTTAAGATGTAATTCTGTGTGCTTTTCGCATGCTATTGTGAGTCAATATCACATTTTCTGCTTTTCATCGCCAATTGTTGCGCAAGTTTCTGTCCACACAGAGGCATTCACTGTCACGCCAGCATTCCTGCAACAGCCACACTGACAGATAGGAGGAAATGATAGCTACCTCAAGCATTCTCCCCATCACCAAGATTTCTACCAGCATCTAAATACATGTGCTTTGAAATGTTTTTACCCCAGTACTGCCAGATAATGAAAAGCTGTGGTTAGCCCTCAGTGGTAGTAATGGGCTTCAACTACGTCACAAATCTTACTTTGGATAATTTGTCTTTTAGCACTGCTTCGGATGATACGGCATAACAGCAAATTATGTAATTCGACTCCCGATTCTGTGAGATGAAAGTGTTTGTGCTCGGCGTTTGTCAAGAGATCCCTCAGATGTTCATGTATTCTGGTAGTTCAATTCAATACCAGAGGCAGTGAAAGCTGTCCGCCTCTGTTATGATAAACAGAAACAACTTTAATCATGGTCTTAGAGGATTTTAAGTTATCATTTTGAGAAATGTGAGTATGATTATGCTTACTCTTGGTCTTGGCTATTTCTGTCCACTAGTGTATCTCGCAGAACATGTGTGTGTGTGTGTGTGTGTGTGTGTGTGTGTGTGTGTGTGTGTGTGTGTGTGTGTGTGTGTGTGTGTGTGTGTGTGTGTGTGTGTGTGTGTGTGTGTGTGCGTGGATGCTTATTGCATGTGTTCATCCGTGCATGTGTGTGTGACTGTGTGTGTGTGTTGAGAGTGGGGGGGTGCTGTGTGGGTGTGTGACTGTGCAAGCATCAATGTCTGCCAAGGAGAGTATTTGTCCAGAGCTGATAGAGGCCTGGCTGCCAGCAGCCTCCTAGTCCCCTTTGGTTTACTTCATTACAGCCTTTGTTTAGATGGTGTTATGATTGGGAAGGCCAGAGCCCACACCTGCTTCACTTTATTTCTGTCATTTTGGCTGCTCTAACAGAGACACATGACCCATTAACACCGTGATTATGCTGGAGAACATTGGACAATAACACCTCTCACATGCTCCCGACACCTTGAGGGGCCAAAACGTCTCATTACTAACTGAGTGCAAAGAGCTCTCAACTGCAGTCAGCCAAAACACTGTCTGTGACCAAATCCTCCCAGGCAGGACATCTAAATTTCAAATCTTTACTTCTTGTTTTTTTTTTTCTTTAAGGAACCACTCAAAATCAATAATGTGCCATTTATATCCTATATGCATTTTTATCACTTATGTAGTCATCATCAGAAATAAGTAGCAGAAAAACAAACACAAATTACGAATGATACTCATGACACTCATGACAGGAAATGAAGGGCATCCTTACTGTAGCAGTTGGTGGGATCCTGTGTCCCATTAATGTGGCCGTAGTCGTCGATGGTGAGGAACCACTGTGTGCGGCTGAACAGCTGCCGTATGCGCACGTCGCCTCCCTCCATGTAGTCGTAGTTCCTGGTGTGGCGCTCGTGTTTGGAGCAGTTCATGATGGCGGCCAGTTGCTCTGGAGTGCGGTCACCAAGGGCCACACACACACTGCCAAACAGGAAGATCATGTGCACATACAGTCCTGAGGGCAGATTCGGCAGGTTCCATGTCAGCATCCATGTGCGCATTATAATGCACTGCAGTGGGGCTCTATGAACACCATACTGAAATGTGAGATCGAGATCTGTACGCGGCCCCTCTGCCCCGTGACCCCGGACCCCTGGCCGCTGACCTGTGACCCTCCGGTTGTGACCTAGCGGTGTTCCCTCTCCCCCCGGGGCTGGGCCTACTGACCGTAGGCTGTGGACGGAGGAGGATGGCTCGGAGGAGTCTCCTAAATGCTTGGACTGATCTTGGTCTCTTTTTTTTAATCCTCACAGATTGTGTATGCTTCTTGTACCAGCCTCCGTAGATTGTAGTCCAGCAGCCAACATAATGCCCAGTTTAATAACTTCTATTGGGAGTCACTGTGGGGAAAAGAGAAAATAATGTAAGGCTGGCTGCACTTGAATTCAAATAAGGCAGACAGTAAATTGGACGTTTAGTCAACTTGTGGAGTATTTTAAACAAAAAGGTCTGAAATATTAAACAAATTCTAATATCAATGTTGTATAACTGACCTGTCCTTTGCATTATAGTAGCCTAACTAGAAAATTGTTATATATGCAGCTTAACTGAACATCTGCTTCTCTTGAACGCATATCACTTTGAGTCTTTTATTGTTTTGCTTAGCAATAAATCAAGCTCTCAGTAGTGTGCGCCATGATTTGATTTCTCCTTATCTTTGACACATACCAGTAGTGAAATATTAGCCCACTTATCAGTTGGCTTCCCTTCTCCGTAATCCTCTCTCTTGTCTGTATACACAAGTGTCAGACAACTCATGCCTCAGAAAACTCATGCACATGTAATTTCAAAGAAAATGTCAACTCTGTCATTTTAGAGCTTGTGGAAAAACTTACATGCACCGGCGAACGATGATGAGAACTGAAAATAGATGTATTCCTTTTCCCTAAGAGTCTTCACTAGAACTTGTAGTGTCTTTGGTTGTAGGGTTGTAGCCTTGGTTGTAAACTGAACCCCGTGCTGCTGGTTAGTTAGGCAGGAGCCAAGAGCCTCTGTCACATCCCATGGATGTCTCTCTAACTCTGGCAGGCTAACTCTGTGCATCTTGCTCTGTTGTTGTGCACTCTGCTTAGATAAATGCCTCTTGCTGACCTCACTTGAGAGCAATTAGATCCCAGCCAGTCAGCTGTCCCTGGGCGAGATGTGGAGGAGAAACACCCTCTGCCTGCCTCCTCTGTCACTCGCACAGCAGACATAAGAGGGAGCTATAAACTTTTGCAAAAGCCGATTTTCCTTGGTATGCATCCTAAATACCTCACCATACAACTTACTACCCTTATGCCTTTTCCAGGAAGCTCCCTTTACTCTGAAGCATGTCTGTTGCTTATTGAGCTAACCCACACTGAATGAAGCGATGGATAAGATGTTATTATAACAAAGTTCCCATGGAATTTTACCCTGCTATCATTTGAAATGTGAAGATCATTTACAGTTGTACTTGTCTTGAATCAGCAGTAAGGCATTGGACTAGAGGCTAGAAAACATCAAAGAATTGCCTAAAATTTCATATTGAGCATAATGGGGAAGCAATAAGTTAAGGGTGGCAGGCATCCATCAAAATGGTGCAAAACAGAACACACCAATTCTCAGAGGTAGTCATCTCTGTGTCAAGGGTCAGGCACTCTTTCACTTTTCTTGTTTGTTATTTAAAGCCACAATTTATCACCTTACATGCTTGGCCTTTCCTTGGACTCGCCACTTCAAAAGTTTATATGACTCCCAGTTTATATGTTCTCCCCGGGGGAGGTCAGAGCTGCCCACCCCAGCCAGAGACTTCTGGCTGCAGTAGGCTGCTTTCTCATCTGTTGAAGTGGTGGTCGTAAAAGCCTGGTCTATTTGGGTGTCACTCACGCCTGTTCATCTGTCCCTTCTGTCACCTCGGAGATAATTCACGTTCTATTCTGCTGCACACGCAGGCCAGGAGACTGCAAGGCAAGCCATACTACTGCAAACGTGCAGGCACCAATTAGTCATGAAACTGGTGAAATGTTTGATTTGCTGCAAATGAAATCTGCTCAAACAAACATTTACTAATTAATTATCAATGTAGTGAAGTTGGAATCATTAAATCATTACATAGTGTATATTTACACACTATGCAATATTGCAATAGTTTGCAGTGTTATTCTAGGGCTATATTACATTTCAATGAAAAAATATATTAATCTGATCAACCACATGACTAAGAACTGTATTACACAATGGTTGTGCACAGAAATAAATAGAACTGCACCCTGCCGAGTGCCAACTTGCACATTGCACACAACTAGGCCATACATGGCATACTTGTGCGCAAGCTGAGCGAGAAACACCCCGAAGAGATAATACTCATGACAATACTTATATAGATATCCTAATTACGTCACCATTACATCACCGTCTAAACGCGTCAACCAATGGGTAGGTTTCCCACTTGCTCACCCTGACCACAGCCGACCAATCTCTTATTAGATTTGACATAACGCATGCTTTCGTCGTCATATATTTCATATATTCATACAATGTGCTGTATATACTAATTTTTCTTACCCGTTTTCCACCCAGCCCCATATGGTATCTACTCCAACAAATGAGGCAACACAACCCACATTGTAGTCTAAGGAGGGGTTCCAGAGAGAGGGATCTTTGAGGTTTTTAGTTAGTTTGTATCTTAACAATTCAAACTTGTATGTATGGCGCTTGCATACTGTGTCATGTAAAAATGTTTGTTCCTTGCAAGGTTTTTGTCTCCACCATAAGGTGGTGACTATGTTTCACCCCCTGTCCGTCCGTCCATGTGCACGGATGGATGTGTGCTTTGGTTTGCAGTGAATTTGCACAATATCACCACCACAGATTCCTTCCGCCTGGTGGCTGTGTGGGCATGGCTCATTTCTTTTTATTGTTTTAAGGTTTTTACAAGAGAACACAATTGTCGGGTTAAGGATGGTGTCCTTGACCTCACATAGGCATGCGGGGGGAACCTCACAGCTATCCTAGCTGTTTATTATGTGTGTTTAGTATAACAATAACACCCCCGTAGTTACTACAAACTAGATAGAGGTTATGCTCATCATAGTGAATGGCAAATCGAGTGGTAAAGTAAATGGAGAAGTGAGTTTAACATAATTTAATGTTTAATGCAATAAAATATGTTTGGGTGTACTTTCTATGTGCCGTCAAGGCAAGAAAGTATTTTTTTGCGACTCAGTAGGCATTCCAGCATAACGAGTATGATGATGATGATGTCATATCATCTTTGTTGGGCCTGGCAATTCAACTTTACATTTGACAACTGTAACTCTAATGTCCCTACTTTGGCCATATAATTATAGACAGAATCTTGAGAGAGAGCAAAATGATTTTGCTGGCGGTAAATAAATCCCGACTGTAACGGTTGCAACCTAATTACTATTGGTCTGCCAACTCAGCAACTGTTACAGGTCGGTCGTGGCTATCGGTCGCGGCCATTCTTCACTGATTGCTACTATACCTAAACCTAAACACTTATGCCTATATACCTAACCAACCGAATTATATAATTTATGCAAAAGGTACACAGTGACAGTAATCGAGCTCGTAGGTTGGCGAACACAGAGTGTGTGCGCTGTGACGCACGCATGCATTTGATAATTGGCTGCTTATTCCACCCGTCCCCGAAATTTTATTTGTTTCTGATACAGAACGTGTTCATATACAACTAATATACGGTGTCCATAGAACTAAAGTGGCCATTGTTACCGCTTAGTGCTTGAGGTGGACAAGGATAAAGGATTAAAATAGCTAATTTTCCTTATCGGTTAATGGTTATTAACCGGCAAAGGTCTGACAACGATCGGTTAAAAAAATCTTTCCATTTGGCCATCCCTTGTAGGGACTGATTTACAAACGGTCGCAACTCTTTTACCATCAGCCGCAACCGACTGTGCGGTCGCACATTGATTTCGCCCCTCCTGGCTGGGAATCTTTCCAAAGATGGCTAAATTATAGTGTATACACAATGTAAAACAAATGTTTTCTGATTTTCAAAACATCTACAATCTGAGTTCACGTGTTGCCATTCGTCATAGGGTGCTTTCAACGATTAAGATCAGTCACATTTGTTTTCCATTTGTTTTGTGTTCAGGATTGTGAGCTCCCAGCATGGCAGATTGGTTATCACCCTCTCTCATCTCTCCTGCACAGGGGTTTTCCATTGGATCCGGACGTTATCAGTTTGATTCCACAGCCTGGTGGTCTATCCATGCAATAACCTGATAAGTGCTTGTTGAAATAAGAAAAAAAGATTTATGGGTAAGCTGACAAGCCACTGTAGCAGCTGAAGGCTACGGATGTTCTTGGAAATGATGCAGTTGTGTCTCAGATAAATTGTTTATCAGTAGCTCAATTCGTCACGACATCACAAATTCAATTCGTCATGACTTCACAAATTCAATTCATATTCACGACTTTACGACTTCAACCTTTCACGACTTCAACCTCGTTCACGACTGCTAGTCGTTATTATTATTATTATTATGGTTATAGTTATTATTGTTATTATTATTACTGGTGTCTGAGTTAATCAGGAAAAATTCTATACTCATAGACTATATACAAATAAAGCAACCTTAAGCTAATGATTTGGCATGCATGTTAAAACGTGTGGGCCGTGTGATTTGTGCATGTGTGTGTGAGCAGGTAGTTTGTTTTTTTATAGTTGGATTGTGTGTCTGCATAGATGTAGGATCAAAGGCCCAAAGCTGTCTGGAGTTTACAGTAGCATAGGAAGTGCTGTGGCCACAGGGCAGGCACAACAGACATGCGTGAGTGAGCCTCTTTAATTCTCATCTGCTTCTCTTCATGCTAAACCACTCCTCTCCTTTTCCACTTTTTTTTTTTTTCAGTTTTTCTCTGCCTTTGCCTTTCCACCTGTCTATCTGCTCATCTGTCCATCGTTGCCTCTCCCCCTCTCTCTTGTTTGGGAGTAGTTATGCACTGCTCCCAAACAAAGTAGGTGTTTTTGAAATCTCACCTCTCCTTTTAATCAACACCCAGTGTTGACACTGTCTGCTACAACCAGTTAAGAGTGAGACGTGTTGGATAATTGCAATGCAACACGCGAACACGCAGGTTCCATGTGAAACTAATACCACTCCAGCTGCAGGCCAAAGGCCCCACCCTGGCAGCCCTTCCACCGCAGTCACTTCTCATCACTATACAATTGTCATTCAATATGAGTCTTTATTTAAGCTATTTTGGATGAATGGTTTGACCTTCTCCACACCATAACCATTGTGGGATTTCTCATCAAGTTTCACTCACAGGGACGACCGACAACTAAATAGAAACGGAGATAGCATGCTTTTTCGTCCTGTATGTCGAGAGAGTGATGCTGTTTGTTTGAGAGTGATGCTGCTGCTGTGATGGATTGCAGGCTAGTCGACACAGGGTGGATCTAGAAGTAAACGGAGAAGCGTTCATATTCACGCTGGCGTGAACACGCGGTGTGCTGTTGTCGACGTTATATTTGATTAGTTAAATTAACATGCGTAAAAATCCAGACACCTGTCTGGGGGTTCATGGCATTCACACACGATGCGGTTGTGAAATAATAATAATAATAATAACCCCCGATTCCCGATTGGCACCACAAGCATATCACCCTGTGATTTATCTCCGGGTTTGTCCAGAAAACGTGCACCGCTGTTGGCACATAAGTGTTGGACACACGATGATAGTTTCCACTATTGCATTGTCATCCGCCTCCACAGACAGTCTGCTTTCCACACTCTAAAAGCATTCCTGGACAGAGAAGCAAGTGTGTGTGTGTGTGTGTGTGTGTGTGTGTGTGTGTGTGTGTGTGTGTGTGTGTGTGTGTGTGTGTGTGTGTGTGTGCGTGTGCGTGCGCGTGCGTGCGTGCGTGTGTGTTTCTCTACAGTAATGCTTCACTCTGTCTTCCAGTGAGATGACTGCATTTATGCTGTGAGAATGGATTATGTTTAAGGTCAAACTATTCTTAGGGCTGGTTTTAGACTGTTTGGGTTTAGCTATTGCTTTCTAAATTCCAGCATAATTGGGGATCTCTAGGGATGGAGCCCCTCACCATTAGCCCCAACTATAAATAGGCCCTAACCACAGTTCACAAACACACATACACACTGCACACACACACATACGTTACAAATGCACAGCACGCACACGCAGACACACACACACACACACACACACACACACACACACACACACACACACACACACACACACACACACACACACACACACACACACACACACACACACACACACACACACACACACACACACACACACACACACACACACACACACACACACACACACACACACACACACACACACACACACACAGAAACACATACAAGCAGCAAATATTAATTAAATAATATCCTTCAAATAAAAATAATGGCTTTCATCTCTTCCTCTGATTTAATTTAATTTCATCTTATGCCATTCTCAAAGCATTTCATTCTTGCTCCCGTTTATTTGCGATATTTTCTCATCTGCTCATCTCCTCTCTACAGATAGCACTGAGAGCAGCCCCTTCCCACTTTTTTTTATACATAAGCTGTAATGGAGATCAAATGAGTCCAAATATACAATTTCACAATTGTCCAAATATTTGAGTGGGCAGATTATAAATGTTACTGAAGTGAAGTTGTACTCACCATGTAAGGCAGTGTCTAGCGGAGTGGTGAAGCTAGGAGTGTACACAGTCTTTATGTTACTGTATACTTAATGCTGAGCATGCACATGTGTGTGAATTGACATGGACATGGACACGCACACACACACACACAAGCCAGGCTACCGCACAAATGCCTTCATGTTTGGTTACATAATGATGATATTTTGATATTTTGCTGCATCATTTTAAAGGCGACGGAGCCAAATCATTGTCAGAAAACAGCCACTAGTCCAGCCGATTCACGAGCTCAGCTCGGATCCAAACTAATTAATGCATGAACATGTCAGCGTAGTTTGTGCTCAGCTTTCTTTTTTACCACTGTTGCACATTATTATTACACCTTGCCGTGCATGCTGCAGATTCAGCTCTGCATCATGGCTGGTTGTAATCAGGGGCGGATGTAACCTTTCCCAATTTGGGGGGCAGGAGAAAATGGTATGGGGGTGGCTTCATCGCACCCATACCATTTTCAGATACAGGACTTTTATTAGGAAAGTAAAACATCAATAATAGCATCAGCTGTTGTTGAAATTACAACAGACACGCAGCATGCATAAAGCTACAGTAAAAGTCTGACTCAGAGTTTTATGTTTTAATTTATGAAATGCTGTTGGTTTAGTGGTGACACAGCTGTAGCTATAGTTAGTATAGCAGTAGTAGTGTTTCACATACTTCTAAATAGAAGCACTTTAATTTGAAATATCTTGGGTTGTTTTGCATGCCATCATGTTTGGTGGGGCAGACAGGGCATTTAGGGGGGCATTGCCCCCCCATGCCCTTGCCTAGATCTGCCCCTGGTTGTAATAGGGACTTGTTTGAGAATGCGGCCCAGTGTTGTGCTCCATGCGGTGCCGGGGGAATACTGTGATCCACCTAATGCAGGAACAGCTGTTAGGGATCACCAGTCTTACTGTAGCTGCTCAGCACACGGCCTCATATCTGCTCATGTATCAGAAACAAGAAAGAGCGTTGCTTGTAAAAACACACTCTGCTTTAGTGGCTTTAAAGGGGGAGGAAGAACTTCTAAAATAAGCAGTAATAAGGCACTGAGTCAGTGGAAGATCTACTGCTTAAGCTCACTGTTGAAATTCTGTGTTGTGCATTCGCTAACTTTGTTTCATTTTTATTTATTTATCATATAATTATAACTTGTTGCACATCTATTTTGCACAAATTGAACCTTATTTGACATCTAACCTTATTTGTCACCTAACTGACATCACTGCAGATTAGATTTATTCTTGGACAGCAGTGCAGAGCTTGTGAAACGCCACAGGCTATTAGGCCAAGGCTGAGGTCATATTAATGACATCACTGAGGAAGTCCATATTTGGGCAGCAGTGGAGGCCAGAGACGCATTCAGATCTATTGAGATCTATTGATGGTGACACTCATTGGAAACGTCATTGTGGAACTGCATACTTGGGAAAGAACAGAAGGATGTCGCACAATGGAATGTATCCATGGATGTGCTAATATTAACATTTCTTCACAAGGTTGGGTTGCCCAGCCAGGGCTGTGTAAGTTGTGGAATGCACTTGTTAGGATGCGAGGAATCCATGACCTTCTCCCCAAGACGGTCATGGATTATATCTTGACCAATGCCACCAACTTGACGCCAGGCACTGTGCTCACAGGTCCTCTGCAATAAATACATGCACCAAGTTTGAAATCAACAGTTCTTAGCAGATACACATTGCAGTTTTTGTCAAGGTATTCAATCTAGTGTTGGCATTTTACAGTGAAAAAATAGGGTGGGAACTGGTAATCTGGCCACCATGTGAATATATTTGGGCACACTGCAACAGCTAAGGCCAACCCCCTCACGTGAGCTAATAGGGGGATATGGGTGTAGTATGGGGGAAATTAACTTTCCATATTAAACTCAAGTTGTTATTCAGTGTAAGTTACTCTAGGCCTATGTACAAGGCGGCAGACACATGCCACACATTATAAGGCTTATTTCCTTATAATGGTTGCCAACGTATGGAAATTGTCAAGAGTGAGAAACTAGCGTCTTACCGCGTTTGGCCGTCGCCCGGAGGGCGACGGCCGGGAAAAAAATGTGTTTTTTTTTGTGGATTTAGCCTATTTTAACAATGATCTGTAATCTTTAAGACTGATGTCTTCACCTCCCTGCCAGCTGTTCTCCATGCAATGTCAGCCTCGTTGTGCCCTCTCTCTAGTTAGTGTATACCATGGGGACACCAGCCACACATCTATTTTCCTGGCTTCATAATAGACAACCATTCCCAGTTTTGGTCACAAAGGGGACCTTTGACCCTTGCTAAATGCCACAAACTCCACAATCAAACTGAGTCTCTACGACAAGACTTAAACAACACTTCAAGGAACAGTCACTCCTTTGGGGTCCAGTGGCTGTCATAAGAAGGTAGTGGTCACTGGTCACACATTTACAGCCTCTATCCAGAGCAAGACTGAAGCACCGTCAGTCAGAACAGAAATCCCAATATTCTAAAATGTTAAATAAATATTCCTACTATGGCAAAGCTATACCAATCCATGCTTATTTTCTTTTACACACACACACACACACACACACACACACACACACACACACACACACACACACACACACACACACACACACACACAGTTATTGCATGTTGATTAAAATGCATGTATCATTCACATTAAATTCCTTAAAGTGCTTGACATGAAACTTGAAAACACATTCAATCAAGACTTAAAAACAGCAACAAAAACAGTCATTTAGTGCTAACTAAATGTGGATTGAAATAGTTAATTTAGAAATTAGTCAATAGAGGCTGTTTGTTTATGGGGTGTTGGTTCATTATATGGTCTACTACTCAGTCTCATGTGAACACACCAGACAGTTTATAAGTTACTACATTCACTATTTAGATATTTGATGTTCATTTTAGCATATCTGCCTCCTTCCTATACAAACCCATTATGACTTAAAACTTCATTTTAACCAAGATAGATTCATCAAAAACATCCAATTATTTTTCTGGTAGCTCATATTGTCCCCCTAATACCTGAGAAGACCGTGGAATTTCATTTACTAACAGCTGAGAGGCACAAGCTAAAGGACTACTTGTTTCAGCTAGTAGTCTCACACACTACTGGTAAACACAAAGAAAAGCTGCAAACCATGATGGCAACCTAACAGCAATGACGTTTGTCAAAATCAAAACATTGCCATGATTCATGCATATCTGTAATGTAATCCATTAATAATAATTCAGTTGAATTTTTACCTCACGTAACAACAGGTCTTCATCCAGCAGCTGAAATTTTCAATCATACCCGGTTTGGGCTGCTAAAGCCTTAGAGTATATACAGAGTTGCGACAACTCTGTTCATTTCATGGGGCCAGTCCAATGGCCTATGGTGGCTCTTTTACATAGAGTTGTATGTAGAATGGGGACAACAAATGGGGACAACCCATATAACTCTATGGGACAACTAGAGCTTTTTCAGACTCCTCAATGCCTCAATGACTCTTTTAGAGCGATTCTATTGGCTCTGGTCTGGTCTTGGTGTTGCCAGATTTCGAGTGAGAAACCCGCAAACATGTACAGAAACTTGCCCATTAGACATTATAGACATTGCTAGCACAGAGCCGCTTACAATAAGGCAGATTTGGCAATATCAGTTGTAGCACGTAAAGATCACCATGCTCCCACAGTGCGTGAGGGATGGGACATGTGACGTGTGACCGTGTGAATGACGTCAAATGCGTTATTCTCACGGTCAATGCGTGAACGTTGACACCTCTTATAAGGCTTATTTCCTTATAATGGTGACTCAACCTGGCAACCCGGTAGTTCTTGACATCCAACTTCCCAGTAACACGTCACCAGGTCAAGGCAGTGATTGACCTGGTATATTGTATCAACGAAAATTTAATTTTGGTTGATACAATTAATTAAAATACCAATCTTCACTTTCCTACATTACTAAATGTCAGGGAACACATGCGATACCTTCATAGACCACCGGTTCCAAAATCCATGCTCTCTAGCAACATAGCAACCTTATCTTTAAACACAGACGTGAAGTTAAGGAGTGTCGATTTAACACTGATACATGAAAGGCAGTGCAATCTCTGTAAATCAGTGCAAAGTGCTGACAGTGAGTATGTGTGGAGAAGTGATTATGTTCTTTTGTTTATGTGAATGTTGAGATCAGGTTTGACAAGTTGATGGACCAGGCCAAGAAGCTCAACCTAACTGTGCTTGACATCTCTGATGAGAAATAGAAACGCATTCAAAATACTATTCAAAATATCGGCATGACACAGATGAAGAGATTTCCATATGTCC
Organism: Benthosema pterotum; assembly: GCA_039105355.1. Classification (NCBI taxonomy): domain Eukaryota; kingdom Metazoa; phylum Chordata; class Actinopteri; order Myctophiformes; family Myctophidae; genus Benthosema; species Benthosema pterotum. Next base: position 21,222,823 of record CM076966.1, on the reverse strand, counting down.
ATAAAAAGGACAGGAACTGACAGATACAAAGATACAGCTGTATGGGAATTACATGGACTTTAATGTCCATATACATGTGATCTTTTATAAGGGATTGATATATGAGGGTGAACTTGCTAGATGCACAATTTAAGGTGCTGATTCACAGTTCAATATTGACACACCAGACTACAAACAATCATTAACATGGATGACTGACCGCAGGGGGCTGCAGTTCTGGGGAACTGCGGGTTATTGGAGCCTTCCTCCGTGGGCCCCTGTGTGTAATGGCTCCCAGCAGCCTAGATTTACGAAGGAGTTATCACATGGTAAACTGTCAGATAAGACTCTGTCTTCTCTGAGGTTTCCTCCAGCGGGGCAGAGAACCACTGTCTTCAGAACTGCAGTCTCCTTCCTCTCTGGCACAAAATGGTTCCAGATGAGTCTCTCATGAGCTTCCTCTTGGTCACAATCTTTCAGTCTGTCACTATCAGTCTGTCTCTCTCTTGTTGCTTTCCTGTTTATTTTACTCTCTCAATCGCTCCCTGAATCGCTCTGTTGTGTATCTCTTTCTCTCAGTGTGTGCATCCGTCTTGTTCTCACTCCATAATTACAGCTGTGGTGCAGGTTGTTTTACTTTAATAACATGTTTAGGCACTTGAACAACATGCTTATGAAAGCATGCTAATGAATAACATACTAATAAAACGGCAAGGCTCGTAAAAATAATAAGAAAGAAAACCTCAAACTCAACTTTAATGCCACATCACAAGATTAGACTAAGTATAAAGGAATGTGGTGAAATTATTTTGTGCAATCTTCCCAGAAAATGTGCATTAAAAGGTGTCATTATAATGTAGTGTACCGAACATATACAAGAATGCTAGTAGTGATCCAGCCACATCGCTCCACAGTCTAATCATAAGGGCTACACTGTCTTGTCTAATCATAAGGGCTATGAGATTAAGAACAGTGGGATACCATGATAATGACAGTCTGTTAACATCATGAAAGGAATCATGTGTGGGTCTGCACTGCAGGGTAAATGGTGCACTTAATGTTCCTGGCATTATAGGGATCTACTACACGCAGTAGGGTAATGTTCATTTAACTCTGGGAGTGTACTAGTGCACTGGTTCTCAACCATAAATTGAACCATAACAAAATGGACTACATGCTCTCTTAGCAAGAGGGGATGCAGCGCAGCAATCACTTATGGGAATTGTAGTTGAGAAAGTAATCAGAGACGCTGGGCTCACTAGAATCTAAAACATCTAAAACCACATACAGTATTACACTACACACAAAGACCCCAACAGGAAACTGTTCTAAATGTCACTAACATAGGCCTATTTCTTTGCAAAAGAAATGTCCCTTTTGAGTGTAAACCAGTAGCGAGCAGAGTGCAGCTGGCGGGGATTATAATCATGTAAGATCAATGATTTCTTCCCTATAGTGGACAGCGTAGGCAGGGTGGTCTGTTCGGGAGAAAGATAGGGCTATAGGATGCCAAGAATATAGGCTGATCACAGGGGAGCACTCACCAGACATACACCACTCCTTTAATTGGCTAATTAGCTGTCTAATTGTCATTAGACTGAATGAACTTGCACAATGGATCCATTGCACTTAAATAAGTCTAAATTAACATGCAGTATTTTTGCACCCTTTGATCTGAAGCTTCCAGGGGAGTGAGTGCCAAATCAAACTCCTTACATCTGAAGTCATCCAGAATCTTCTCATAGCTACTGGCTTTACTGGAGCCATAACCATAACATAACCACAACACGGACTCACTCAACTGTTCGTTGGCTTCCAACAGGAATGTCTGTGTCATGTGTTATGACAAAAGGTAATGAGTGCCAGTCTTTTTGTGTTTTATTTTCATAACCCTTGTTACGAAATGTTCAGAAGTCCATTTATGTGCAAGCACACTCACACAGTCACACAGTCACACAGACACCCCCCACACACACACACACACACACACACACACACACTTCAGAATGCACATGGTAAGCATTAATCAAAACATGGACATTATTTGTGTTTATATAAGAGGTTTATAAGACAGAACGTAATGTTGTTGATTTTCTCTCTTTGTGTGTGTGTGTGTGTGTGGGGGGGGGGGGGGTCCCATCTATCTATGGGTTTTTAAGTCTGGCAAGAAAAGCACCTCTCTGTAGCTTTTCAATAATAGTGGCTCTCCATCACTGCCTTGCCTATGTCCTTGTCTCATCACGGGGATGAATGTCTTTTTAATGGCAGGGGTGGGAAAAGTAGAACAGAACAGCAGAGCTGGAGACCAGGAGCTGGTGTTGGAGGAAAATCAGACACATGTCATCTATATAGACTACACTTCTGATAGCAGCTCCCTCATCATACAGGAGAAAGCACTACTGTTAGCATACATCAGCCATAGCTGTCTAGCCGTCCAAGATCCACTCTGCTTACCCCTGTTCTCCCCCAAACACTTCTTATTTCTGCCATTCAAGCTGTCTTGCCGTCCACTTCGTCATGCTCGTCGTCTTGAGGCGAGTGATGGCGCAAGTTCACGGGGTCACTGCCTTTAAGTGTTTCATTAAAACCCTCTCACGCCCACCGAAAGCCAGGCCTTCCCTGAGAGAGGATAGGCTCCTGCAGAGACATAAAGAAACAAACAGAAGATATTCGTGTGTAGAGCAGGTGGTTCCAGGAGAAAGGGGCCTGGTGCATACTTGTGCGTGCGTTTTGTGTGTGCGCGCATGTATGTGTGTAACGTACCTCATGCCTCATTGAAATATGTGGAGGACAGGCACGCGAGGAGCCATGGTACAGGCCAGAGGAAATAACTTTTGTGTTCAATTATGTCCCGCACTGGCTTGGTTTATAACTCAAGGTGTGCCGCTGTCGTGTACTCGAACAAAACAAACTCCTCAACTTGGGGGAGGAGCCATGTGTTTCTGATTAGCTGTGACATCTGTTGTGGAGAATTAGTCATAAAAGGCACTTAAAACAACTCTTTAATGGCTATTCTGCTTAGTAACAAAGCACATAATAATGGTGGTTAGAAATAGTGAGGAACAACAAAGAAAAAAGACAAACATTTTAATTTTCTACAAATAAATGCCTGCTTACAACATGGTTTTATTATGTTAATCACTCCAGAACAAATATTTTATTATCATGAAATGGGAGTAATCTGTGAAACTGAGTGTAGCACATAATATTGACTTGGAATTGTAATTTGCATAAACGTATTATGAGTATGTTCACCACTTACTTGATTACGTGAGTTAATGGAGCTTTGTGAAGCTATACCCACTATTGCCATGATTATATTTTTGTAATTGAGGATTTACAAATCCTAATGCATGGCTGGATAGCTAATAGAATACAAATATAGGCCTAAACAACAAAATAAATAAGAGAGAGTGAGTGCTTGTATAGTAAGCATGATTTTAACAATACCTAAATAAGACATTGCTCCCCAGTCCCACTTGAGAAGATGACAGGCTGATAGGATGAAAACATTGAATAAACAGCTCTGACCAAATGGACGGATAGCATGCATTTACAGATTAGTCCTTCCCACAGGGTGGAGGGGCCTGTTTCACAATGTGCTTTCACTCAGCCAATATCTAGAGTTGCGTGAGAGATTTCCATATCTCACACACTCTTGTAAATCACAATTGAACAGTAGTAACTCAGAGAATGAACTCCAAACACGTCTGCTTTCGATTTGGGCCCAGGGGTCCTGCCAAGACCGGGGCGGACTCAGAGACCACCCTTCAGAGCAGATTTACTGACCTCATCACCTCACAGGACTGCTAGGACCGCCTGCCCCCGTTCCTGTCCCGCTCAGACATACACACACGCACACGCCCCACACCTTGATGTCTTTGAGGGGGATATAATTGCACACCACTCAATTAGATGTCTACACACCATCAAACACGTATATGCGTTCATGCTCACAGGCGGTGGTGGCACAGGGATTGACTCTTATAGCAATTACAGCTGCAAATAGCTTATGAAACATTGCATTGCATTTAATACATCTGGACATCTATTACATGTTTATATAGCCCCTTGAGCAAGTTAATTTACCTGCTGTTGTTGTGAAACCTGGCTCTTGACAGCATAGCCGGGACCTGTGTTGCATTCCTTCTGAGCCTTCTCCTATCTGTGCCTCTTCTTTCCTGTCTCTATCAGGAATGCACCTCAGAAAGATGTTAAAAGAAAACAAGAATCTGCCATTTTTCATTGACTGAATATTCTACTGTTGGCTCCATTCAAGTTTTTTAAATCCAAAGTCATGCAAGCCTCATTTATGGGCTCTCCATTCCACTTCTGGCCTAGCACTTTAACTATGACTATGACTATGGATATTAGAAGAGTCTATTAAAGGATCTATGGTTATAATGTGTGGATGTCACTCAACAAAAGGACACAGACCTGACTTTCAGATGGCTTGTACAGAGGACTGAAAGTCTTTCTTATGAACTGGATCAGTTCTCGACTTGTCTGGGGACCACCAGTGGAGGGATTCAGCTGGTCCCCGGCTAAATGACAAAGAGTTGGGAACCAAATAGACCATTATAGATTTTTGAAATGTGGTGAATGAAACATTTTACACTCTTTACGAATTCAATTATTGTTAAACATCTGCATTACTTAACTGGGCGGGAATCCCTTTTGGTGTTTAACAAGCACAAGAATGTAGAGGAATTGTTCTTTTGATCATGTGGTATAACGGTAATACAGCATGGGATTTCAGACTTGTATCTAACAACATTTTATGTTTTGGGTCTGTGGCTTAAATGCCAAACAAATAATGGTCCTTCAGATGAAAAACATTAAAGGCCACATGAACTAGAGCATACCATAGAATTAAAGGCTGATATGTGGTCTGAAGTGTATAGTATTTTTATGGTGTGGCACCACATGTTTGTGACCAGCATGGGCGTCGAGGGGTGGGGAAAAGTTAAACAATTTTAGGAGGGCCCAAATGCCGGGGATGGGGGGGGCACTAAAAGCTTGGATTATTATTTTAATCACTATATTACCTGAATAAACAAAATGAGCAGTGCAACTAAACATAACACGTTTTCTTATGTATTCTGTGGGTCGTCTACATACATAACCCTGTTTGGTTATTATTATTATGGATCAAGACGCTGGGAAGGGGGAAAAATGTGAAAAATGAAAAATTTGTCAGGGGGCCCAGAATTCGGTGTGACGGCCCTGGTGAACAGCCACATTTTCCTGGATGCGCCTGGCTGCTGACTGTCAGTAGTCTGCTCATTCTGGATGAAGTTTCGTACTCCACACAGCATTCTGGCGAAGCACTTCTCCAGGAACGTCTGTAGGACAGGCTGACCTTGATATGTCGGAGGAGGAGGCTGGACTAGTTAGTGGAGATGCCGCTCAGAAAGCACTTTATTACTCACTTACTCTGCGGACTTGACTCATGGGCTCAGGTATTTTAATTCATTACATTTAGTGCAGTGCAGTGCTGATCCTGTTGTTGAAAGAGCTAGATTGTCTGCAAGGATGTTTCAGGTGATAACCACAGTGTTGTTGCCATTTAGCCCAAGACTAAAGTTCACTCTGTGATCTTTTAATACCACAGTAGAGTCACTCATTCTTGAGATAAGGGACAAAAACTTTTTCCAAAATCTGTTTTTTTAAGAAATGTTCAAATTAAATGGATGTATTTGTAGACACAGGCCTCAAATACAAATCATGAGAAGGAACAAGTCATTTGCATTACATTTTTTTTCTAAAATGGGGCATTTGTGCGCTTCATCACTGATTTTTGTCAACTCCGTCAGACACACTAATATTTTATTTTAATTTGATAATATCAACAGTAATATAAAGTCATCAGTTATAATGGATTTAAGTAATAAAATTAAGTCATGAAGTGCATTTAATATTATTTTGTTCAAATATCACACTAATATGAAACATAATTTCTTTTTAATTGCTTCATTATCTACCTTTACTTTCAACATTATGAGTTGAAAAACATGAAAAAAAAGCAGTTGGTGTTTCAATTGAAACACCAACTGAAATATTATGTAATGACATCTTTTTTTACTCCTTTTTTTACTTACATCTTTATTACTTTACAAAAAAGTAGAAAAATTCATGTCAAATATTTTGGCCAAAATATTTGACATGAATTTTTCTACTTTTTTGTAAAGTAATAAAAACATCATGTGACCAACGTCTGACGGAGTTGACAGGTTTGATGCAAATTAGGTGATATGCAAGGTATGCAAATATTTACGTTTCAAAAATGATTGAAATGACAGACAAGAACATTAGTATTTACAGCATTGTTTTCTTTTAATTGATTTTCTTTTATTTATTTTTAAAATATTGTTTTATTCATTTGGGTGGGCATACACAAATATTGAGGCGGATACATTTTATAAAACAATATTTAAAAAATAAATGAATATTGTCAATGAAATTCCATGGCCCTCTCACATAGTAGGAGGACAATATCAGGCACCAGAAAAAAAGATGGGTTGTTTTCAAATAATCTGTCATGGTTGAAATGGAGTTTGAAGTTATAATAGCTTTGTAAAGGAAGGAGGCGGATGTGCTAAAATGAACATCAACTAGAAAAGTGCCCTTCTGGGCACAGGTCTCCTCCAGGCCAGGTCAGGTTGTGGCCTCCTGGTGGCGCTATAATAGACCAATGTTAAAAGGGTGCCATTTCTTCGTATGACTTTGGCATTGGGATGATTTGGGGCATTTTGTACCAAAAATATGTTCAGCAAATGTCCATGTGTTGGTGGCGCTATTGTGAAAAGAGTGGGATAGTTTTGTGTAGTTTTGTGAGTGTAGTAGGAAAGTGTGTTAAAGATATCATGTAAATTGTCTGCTGCATTCGTCATTTGATGTTTTTTGTTCTAAACAGGGAAATCTTGCAAACTCTGAAAGTGAATAGGCAAATAGGGTGGAAAATAAAATACGGGACAGATCCGTCATGAGCACATGACTGTAGAGATACTGTGTAACAAATTGCGGGATTTTCGGACCGAATGTGGATGCGTTCTAAGAAAAATGTGTTTTACAAAAATCGGCCTCCTGGTGGTGCTTTAAAAGGAGAAATGAAAATTACAGGTCAAAGGTTCATGTTCTGCGGAGTGCGCATGCCACATTTGATGCATAGTGATGCAGGTATATGTAAAATTGTGTGCTGCCTAAGGGTGGCGCTATAACAGGTCATTGGAAAATGGAAAAATTGGGGCAGAGGTTTATCGTCAGCATCCAGGGAGTGTGGCAGCGATCAGACTAACAATACTAGAGATAAGCTGTTGCACAGATGGACGCACACACACAATTTTTTGCCCAAAAATTGTACAAATCGGCCTACTGGTGGCGCTATAACAGGCCTTTGTGGAAATTTTGTCAGAGTTTCATCGTCGGCATCCAGGGAGTCTGTGTGCAAAATTTGGCAGCGATCGGACTAACATTGCCAGAGACCTGACGGAGTTGACATCTGATGAAGTTGACAAAATTGAATAGGTTTTCATCTTAACCGGCTATAGTACAAATGAGCCATTTCATTTTTACCTGAGTTGTTAGCTACACCTAACCCTTAAATAAAAACAATAAACATTTGATTGAAATTATTAACAAAATCATAATAATGTCCTTGACAAGTTGAGTTGTGACCACAGTGATGTCCTCATTGTTTGTTTAAAATATCGAACAACTGAATGTTTGTTGGACCTGGTGCTCCAACAAATATAAATTAATCTTCAGAATAAAATTAATCTTCAGGTTAAAACTGTCAATTTCATTTTCGGAATAATTTAAGACTTTATAAAAACCTGACGGAGTTGACAGAGACTGAGGACACACGTTTGGAATTAGATATTTAATGGAAAATATGAATAAAAATGTATTGTGTATATTGTTTGCTCAGTTGGTAACATCTATGTTCATTTTGAATGGATATTCATGTGGCTGTGACAATATTAGTCATTTTTATCAGTTTGAAATTATGACCACTTGAGGACAGGCTAAATACATGCATTTTGGGGTACAGAGCCTACTTTTTAACCAATTTAGATGGCATAATAAAAATAATAATTAAACTAATGACAAAATAACATGCAAGTGCATTGCCTTTAACTTTGCAAGTACTTTTAGTTTCATGAATTAATTTATTTATGGCATAAATAAGGCTCTTTATGTGTGGGACATGATTTTTGTACTTTTGTTCTCAAGAATGAATGATGTTTATATACAGAATATATGCACATACATAGACAATCAAGACATCAGAAAACTCCATGATATACAGTATGTCTTTCGTTTTCCTGAACGGGTTATACTACAATGGTTGCAAGCATCAAACATTGTGTTTATGCATATGCTTGTCCATGCGCTCAGCATTGACTCCAATGCATTCCATCAAATTTCTAGTTCCAGTTTGCCTCCCAGTGTGTTGGCTGGTGTCCACTGATGGTCTGCCTGACAGCATAGTCCGGGAATAAATCAAGAGGAAATGGGCGAGGGTGTGCCCTTGCTACACCCCCTGCCAAGATGTCAAATTCCTCCTTGTTACCGTCTGGGATCACCTTGTACCATGGCCAATTTGGCCATGCATGTATTCTATGCTCCCTATGGCACAGAGTAGGTAGAGAGCAAGACTACAAGTCTTGCCGCTGTGTGTCAAGTTAAATGCCTTTTTGAAACCGATAGATCGCATTGCTGTTAGGTCACCTCCTTGATGATCCTTGATGGCCAGGCTAAGGCTTCTCCTCTCTCTCTCTCCTCGATTTGTTTCTCAAATCATGCCGTTGCAAAGATCAGGTCAGACGGATTCTGTGGTAGTTACCTGGTTTTGAGAGATCTCCAGATTTAGGTACTGGGTGATGAGGCCACATTAGAACAAGGTTCCAGATCCTCATGATGTTGTCAATATCGCAAAATATCTCTGGAAGAATGCCATCTGAACCAGCATGTCTTCCCTGCTAGTGGATCTCACACTGTGCAAACTCCCTGACCGCAACGGAACTGTGCTGCTTCGCTACTGAACACAGCAAGCATTGTGATTAGGGGTAATGCTATTGTTAACTAACGATTGGACAGAGAGGCCACATCGTTATTGGACTCTTAGTCTGGTTTAAGCCGGTCATGTTTGTTCTGAACCTGATGATTCCAGGTCATCGTGGTGACTCCAATGGTCCTGAAACAGACAGTGTTTGCCTTGTCTGAGAAGGTGATTGGACCGGTGTGGTGTGCATGCCAGTGGCTTTTGAGATTGTAGTTAACACCTATTTTTACTGCTTTAAATGTGGTGTCTTTAACTGTGGTGTATTTATTTATCGTCTTGTCTGTTGTGCCCGGAGCAACATGAATTTCCCTTGAGGACAATAAAGGACATCTAATCTAATCCAATTTAATCTAATATCTAGGTCTATCTCCTGACTGTCTGGCTGCAGAGAGCAGGGTGTTGAACTTTCTCCTGAGCGTTTCATAAGCAGTGTGATCTGATCTTCAGTTATCCAAAGACCTCACAGCTTCAACCATACCTTTCTCTGCCATAATAATATGAAACACCGTTGATATACAGATTGTGTGTTCACCATGCAGAAAAATACAGCCATATAGCATTATACACTACAGACAATGATATCTTCACAATTCATTTGTATTAACTTATTTTGAATATCACAGTGATTATATGAGTATTGCAGTTACTCTGTCAAGTAATTTATTCATTTATATTGTAATATTGCACAGTGGAATGACATATTTTGTGGCCGAGGGAGGGTTGGATGGGGTTATTTTTGTCTGTCTGCCTTTTTGTTTTTTTGTTTGTTTTTTGTTTCTTATCTTAGATTAAAAATCATAAAATAAAAAGTCATTTATTAATTTATGAAGCTCATAATCATGAGCTTCAGGCACAGGGACTTTGGAGGTAGGGAATGAGGCATTACCCCAGGTGAAGGAGTTTTAGTATCTCTGGGTCTTGTTCACGAGTGAGGGGAGGAGGGAGAATGGATCAGTCAGAGAATCGGAGCAGCACCTAGGGGCGGTATCGCAATCGCGATACCCCACTGTTGTGGCGAAAAGAGAGCTGACCCAGAAGGCAAAGCTCTGTCTACCGAGCTATCTTCATCCCTACACTCACCTATGGTCACGAAGTGTGTTCTACAAATTAGTTTTCTCCGTCGGGTGGCT
>CM076966.1:21157647-21207647 GCA_039105355.1 Benthosema pterotum | reverse complement strand
GTGTGTGTGTGTGTGTGTGTGTGTGTGTGTGTGTGTGTGTGTGTGTGTGTGTGTGTGTGTGTGTGTGTGTGTGTGTGTACACGCACGCACGCGCACGTGCCTGCATGGGTGCGTACGTGCATGTGAGTGCATGCACGCATGTGTGTTTTAGCATTCTTGCCTTTATGTGTGCGCATGATGTGCTTGCGTGCGAGCTTGCGTGTGTGTGTGTGTGTGTGTGTGTGTGTGTGTGCGCGCGCACACGCGCGTCTGTGTACGCATGCATGCGTCTGACTGAGTTTGTGTGTCTGTGTGTCTTAGGCTGTATTATCTGGATGTCATCATAACCACAGAAATCAGGGCTTGATGGTATCTCCCCGACATCCCCCGCTCCTATCCCAGCTAAAGTCACGAAAACCAAAGGACGCCTTTGACCACACACACACACACACACACACACACACACCCACACACACACACACGCACGCGTGCACACACGCAAACACACACACACACACACACACACACACACACACACACACACACACACACACACACACACACACACACACGCAAGCACACGCACACATGCACACACATGCACACGCACACATGCACACTTTGTAGGTAAACATCTCCAGATTGTTGATTCAGGGTGGAATTCCCACAATTGTGGGAAATATGCCCATTTCTAAGACCTCTTCTCCATCAAACTCCTAACTCCTAACAGATTGTAAAACTCAGCATTTCTATAAAGTATTTGACCTTTATATATTGCATAACACGAGGGAGAGAAAGAAAAAAATGTGCTTACACAATAAACACAATATGTTTAGTGCGCCTCGGACTGAGATAATTCAAGAATTCCTTTCCGATTAATTTAGACAGCGCAGCAAACATACAGAGTTGTGGGCTGTTTGTAAATATGTGGCTGTGTGAATTCAGCACAAAACAGACAGTTTTACATGAAGAAAGAATGGTGAGAAACTTACAGACGGTATTGTACTGTACAGCACCGTCTGTGTTGTACGTTACTCGTTAATCTTCCAGGTTTAATCATATTCCAGGGAGAAACGCTTCGAAGTGTTCGTTCTTTACTGGGGTCAGAGACTACAATGACATTTTTGGCAGACGGCCAGCCTCTCCTGTAATCAAAGCCAAACCTGAGCCATATGCCTCATCTAAATCACTAATAGATGGTAATGCATGTAATAACATTTGTTTTATTATACTGCACCACATACATTTTCAAATATATTGGCAACCACACAAAGATGTCTGCACGCAAATCGTCATCCGATGCAGCAGCGGTCCAGCCTGTGCAAGTCTAGTCAGAGACTATAGTAGCCGTAGATACACAGTCTTGCAAATCCCGTTGTGTTTGTTTCCCACAGGTCAACCACGACTGGTCCGAGGTGGCCACCAATTTGAGCACCAATATCTGGAATTGGTGCTTGAGGCACAAATTCCACGTAAATACCTAACCCTAGTTCCAGGCCACTTCTCCCATGATGTCGCCCGTGTTCTAGAAATGGAATCCTCATTCATTTTCCTCCTAGACTTTTGTTAATATAAATATATACAGTATACAGTATACAGTATATGGGGACGATATTGGTCCCTCACGAAACGATATAGGTGGCGATATTAAGCCTTCGATAATGTATATCATGATATTTGATATATTGCGATATTTGCGACATATCAATATATTGTATGAAATTCATCAACGATATATCATGATACTGTAACTGCAGCTGAAAAACAAAAACTAAAAACAACAAATGAATGAATAAAACGCTAAAAGGTAAAAATCAGAACTTACTAATGTATATCCTCAGTTATTAATCTTCGCTTGTATCTGTCACAACTGATTCTCATATTGGGCTTTTTGTTTTTATCTTGTGTTTGTTTTTTGGGGGGGAATGAAGCAGCTATAGAAGTCATTTAACATTTTAGTTCTGCGACCCATTTTTCCTCCCGGAATTATCATTATCATATCACGATATTTGCTGAGGAATATACGATATTGCGGGAGGAAGTATGCGATATTATCACGATAACGATATAGGGAGTGGGACTGCTCAGCTCTATATTCCAGGCCAGATCTCTAGCCCTGTTCCAGGACAAGAACTAACCCTAGATCCAGGCCCAGAGTGCCAGATCTAGGATGACCACACATGCTTCCGTCCCACACTAGTGTCTAATTCCAGTCCAGATCCAGCTTTTAACACTGAACTGATTTGATCACCCTGCTTTGCCTCTTGCCCTTCGCCCAGCATCAGCAGGCTCAGACTGAGCTAGGACCACAGGAACAGAGAGAGTCTGGTTAACACGGCTACGCCGAGCTGCTGTTTGTCCTGCACATTACCCTCCTTACTGGTTGTCTGACTGCTGTTAACCGCACCGTCATCTGTAGGAGTTTAAACCTTGGGCTGCCCGTGCCGAGGAATGGAAACGCCATGAAGGCAATGTGGTTCTGATCACGGCTCTCTTGTTGTTAAATGTCTCTGTTTACAGTGCTCTGTGAAGACTGAAATGATTTCTGCAAGTTAATATTTGCTTAACTTGCAGCAGTGGAATGGAGTGTTGACTCCCGTGAGTCGCCTCGTCGGGACGGATCCCAATGCCATTCTGCCATTCTGTTAAACCGCCGACTTCACTAGAGCGTCAAGTCTGGAGGAACGGAGAATCACTGTAGATATCAATCTCAAGGGATGTTGTGAAATGTGGTCAGGGCTTGGACACAATACAGTACACATTAACCAACCCAAAAGCATGTGGGTATCCGTAAAGACACGCACGCACGCACGCACACATGCACATGTACAATACACACACACACACACACACACACACACACACACACACACACACACACACACACACACACACACACACACACACACACACACACACACACACACACACACACACACACACACACACAAAAGGGCCAGTGACTGTGGCTGTGGCTGTCTATCCACACTATGATGGGGATGCTTCCCTCCCATTTAAATGCCCGTGCCTTTCCCAGAACTGCACTTTTGTTGTCATTAAACTTTCAAACCACTTAGAGATAGATAAGATACATCAAAGAACTCTATGTGAGGACCTTTGGTCCCATGCAATGGAAAGTTACTATTTGCAACCCGGTCCTACAGTGGAAAATCTCATATGCTACGGTGGTGATGTAAACAAAGTGGATCCTAATGGATGGTGTTAGGGCTTCTCGTTGATCCACAAGATGCAAGATAGACTCTTTGTTTCAGCCCATCCATGCAGAGGAGCCACCGAGCCAGACAGAAGGTCAGACATGCATACAAGTGACATCTGGCTGTCTATCAGCACATTTCAGTATAGCATACAGCACATGTAGCCATTACAGCAGCTAGTCACACATTTAATTCATGCGTGGCATATCACATTGCACTTCTGTCCGGCATGCCAAACAGAATATTGGGATTTGTCTCGTTATCTTACAGAATGTTAATTTAACTTTTGATGATTTAGTTTTTGGAAATTGTTGTGTTGTGTACATTATGTAGGGCGAGTCTAGGTTCGGTATTAAGGTTTCTATATGGCTGGTGTTAACCAAGGATATTTCTCAGGAGAAAACAATGAGAAACATAACTTTGAGATTCAACAATATTTAAGCCATTTCCGGGATCTCCTTTATAACCCATCAGAGGTTCCATCTGAGACATACCAAGTCTATTTCCCAGGAGAAAACAATGGGAAACAGGAGCCATAAGCTTGTATCTCCTTTTTTCCCTTACATTGATCGAATTTATGTCTTAACAAACAAAAGAGCAAGAGATGACATCTCACCCTTGCCTTCTGCTTTCCTCTGGGCAGAGATAAACGAAATCAAAGAAACAACTAACCACCCTATAGGAAAAAATAACTGTAACTACAGTACTTTATCACTCTTTTTGCAGCTCACACAGGCACAATCAGCAAATCTTCATGGATTTTGCTACATTTATGTGTCAGGTTAATGTATTTTTAATTTATACTCGGTTTTACGATGCTAGCCGACCTACAGTACAAACTCACAATGAAATGCGATCACCACAAGAACGGTTAATGACTAACAATAAATTGGGTTTATGGAAAAAACCTTAAATGTACAGCAAACGTGCACAGGGCCCCCAGGAATAAGCACAGCATCTGGTGCTAAGTTGACTGTATATTAAATTTGTAGAAGCAACTGACACATGCATGTCAAACGTTGTGCCAAAGGTTTACTCCACCTTTGACAGTGCTTTCATGACCACAGCTCCTCTGAGCTTGACTGTCATTGTCAACTAAAGACATGCGCACTGGAAGTGAATGCTGTTCGCTTCTCATATATTGAGCTCTCAGATATAGATACACACAGATATTTCTACCTGGCTTACATAGTATCTCGCTCACTGCGCTGACAATAAATCACTATGCTTTAGCTGACAGTTTGGCAACATTAGGGATAAGGGATGCTCCCTCACAGGATGCGATACACAGCTCCAAAAACACACTGTATGCACACCATCATGTCTGACAGCAGATAGGATAATGTCTCAGATTAATGTCAAATTGGCCCCTTTTCAATGTCTAGTCATGCATGTAGGCCATGGTTCTCCTGTTGCTTTGTGTGAATGCTAAGTTGAAAACCACTGCGGTGCTGGCATAGACTCAGCACTGGCATGTGAACTATGTAAGAGTACCTAAATATATCCTGTCTCCTGGCTTGATTTTCTAAACCAAAGTGACGAGAAGAGAGATAGAAGAGAGAAGATTAGACAGAAGAAGAAAGGACGATAATGATAATCTTTATTGTCCCAAAGAATACCTGTCTTCACAGAATGTTCAAACACCCACATCAATAACAAGTTTAACAACAAATAGCACATAAGACCAAAAATATACAAAAACAAGTCCTATGGGTTAAGGTTTAAAAAGGGATACAGAGGATGATCAGCGCCATTTTAAACTGAAAGTGATAGCCGTGTGACAGCCTTATTGTTCATTCCAGAAAGTCTAGTAGTGAGACAATGTTTTTATGGATTGTATATGTTTTATTTCTTGTTTGCCCTGTATATTTTATTTTAAATGACCTTGGTGCACCTTGCTTTACCTTCTACCCTGTTTCTTCTGTATACCACATACTTTTCTTTTTTTCTTTCTTTACTTGTATGTTGTAAACTTAACTGCTGTGCTGCCTCTGGGCGACTGATTTACCCCCATGGGATAATAAATAATAATAAAACATTGTGGCTCCTGGGCTATCACCTGCATCTGCATTTAGTTATTTTCATTGACAAAATTGAGAAAAAAAAAAAAAAAAAACACTCATGATTTTCGTTCAATCACCATCAGCAAAAAATCACAGCAGTGAATGTGACAGGGGTGGTCTACTGTTTTGTGATGCATGCTATGCTTAAACTCACTGAACTCTGTGTGTGTGTGTGTGTGTGTGTGTGTGTGTGTGTGTGTGTGTGTGTGTGTGTGTGTGTGTGTGTGTGTGTGTGTGTGTGTGTGTGTGTGTGTGTGTGTGTGTGTGTGTGTGTATATGTCAAATTTGGTACACATGTTCCACATCTCACACAGGGACTGCAGTACACCGGCATCGAGTCAGATATACGGTTGTTCAGAAGCACCACAAACGGCTCTGGTCTAGTCGGATCTGTTGCTCTGGACAGCCGAATCTCTGTATCTATCAGTACTTGTCCCTTTCATGCTCATTTGCTGTTGGCATCAATACAGTTCATGGCCATATATAATGTGGAGCTGACTGATTTGATTGTGCCTGATCATGATGACATGATGGCCAAATACCTGCATTTACTGTATATGGTTATGGCCGGGTGGGTTATATTGATATGCATGTGACAATGTGGTCCGTCCGCATGCCCACCTGCCCACCTCACTCCAAAGGCAGATTCTCAGTAGCAAGTGAAGTTCAGCATGGTACAATAGATGTGGCAAACAGTTGGAGAAATGAATTGACATAACAACTCAACTTGGAGAAAAAGGGAGATAAAATATATGGCCTACTCTAAATGCACATATTACTCATTCTGTTCATATACTCAAAGAGACGTACATACTTATATTGACAGACCAACACACATACCGGTCTCATTGGAGATGGTGTGCACCACTCAAACTCAACCCTGCTGCAGGTTTCTGTGCTCTAGATCTGCTACATTAAGCTCCGTTTGACCACTGACCTCCACCCCACGGGGAAACCCAATCCTAGACGAGCCTCTGTTGAAGCCACCTGGGAAGGAACCTGGTTTCTCTGCATGACAAATCAAGCATCCTCTGCTCAGCGGAACGGGATCCTCCTTGGCAAATAGCAGTCCAGAAAAAGGTATACAGAAAATTTTACTCAAGTAAAAGTATCAATGCTGCAATGTATACTCAAGTAAACGTCAAAAAAAATGCTACAAGTAAACCAACGTCCCAAACAGATATACTGTAGGCATAGGCACAGGGGGGAATGCCCCCTTAAATGCCCTGACTGCCCCACTAGGTTATAATTTACTAGACTAGATGACCATAACTTGGTGTTGACAACAGGACCAGAAACTACCCAATGTCTTTACATCCATCATTTCAGTTTATTGCTACCCAATTTATAATGACAAAGGCTGACTGACAACCTATCATACTATGTCTATAATACTCACATACTTTCCAGATACCCAAACACACACAACCTCTAACTCCAAGAGCCACCCCCCACCCACCCACCACTCGAAGCACATACCACACACATACTGTACCACATTGTGCTAGCGTGCGATGCAGAGGGGGTGCGTGTGGACTTGGCTGTAGCATGAGTTTCAGCTCTTGGAGTGGTGATTTGATGAGCAATAACAGCCCCACTAGACAAAAGCTGTTGTATAAAATCAAGACACGCTTCTATGTACCTTGTAAAAACAAAAGAGAAAAGCAATAAGCAAATAAAATGTCTAGTCACGCACCGTGCACAGCTTGAGGAGTACAAAGTGCCTGTGATGACCTCAGGGGTAAATTGTACGTATGTCAATGATGTGCATGGCTTTTGCAAAGTGTACGTTTGGCACACATGAGCGCGATTACTGCAGATGTGCATGGTATAATGTTTACATGCAATACATGTTGGTATGCATGTCTGTGTGCATGTACGTGTAATGATCTTGTTGGCACGGTAACGCAGAGTTTAGGCCCTTTCTGTGAGTTCTTGTGTGGTGACGGCCATTTAGGAAAAAGCGAGCAGCCTGCTGAGAGAAAAAGGTGCACAGGCCGTCTCTGCCAGATGCCACACTGGAAGCCTCAGCTCATGTTTAAGGAACTGTCAGAAACAAGATTACATTAATTCTATTATTGCCGTTGGGGTACCCCATAAAACAGTTTTTGGCAACCAAAAATTAAACGGCTGATAAAACCCATTGTATACATTAATGCCAGGGGACTATTAATGAGTGTACAAGCTTTATCAAATGAATTGTCAGAGATTGTTTGAGAAGAGAAGGCCTGCTGTCAGTGCTGTGAGATGTTTATAACGCATGTCATTGCATAAGGTTAGTAGCTTTAGTCCTCCCTGAGTAGGTCTGATAAATGAAAATGTTTTTGGACGACATTCAGGTCCTGAGATGGACTTATAGATATGGTAGAACTGGGTGTCCTCTTTTGCTCTTGACTTCCAACAGTGCTTTCCCACCAAGGATATTACACTTTTTAACTGTTCATTTGTTTTTCCTTTAAATTTTAAATTTAACCTTTTTTTTCTCCTTTAAATAGTTTAATGTCAGTAGTACCCTGGCGGGATTCAAAGATTATACTGAGATTATTTATGATACGATTCTTTATATACTGTGTATACTGTATATACACATATACATATATATACACTACACACACAGTGTGTGTGTGTGTGTGTGTGTGTGTGTGTGTGTGTGTGTGTGTGTGTGTGTGTGTGTGTGTGTGTGTGTGTGTGCGTGCGTGCGTGTGCGTGTGTGTGTGTGTGATGTTTGATGTTTGAGGAACATCTGTGCAGGTGTTGTGATGACACAAAAGCAAATGACAAGCAAGTCTTAGTCCCAGATTCACAGCTTTTTTATATTATAACTGAGAGCCCCTGTTGATCCAACACAATAAAATGACGGAAATGCAGTGCTGACAGTCATCAAGCGGTTGGCTATGCTACACATATACTAAAATTGTATAGAATAAGGTTGCAAATATAACCGGAAAAATGAGGTTTTCATGCAGGTGGCTGGTATAGCCTTTAGACTAGAGATAGTGAGTAGTTCAGTCAGGCAAGGGAACTCAAGGAACCAACATGGATGCTTCAGGCATCTGGTAAGGCTTCCCCCAGGAGGAAGTTGCTAAAATAGTAGTAGATCTTTACTGTCATTATAACAAGTAGAACAAAACTTGCTCTGGAGAGACAAATCTGGAGCTTTCTGATGGGCCTGGAACTGTTGTTGCCACGACACGATTCTGGATAAGTGGTTGAAGATATAAAGATAGACGGACGGATGGACGGATGGACGGACGGATGGACGGATGGACGGATGGATGGATATTTATTTAGTTTTAAATTGCACAGGTACTTTTTCTACTGCTGCTGTTCCTGCTTGTCTTGTTTGTGTTAAGTAGTATTTTATGTTCCTTAGACTGTTTGTACTAGCGGTTAAATGAAGTTTGTTGTACAGTGACAAGAATGATCATTCATGGATGGATGGATATGATATTAATTGAACAGTCTAAGCCCATAATTTATTCTGACCTCTCTCTGAAAAGGTCTAGATGTCCTGACCCCATACCCAGTGTTTATCTCAACTGCTCAATTACAGTATAACACAAGATTACTGTTGACCTTCCACTTGACTAAATATAAGGCCTCCAACTCTGGCTTAAACTTTCAGAAAGTTGAATATACGTCAAATTAATTTATTATGGGTGTATATATGTGACTCTTGTCTGTATAGACTACAGCTGCAATGCAGCATACACAGCACTCCTTGTCTTAATACACAGATTAAATTATGCGCTTAACGAGTAACAACAGTGCACAAGTGACATTGATATACTATTAATCTCTCAAATACTGATCTTTTACACACAAACACATACAGCAGTATACACAAACAAAACATGGGCTACTAATGACATTTGTACGTAGTTATTGGGTTATCAATCAATCTTTGAATACCTAAATTCCCTCTTCCTTGGAATTGGATTAATTCGCTGCTGGATATTATAAATATTATGGCCAAACTGACTGTACAAGATAAGAAGTTTAAGTGTTATTACCCAGACTCATCTAGGTTTTGCAATAACATTATGACACATGTCTTAATTTGATTGTGTAATTTCAAATCAGTCTACAAAGAAATGCGAACTCGTCACAGGGCCTGATGTGGAATGAGGACATCAGACCCTGTGGAGTGTGAGAGGTTGGAGAGATGCTGATGTTGTTGCCAATGCCCCCCCCCCCCCCTTTTTTTTTTTGGAGTGGCAGCCAAGGCTGTTAAAAAGGCAGTCACGAAAACAACTATAACACGAACCTGATACACAGAGCTGACTGAAATCACAAATATACCGGTGGGGGTATTATCACGCTATATCTGTGATTAAAAACTGTAGCTACAGTATATTTACAGTTCAGTTGCTAAGAAAGAGAAAGTCCTTTCCAAATTTTTGATTTTGCTCATTATATGTCTGACCTGTTGACATTCTTGTGAACAAATTCTTAAACTGTTTTAGAACGCACCTTTTATGGTAATAAAATAACTAATACTAATGGTAGGGTTGGAGCTTGAGTGTGTGTGCATGCATGCACACGTGTGTGTGTGTGTGTGTGTGTGTGTGTGTGTGTGTGTGTGTGTGTGTGTGTGTGTGTGTGTGTGTGTGTGTGTGTAAAGTAGAAAAAATGTTTTGTGGCTATAAAACCTATAATGATAAGCTGTTAAACGGTATTTTCATGCACTAACCTATATTTATATAAATAATAAATACAGTATCGAAATTCCAACAGATGGGATACTGTAGGTGATTTTTGGAGATATTTTTACTGGTATATGTGTAGTACTAATAATACGGCAGTGCTCTTCCTTAGATTTACAAGGTTACTGCATGTGATATTGGCCTCTATGGTCACAGCAGATTCAGACGACTAGATTAGTAGAAACTAGTAGAGTACCAACTTGCGTATTTCGTATAAGTAGAGGGCAAGTCAAGGAGATAATACTCACCTAAACCAGCCAATCAGAATTCAATCAGCGAAGGAACCAATCACATTGGAAGTAATAGGCCTAATAGTTCTTTTTGAAGCGTTCCTAAGACTAGATCCACGGTTCCCAAACTTTCATGTTAAGGACCCCCCCCCCCCCCCACACACACACACACACACACACTCACACACAAGATATAAGAGAAGATTTTTATGGCTCTAGCAGTGATTCTCAACCTGTTTACTTTCAACAATGCCCAATTTGACCAAATAATATCAGCAAAGTCCTTCCCCACACCCCCCAGATTCGGCCCAAACAAGGGACTAAGTAAAATTTGCCCTTATTCCACCAGGTGTGGACTACCAACAGTCATTAAGACATGCAAATATCCCTACTCCTCAAAAACTGCTCTCAAAGTGCACCTAGGCTACGGTCATCTGCAACTCAAAATTGGACTAAAGTTGTCCATCAGTTTCCAGTCTTGTATTGAGTGCTTGTGCTCGAATACTGTAAATGTCCAAGCTGTTAATACAAATATCAATCAATCAATCAATGCATATTAGGACTCCCACTTGATGTAATTGCTGGTGTGTGTGTATATGGTCACAATAAGTAAATTAATATATGACAACTACTAATGTGTCTCACAGTAGTAGCTTTTTATTATTTTACATTTTTCTATATAATGTCTAATTTATATAGAAAAAACATTTCGAAATGTAAGATGTATAACTCAACTGGGGAGGTTTCGCATGTTTTCACACAATAATTGATATTCCAATTTTGGAAGGAATCAAAAAGAACTGAAGGTTCACGACCCAAATAAATATAGGGTCCATTTGGTTCCTAAATTATTTAGTAATGAACCCCCTGGAACTCCGTCAAGCACCCCTAGGGGGAACCACTAGACTACTAGATAAGACGGATGCAGGTGTACTATTTATCCATCCACCAGTTCATTTGATGCTATCAAACAGTGCCATCTATGGGCAAAACCGCGTGATTGTAACTCACCCCACCACCACACACACATCAGTCTAGCAGCACAACATTAGTCTAGGCTGGTGGTGACTTCTCCTAGGCTAGGCTGCAGCTTGGGGTACTTAGGAAGCAAGGAAGGAGGAGAACCATCGAGATGTCTGACATGGAAGATGATTTTATGTGCGACGATGAAGAGGACTACGATCTGGTAAACAATACTTACACATCGCTGGCCTTCTTTCATTTATTTGTTCACTTAAATGCAGAAGGAGGGAGTGCTGTCTCACACGTAGCACTCAGGCTAATGTGTGTGCCAGACCCAGAGCCATAGAGTATAGACACAGTTACGCAAACTCCGTCACGTCACGGGGCCAGTCCAATGGCGGCTCTTCTACATAGACTTCTATTGAGGATGGGGACAACAAATAGGGACACCTCCTGGTCTGGAACTAGGCAGAATGCAGTACAACATAAACATTGCAGAGCCTTTAGTTATGTACAATACAATACAATACACAAGTTATCTTGTGTTTCACACATTTGCGCCGTTTAAACGTATTTCCAACTACAGTTTATACTTAGTCAGGCAGCACTAACAGCGGTCGAGCGCTCATTTCCCTACCTCTCAATGTCGCAACTCTGACACTAGATACTGGCTCTGATGTATGCTAACTCGCTAACGGTAGATGTTGAAAGTAGAAGGACGTGTGATCATCAGGCTGACTGTCTGCAGGAGATACTAGATAGTACTGTAGCGTGCTAAACCGCCGTTCGGTTTATGCTGCAGAGCGGAGCACCTCCTGGAAGTTCAACATGCTGAGTGTTTTGTATTTATTGGGAAATTTCATTATTATTAACCACCCCGTTGGCTAACTGGGGCCAGGCTAGGCCTAGCTGTGTTTATGAGCAACAAACATACTAGCCAGTAGCCGGCTAATGGTAGCTGCCAACACTCACTGAGTGAACATCATGTTGGCAGATGTCAAATTGATAAGGAAACTGTCACTGTGTGCGTGTGTTTCCCTTTTGACCTCCTTTATGATTTCCTGTTTTTGGCTAGATACTGTAGAAGTGTATATTTGCGCGTCTCTAAATATTGAGATGAATTGAACAAGCTGAGCTCTCTTGTAAACAAGTCCAATGCTTTATTGGTGTCGTCCACTCGGTTTTTGTATTGGGTGGTGCTTGAAAATAAATGTACTGTAATTCTGCAGAGAGAGAGAGAGAGAGTCTGCGTGTGTGTGATAGAGAGAAAACTTCAGTTCTAAACTAGCTAACTTTGTGTTATGTGTGAATTTAGGAATACTCAGAGGACAGCAATTCTGAGCCCAATGTGGACCTAGAGAACCAGTACTATAATTCCAAAGCACTCAAGGAGGACGATCCCAAAGGAGCACTCAGCAGTTTTCAAAAGGTATACTGTAACTGTTATCATTACCATTTGTTCCGAAGATACAGTAAGCACCACTCTTCCTAATAACAGTTTGCACACTGTCATTATAAAGAGGACTTCACCAACTCAAGATATATTTGCAGTCTGCAGATGTTTATGCTGGCTTATGACTTTGTTGTTGTGCCCATAGGTGTTGGAACTAGAAGGAGAAAAAGGAGAATGGGGATTCAAAGCACTGAAACAGATGATCAAAATCAATTTCAAGCTGGTATGCTGCAGAATAATACACCCCATTTCCTGCTGGTGACTGCACGATCCAATCCCGACAATCATTGCAATTTCTTTGTGCCTCAACCTTGCAGACCAACTTTCCAGAGATGATGAACAGATACAAGCAACTGCTGACATATATCAGAAGTGCTGTTACCAGGAACTACTCGGAGAAGTCCATCAACTCTATTTTGGACTACATCTCCACCTCCAAACAGGTACAAAATGATTAATTAAAAAAAAAGTCTTGTTAAACCATGTTTAGAATGCCTGTATGTTTTATCATGTATTTTTATCATTAGATGGACCTACTACAGGAGTTCTATGAAACTACTCTGGAGGCTTTGAAAGATGCAAAGAATGACAGATTATGGTTTAAAACGAACACAAAGGTATGTTAAATGTGACTGCGCCCTGTATTATTTGGGTAAACTGGTGTATTTTTTATTTTATTTTTTAATTTTTACAACTATTGTCTGCCATTGCTCTGTAGTTGGGAAAACTGTACTTGGAGAGGGAGGAGTATGGAAAACTACAGAAGATACTCAGACAACTGCACCAGTCATGTCAGGTAAATACACACTTTATTAATTTAAGCCATTAACTTATACTGTATACCGTACTATACAGTATTAAACTGTATTATTGGTAGTAGTATTATAGCTACATATTTACAAATTATACTAATACATGGCTCAGATTTCTATACTGTTTTTCTAAGCAGACATGGTCCCTTTACACTAGACTTAAGGTTTCTGACAGTATGTGTGTTGAATGTAGACAGATGATGGAGAGGATGACCTGAAGAAAGGCACACAGCTCCTAGAGATATACGCTCTGGAGATCCAGATGTACACTGCACAGAAGAATAACAAGAAACTGAAGGCGCTGTATGAGCAGTCTCTTCACATCAAGTCAGCGATCCCTCACCCACTCATCATGGGAGTCATAAGAGGTAGAATGGTTCTCCATACAGTATATTGTCCTGTATGATTGGATGACAAACCATGCTATACAACTTAAGTGTATGAGTTTGTCAGAGTCTCTTATTGGCTGAAAGCACTACTTCCTTTGGGTTTCTTATGATTTCATTTCCTGTTCTTAAGACATTTCTGTGTGCTGAGTACAGGGCACACATGCTACAATGCTATAGTGGTATTATTGTACCAATTTGCATTGTGGAGGAAAAAGAAGCTGTGTTGCTAGCTAGGCCAAAGACTTGGACTACTTGCGCGCAACATGTATGTTTGCACTCTACCGAGTGCTGATCTAGTTCAGGTTTCAACGCTTCACCTCAGTTTCCTGGAAAAGTCTTCATAATTACTTGCTTTGTCAGAAAGTGTCGTTCCAAGAGCAGACTTTTCACTTTCTTTGCCTTCGCTGCAGTTATGACAGATGCATTTTCCATTCAAGAGTATATTCCTATCCTGGGTGGAAGTGTCTCTTCCCAAATTCATTCTACATTCTAAGTACCCCCGACACCTTCAAGAGATAATTACTAATGACACTACTTACAGTATAAAGGGCCATGCCCTACTTGTGCATGAGCAGAGGGCAAGTACCCCGACACCTCCAGCAGATAATGGGGACTTTAAGCTGTACGACGGCAAGTCTCTACTACGGCAACAGGAAGTTGATTCATACTTGATAGATAAACCTGCTTGCCATAGCAGCCATTTCTACTACAGTAGAACCTACACTACACTACGATTGCATTATGGCAGCCGTACTTCCTGTAAGGGGTGTCCTTCTGAAAATACAGCAGCGTATAGAGCAAATACTCATGACAATACTTGAGCATATCTTAATTACATCCCTGTTAGATCATCAACTAAATCAGCTAATCCAATTTTCAAAAAGCGGTCCACCGACCGACCGCGTGTGACCACACAAGTCTGTAAATTACATTAGGAGAGACTCTTGATGCTAACCAGCACCAATGGCCGTAGTATCAGAAACCTTATTTGATTCACAAGATGACCTGGGTTGCATTTTCCACCCAACATCAAATAATGTCTTGATTACAACATTACTTAAACAGCCAATCAGTTTTTTAAAAGCGACTGACCACAACTGAAAGCTACTTGCGCTCGCTCTGCTTACAGAAAAGCCTAGTTGCACTTGATCAGTCAAGGCTAGTGCAGCATGGTGTTCTGAATTGCAGACCAGTAAGATAGGTCGAGTAAACCTTTCCCTCTGTCCCTATGTTTACGACTAGTGACACGTCACGCCAACATATGTGGCCGTCTCCATTTATGAAGATCACAATATTGATTTCATGACATCAAAATCTATATAGCCGTAGATTGTAAAATCTTTAGCTATGATGACTGCCTATATGGAGTCGAGCAGCAACTCTACATTTGATCTCAAACCCTTAGATCCCAATATATGGAGCTGAGCTATTCTGACATTTCCATATGTTCATCCTTCCCCGCTCGTTCTTTCTCTTTGACTCCCTTTTGACTGATGGTCAAGACACTGCATCCACTGGTCAATGATCTGACCTGTTCTGACATTCCATATGTTTATCTGACCTCATCAAACCTTGTACACTCAAGATACGCTTCATATATGGCCAGAATTTATTACATTATGTTGATCTGACACCCCAAGAGAAAGCACTAGCGCTCACCCAACAGTCTGCCGTCACCCAGGTGGATGCGTGCATGCGACCTCGCCCTTTACGGTGTCTTAGTGTTATTCTGCTACAAGCTCAAATACTTCTAGTAAACATTTGTATAATGTTTTTTGTGGTACTGTGTGATATCAGTATCCTGTAGTTGTTGAACAAACTGTTGTTTTTGTCACAGAATGTGGAGGGAAGATGCACCTAAGGGAAGGTGAGTTTGAGAAGGCTCACACAGACTTTTTTGAGGCCTTTAAAAACTATGACGAGTCGGGGAGCCCAAGAAGAACCACTTGCCTCAAGTACCTGGTCCTTGCCAACATGCTGATGAAATCAGGAATCAACCCCTTTGACTCACAGGAGGTATGTACTGTAAACAGTAGACACTTGAGTTTGGAAACAAAACAATCTTCTGCATTTTGAGATTGCTTGGGAATACTGACTAACTTTCTCACTCTTCTGTCAAAGGCCAAACCATATAAGAATGACCCAGAGATCCTAGCAATGACAAATTTAGTAAGGTAAGTTACAAGTGTGTGTGTGTTTACGGTTTAAATGATTATGATGATCAATGGGACCTTCATTATTGTGTGACTAGTAGTTCAGCATCTTGTATCACTTCAGTGGCTGCTTCTTGTCCACAGATTCCACTTTCAACACTCTGATGTCCATATGCACCATATACCGTAGTTCAGGTTCCAAGTGGTTGATGTCGTCTCCAGTAGTTTTTCTGTACTTCATTTTGTGTAATGCATTGGGTTTAAAAGTACAGGATGACAGTGTAGCCAATAGGAAGAGAGATAGAGAAGAATGCAGGCAAAAAGAAAGAAAGGATTACATCTCCGTTTGTAATTGGAGATGTAGTCTTTGTCATTTTTTTAGGCCTGGGAATTTTAGTCTAGTAGACGGCCCTCTATTTTCAAACTCTTTGGATAAATGAGTACCTTTCATCGTCAGTTGATAATTCATATCATATGAGTAAAATCACCAGACTCGGTTGTTTACTTTAGGGACATAGTTCTTACATGACGCGATGTTGAAAACATGTATGGGATTTAGAATGGGGAAAACAACTCTGTAACCCAGAGGGGTGATGTCAGACTTTGTTACCCTATTACTGTCGGCCAGAGCTGCTGCTCGCTCGTTTCTCTTCTCGTGCTCTGATTTGTTCAAGCTTAACAGCCAAACGGAGAGCTCTCTCCTCGTCTAACCTTGCATATTCAGGCTTTCTGCAACTGTGGGAAAAGCCTTGTTTCCAATACAGTTTAATCAGTACCAGAGCCTCTGAGCCTGCCTAAAACTCCTTTTTAAACTTTTATAAATGTATTTATTTTTGCCATTTCCACCCACACATGTATGCGTGCGCGCGCGCGCACACACACACACACACACACACACACATTGCTCGCATATCCACTGATTTGTTCTATATACAGTATATTTGTGAATTTTGCTAATTTACTTTACTGACGTACCAACTTAAAATCAACAGTTCAAATACCCTGCAATACTATAGTATTGCTGATGTAATTATGTTTACAAACCACAAACATGTATGCGGCTTGGCAAGAGTATTCCGGGGGAAAGCGGGAAGCGAAATTAGCTGGAGGCCGGCTTTAAGTAAAAAAAAAACAGGCATTGTCTGCAATTGCTTAATTTCCTTGCATGCATTTTTAGCTTTATTGTTTTTAATTATATAAACACGAATGAGAACACACAACTAAAAACTGGAGAAGAATAGGTGTTTACATAGTTGAGTTGAATTTGGAAATGTTGTGTGGAAACTTGTACGGAACTTGAACTTGTACAGTTTGTTGTGGGTTGTGAGAACACAGTGTATATAGACTGTAAAAATATGACACTTTTTTTGTACTCCCAGCGCCTACCAGAATAATGACATCACTGAATTTGAGAAAATCTTAAAAACAAATCACAGTAACATAATGGATGACCCTTTCATCAGAGAGCACATAGAGGGTGAGTGGTGAACGTGACTTCATGCCATCCATATTGATGATGATCATAGTGTGTGTTACTAAAACTAATTCATCATATCTTGTTTTTCAGAACTCCTCCGGAACATTAGAACCCAAGTACTTATCAAACTCATCAAACCATACACAAGAATACACATCCCATTCATCTCCAAGGTGAGCCTAGAAGACTTAACCTCAAGGCCCTGAGACTGAAAGTGCCATTGACACCAGCAAGTTTGGTGTTCATGTCTATTTAATCCAAACTAGTTTCAAAACTAGTCAGTTTGCAGTGTTTTCTTACTTTACTTGGGGACCCATTTTTGTTTTACTTATTATTTTACATAAGAAGTTTTGTATTATGAAATGATATTAATTATTTACTGACATGCATTGTTTTTGTCCCTGCTGTTTCAGGAGCTAAATATTGATGTATGCGATGTGGAGAGTTTGTTGGTGCAGTGCATATTGGACAAGTAGGTTGCTACACTCACAAGTCCACTGTGAAGCTCATAAAAAAACAACAACTTCAGGTTCACTTAACCTAAATAGTGTCAGTTCCTCATAGTGTTTGCCCCTTGGTCTACAGTCAACTCAGGAGGCATGAGTCGGCACTTTTGTATAGATTTTCTTGTTTAATTGGTGGCTTTAGTATGTAGGATCTGGAGTGATTATCTATCCACATTATTCTACCGTATTAGATTTGGGATGTTATGGTAACAGCAATTAGATCATTGTTATGGCAAACACACAGTGGCATTGTTTAATAGGATTTGATGGCTGTAAGGGTGAATAAAAGGGTCACCTATGTAAACAAAAAATGTGACAATTACGAAATGGTGGGAGGTTAACTGTATAAGAGTAATTCACAGTTTCAGGACTGATTTCACCAAGTATTATTTATATTTATTTTACCTTTTTACAATACCTGTTCTATGCTAGCAATTACCTGCCAGTTCTCAGATTGGATGCAGCTTAATTGTTTGTAGAAGTGCTTGCTTCTAATGTGCAGCTTTTTCTTCCAAAGTGAGGAACTGTAATTGATGCACCAGGGTTTGGGTCTCTGATCGGTTATGAACGAGGGTTGCTACACTAATGTTTTTGTATTCGATTACACAACCAATGGAAAATTAACTCCATAAATAGCCAAAACATCTCCAGAGCAAATGATTGTGAGATATAAAATCCATTTAGAAAGCATAAGTCATCCACATAGTCTTTATTTAAATAAGATACAGGAATCTAGCAATATTACATATCAATCAGACGACAGAAAATACTCAACAACTAAAATAAATAAGATTAATCAATGGATTAAAACCATTTCATCAAACCATTTCCTTGAATCGACCCAAGGAAGTCACTGATCTGAGATGGAGCACATACAGAGGCTCCTGCTTTGCCTGGGTTAGGGTTAGCTCTGTGTCAGCAAAGCTAAGCAGACATTCCAAAACAAAAGTGTTACTAATGTTACATGTTGGGAAAGCATGCCCCAGTTTGTGCTGTTTGTCAGACCTTGTCGACTTCTGCCCTGAGCACTGACCTAATGTTCTGATATGATAATTATCATGTTGGTTGGATTGGTGGTTCTGGACAACCAAATCTCCTTATACACGTTTGTGTGTGTGGTGTGTGTGTGTGTGTGTGTGTAATGTCATGTCATGTCAGTTGCACAACATAACTGATCAGTGATACGGTGGGTGTGTCCAAAGCTTTTGCCATACACTGCATTGTTGAATCTATAAATAATGATGCATGCTGCAGTTAACTATGGACAACCACCAACATTCACAAGTGTACATATTTTAAGTAAATGCCCCTCCCTAATGACAATGTGAACATTGTAGACACATGCCACTAAACCATTTATCTTAGACTGCAAGACTGCACTTGTTTTACATGAACACATGATGTAGTATGTCATTTCTTGGCAGCCAGTTCATATATGGAGCTACAGGAATTATCCATTAAATTAATTCTAGTATTAAAACCAGAAATGCATCTATTAATCCCACAGATTATTTTTATACTTAGTCCATTGTCATAACAAGCCATAAGCGCTACGCAAACGGCTTGCAGAACTGAAAATTCATGAACATTTTTGCAAATGCATTTTTAAGTCAAACGGTTTTAAGTGAAAAGGTTTTGAACACCACTGATAGAGCAACCTTGTTTTTTTTTTTTTTTTTTTTTTAGAAAACTTGTAGAATTTTCTTTCAGAACTCCTCTTTTCTGATGACTCCTCTCCTTTCTGTTCTTTGATGCAGTACAATCCATGGACGCATCGATCAGGTTAACCAGCTACTAGAACTGGACTATCAGAAGAGAGGAGGAGCTCGCTACACTGCTTTAGACAAATGGACAAACCAACTGAACTCACTCAACCAAGCTATTGTCAGCAAACTCACATGATAGATATTGAAAATAGATGTGGGGAAATGGCATGTTTGAATGCATCCATACAAATATATTGCTGTGCTTCTCCATATAGATCTTAAGAGACATGTGGCACAGAAAAAAAAAACACCCATTGAGAAAAATCTTTTAAAAGTTTGTTGTTTTGTCTGAACAGAAGAAAACGTTCTGTTCATGCTGTAGCAGATTTGGAAAATATGTTTCATATACAGCAGCACCCAGTTTCTTCAGTTGTTTTTTGGGGAACAAAATTCCAAACTGCGTATTAAATATTTTACAGAGTATTTGATGTACATTGTTAATTTGTTGGTAATAAACACAACTGCTCCAGCACAGATGTCTTGATTAGCCACAGTGTTTGAACTGGTGATGCATTGTATGATGGATTCCAAATGTTGTCCACTTTAGGTTGGTTGGGACTTGGGAGTGGGACACTAATAAAACAGTATTTGAATGTATGCATAATGAATATGCAACAGTCTTTTATCTGCAGTTATGCTACAGTATATACAATTAAGGTATACTTACTTTGCGCACCTCCTTTGTTCTATCATGACATCTGTATGTTTATCACCAACCACTATAGTAGAAAGCATTAACTGCTTGCTTGCATGTTGCTGGGGTCCTTGAGCTGATAAAATCAAATGCAGGGATCAGTTACCCAATGAAAATCAAACAGGGTTCTTTCTTGGGGTTTAACAAGTTGAAATGGAATTACCAACAACCTGGTAATTCCATTTATGTAGTACAGTGGTTGGCTCACAAATCTTTTCATGTTAAGGATCCCCAAATTGACACTAATCAGCCTGTGAACCCCCTATTTTGTTACCCTCATAGGCTAAATGGCTATGTCATTTTTGGTGAAATTGATAACAACAAAAGACACATTATCTAGCAAATCTATTCTAGAAATCTCAATTTCCCCAAAAAATGACTTGGGCATTTATCCTATGAGGCTAACGATTTGATGACATGCAAGGGGCCACCATAAAGGAAAATTTGTACGGCTCTAGCAGTGATTCTGAACTATATTAATTTCAAGTTCCCCCAGTTTAATATGCATTAGGTTATGAGCCATTTCTATGTCTTTATATGGTAAAATCAATGTTAATTGAGAGTCTACAAATGAAGTAATGGATGCATGTTCCATTTGTACACTCAGGTAGGCCTATGGTCCACGCCACTGATACGCCTATTTGAGTGACCACATCAAGCACAAAGTGGATACTGGCAAATACTGCAGCATGGTCATGCTGGAACCACTTCATGCTGGTTAACAAGCTAAAAGCAATTGGTTTTGATAGCACATCAGTGAGCTGGATATCCTACCAAATGGTAGAAATGAATGGAACACTACCCACCCAGTGAACTACGGTGTTCTGCAAGGACGAATCTACTGTTCCTAAACGACATGCCATCAGCTTGTGAATGCAACTTGTTCCTGTTTGCAGATGACAGCACTGCTGGTCTCAGAAAGGAAAAAAAAACTAGGGTGAATTGGCCCTCATGCTCTGAACTCTGTAGACTGCATCTGTCTCGCTGATAAAGTATCTTTACACCTGGGAAGAACGGAATCCATTCGGTTCAAATAGTAATCTCAGTAAGTCTCAGTAAGTAAGAGTGGAGAACAATATCACCTGAAAAGACAAAATTACGGTTCCATCCTGGAGGTAAATCTTTCTGGTGGTAAAATAGCCACCAATGTAATCAGAAAAGTGAACCAAAGAACAAAATTCCTATACAGGATCTTCTCGTCACTCGTCAACAAAAACACCTTGAAGATCCTAACAAGAGCCCTCATACAAAGTTTCCTCAACTATGCCTGCCCTGAGGGCCCTGGACTTCAAAGGCCTTAAAAACACACTCCGGACCTCCCAAAACAAACCTCACTCCCTGAACCCACATCACCACTGCCCACTTTGCAGGCTGGAATGGCTTAACATTGACAACATACAGTAGCACAGGATCTTGTAATCAGTCTAGTCCACACCACTGCCCATATACAGTAGCTTTCTAAATAAGTCCAATCCCACAACATTGCCAGAGAGAGTTCAACAAACCATGTGCCACCCAAATTTGGCACAAACAAGGGACTAAATTAAATTTGCCCTCATGCCCCAAAATGTAGAACACCCTACCAGCATTATTACTTGCAAATAAAATCTGATTTCCCTCCACACACCCCTTTTCCCCTCATTGTGTTTTTTTCCTTTCCCTTTTACCTCCACTATGAATTCCTGCTTTTGGCTATACAGAAGTGAATATTAGTATATCTCGAAATGTTTTGATGATATTAACATATTGTAAAGTAGAATATTTTTTATGCAGCCTTGAGTTGTGCTTCAAACTGCCTTGTGGGCCATTTCTCAAACTGTTGATGCAATTTCAATCAGTCAAAACCAGACCCATATGTGTCCTCCCGAGTCCACTTGGTTCCTATTAACTTTCTATCATTTTCCTGGGGACCCTTGCCCTGAGGGTCCCAGGACCCCACTTTTGGAACCACACCACTGACTGACGTAGTGCACTTATGTATAGACCGTAATCTCGCGTAGCCAGAGGCTGGATGGCGAGATTCCATTGACAGCGGCTGAAGTGCACCACAGCACAACACAGCGCTGTTCATGTCAAAGAGCAGAGCAGCAGCAGCAGCAGCAACACCGTGCAGTGAAGAGAGAGAGAGGAACTGACTGTCTGGGAGTCCGACTGAGAGGGGCACGGTTATCGTTCCATATTTACAATGAAGAGAATAAAAGAGAAAACCGTCTCCTGACGTTCACGCTAGCTGTGTGCTCAATGAGGCTCTACGCTGGCATCAGTGACTGTCATGGATGCAAGTGACAACAACAAGGTAAGGCTTTTTCGTCTGGAGGATCAGTTCAGTGTTTTATTATTAAAGGGGTGGCTGGCGTAATGTTGGTAGCGTTAGCTTGTGTGTGAGGGTCTGCTACTGGTTGTTGTGAACACTGAACAGGGCCCAAAACAGACTTATTTCTTAATAAAGCATGTACTCCCTTTTTACTTTTGATGCGAGGTATTTTCATTTTAGTGGATGAATGGGTGGCAGTGGGGTGACACTCGGGTGGGCCGTGTCTTTATGGCTGTCACTGACAATAACAACCCAATCAGCTAGCTGGCTAACTCCATAGCCGACTTGTTTAAGGCTAGCATCGAAGCTAACCTAAAAGGAAAAACGGCTAGCCTGCCTGTAAAAACATGTATTTTTCTACTGTCTGCGACGTGACCTGTGGAGGTTTCAGTTATGCTGCACGGCAATGACAGGATACGGCTCACGAAATGGCATGGCATGGTTGTTTTAACTTTATATTTAGTTAAAACTGGACGTGAACGGCTTTAGCTTTCCCCACAGCCTTACAGGCAGAGTTAACGAAAACTCCGTTCACTTCATGGGGCCAGTCCAATGGAGGCTCTCCTACATCGATTCTATTATGATGAGAATGGGGACAACACATGGGGAGTAGATTGTGTTTGTCCCTCTTTCGGGCTATACAAGAACAGCGCTCGAGCGCTGCGTTTCTGCCCCCTTGATGTCGCAACTCTTCTACTTGGTGGTTCTTAGCTCTTCCAGCTAGATGGGGTTTAAGTTGCTACTGTCACTCTGTCAGTGAGTCCATCCCAGCTGTCATCTGACGGCGCTTGTCCGTCACAACTACAGTAACAGGGCGCGTGACAGTGGAACGAGGCAAGCGCGTGTGTGTGTGTGGGGGGGGGGGGGGGGGGCTTTGAAGTTACTGATACTGATGGAGAACTGAATAGTGCCAACTTAGTTTCGTGGACATTCTGTAGTTTGTGTAGAAGAATTTCTGGTCCTCCTGCATTGATAGCATTCCAATGACATGTCGTTCCTCCTGCTGGCTCCTGTGCAGGCTAACGCAACTATAGCAGGGTTTTCAGCAGATTTTGACACAGGGACAACCAGATTGCTGACTAAGAGCAACCTAGGGACCACTATTGTGTCAGCAGCGTGAGCCCATCAGAAACTCACCCCACACAGTGTTTGTCTAGTTCATGCAACATTATATCATTTAAAAAGTGAGCAATTACTATGGAATTACTATGGAAGCTAGGCTGAACGTGTCTGTGTGTGCATCACATAGACACTCATGCCCAGAACTTTACACATTGGCAGACTCCATATTTCGGTATACTCCATATATTGTCCTAACTTACTGAGGTTTAGTGATAGATTTACTGAGGTTAAGTTTAGGAATAGTTTTACTGAGGTTAAGGTTGTAGGTGCAGGTGTTTAACAATAATGTAACATAAAAGCATAAAATTGGTTACATTTTACACTCTCAAGAGTCTATTTAGTGAACAACATAATTTACCTGAATCCCTCAAGGACCACTGATGGCCACTGGTTGAAATCCACTACACTATAGCACTCTTTGCCTTCAGTTGTGTTTCCACGGCTGGATTTATACAATGTTTCCTTGATTGGGTTCATGACAAATGTTTCATTTCCTTTAATGGGTTTATGACGTATTGGATTGGCATGTCGCACAATGCGTTCCCAAGTTCACACAAGATTGTGTCTCCAGGAAGCAGTAAAACCTGTCTCCTCCTATGGCGTAAGGTCTTGTGATATTGTTAATAACACGATGGCCTGAATTAATTAACATGCAACCTTTTCTCGTTTGTGTAGTCGATTTGCCTCTGCCCATCCATGGAATTCCTGATACCGTCGATAACAAAGTGAATGTCAAAAGGCTTGAGAAAACAAAGCTTTGTGAGGTCAGTAGCCCTCGGGCTACCCATCTCTACTTCTGTATGCATAACCAGTGGCTGCACAACGCATCTGGGTGTGACCTCAATGCCTTTTCCCTTTCCACAATCAAAGCCATTCACACACACACACACACACACACACACACACACACACACACACACACACACACACACACACACACACACACACACACACACACACACACACACACACACACACACACACACACAATCTAAGTTTGATTCTAGCTTCACCACTGGCTGTGAATAGAGCATTAATCAACGGTTGCCTTGATTGACTCTATTAATGGCTACCTCCTGGGATATGCTTTTATTAGTGTGCTTCAGAAGATCTAGCTGATGCTGATTGATTGAAATAAGTATTAACAGTTTGGAGAATTACAGCACATTTCAAGTAACTATGTGAGCAAGGCCTGAGCACTCCTTGTGTAGTTAGCTTATGCTCCCTGCTCCTTTATCCCCACAGATCTAATCCTGTAACAAAGCCCTATCAGATAAACAATCATAGACTAGAACCTCAAAGTACCTCGTCAACTAATCGTGATCCACTGCCCTTTTTTATTTCAACTGTTATCTTTCTCTCCATTTCTGCTGAACTGGCAGAACTATCTCTGTCTGCCACAGCTCTGTGTGGATGGGTCGTGATCATTTAGGTTAGGCTAGGGAAAAGGACCGCCCACAGTTGGTAGCAAAGGGAAACAATGGTCATCTGTGTGACAACTGCTGGCTGTACTGATGCTTGATTCATGCATCCCAACCTCTGTTTCAGAGAATGGAAGGAGCGTCTTTGTGCTCTGAACCCTGTCAACCTTTCCTCATCCTCCCCTCTACATTGCAGATGAGGGTTGGATGTGTCCTCTCAGCCAGAGCTGCCACCCTGGTCTGGCCCTGAATGAGAGCTAGACCAATTTTGATTTTTTTGTTTTTTTTTTTTATTTCACAGCGGGGGCGGATCTAGGCATTGGTATGGGGGGGCAATGCCCATTCTGCTCCACCAAACACCATGGCATGCAATACAACTGAAGATATTTCAAATTAAAGTGCCTATATTTAAAATAATTTGAAACACTACTACTGCTACTAACAACAATCGTCGCACCACTAAACCAACAGCATTTCGTCATTGAAAACCGAAAACTCTCTGAGTCAGACCTTTAGCTTTATGCATGCTGCATGTCTGTTGCAACTTCAACAACAACTGATGTTATTATTGATGTTTATACTTGACTAATATCGCTTTGCGCCACAGGCGATGAAGCCACCCCCATGTCATTTGCCCCCCCCCCCCCCCCAATTGGGAAATGTTATATCCGCCCCTGTTTCACAGTATGTAGGATGAGTATGTTTCAAACCATGAATGGCACCATAATGGCAAATGAGGATCAGGGCAGGGTTGATATCTTTAGCAGACGTCTGCACAGGACACAGCCTGCCATCAATCTCCTGCCTCTGTCACAACATGATCCAAAATCAGCTGGCACAAATCCTAACTAACTTCTTTGGTAGGATTGACCAAGAACCATGGCCCTATAACTGGATGTACTGTAACATTTGATATGATGAGTTTGTTGGGTGCAGCATGTGGCCTAGTACTGCCTGAGAGGCTAACTTCAGGTGACGAAGGTCAAAGTCCCATAACAGAGAAGGCTGGTCAAACCAGACAACTTGAGGACCTGGCAGTAAAACGAATACCAGAGTGTTCGGCCCTGCACCCGCAACGTTCTGCCCCAATCAACTAATTTGAAGTACCTTTAAATTTGTTAAAGCAACATGAAATGAATTGGGTTTTTTATGCATCACAGGGTAATGGCAAGTTAGCCTTGCCTAACCTGAAATGATTTTGCCCCTGGGGGGCGGGATGCCGTTTGAATTTGGATGGCAGATAAGCTGATCTGATTTGATCTCACCAACGTGTCGTCATCCCCGGCTCCTCCCCCGCCCCTCCACTGCTGTGCTACGTCACATCATTTGGAGCAACGCCCACCCCGAAAGTTTGACTCCCCCTTCTAGGCCTTTGTGGGAAACTAATTAATCCAGGTTTTCCGTTTTTGCGCAACACAGACGGAAATGAAAGCCTGGGTGTCAAGGCTAATAGCAAGTTAGGTGCCGACTTTTAATTTATTATTTAAAAAAAAACAAAAAAAAAACAGGTTGGGCCAAGTGATCTTTGTGATCACGGGCCGAGCCTACCTGTTACCTGTAAAACTTCTAGTGAATTGCAATGTTTTTAGGTACACAAACTCAATAAATGTATTAAAACATTTACAATAGCTGGTTTAATTTATTTTAATCCCTATATTTGGCCTGTACAAGACACAATTCTCATGCCTCCAAGTAGTTGAATGTTCAAAAGATGTTTACGTGGCTTATCTGGCTAACTAGATTTTCATTAGCCTTTATCTTATTTTTTCCAGGTAGAAGCCCAGCCAGTTCTGGCCTCTGTAGCCTGTCTGCTCACTCTCTGCTGACCTACTGATGTTTTACTAGACTAGAGACCCACAAAACCAGACAGACTAGTCTAAGACCATTCCTTAACATAGCTTGCAAAAATGTCAGACAGTTTTGACCAGATGGTAAATTTGATTAATGGGTTTACACAGTAACAGGTCATGTATTTAGGTGTGTTGAAGTGTGTTGATGTTTACATTTTTTACGTTCTGGCCTATAACTGTTGAACTTTAATTCGTGAAAGGATAGGTTTTCAATCCTTTTGAAAATACATACATTCTTCAAAATACATGCCTCTTCCACCTCCAGATTTTGACCAAATCTCACAAAAAATGGTACACATAATCTCTGGCCCTATCCGATTAAGGCAGCAAAGTCAGAAATTATCTATATTGTTCACACAGGTGTGATTTTTATTTATTTTACAATGCATCTGTTGAATCAGGACATCTCTGCTAATCTGTCATTGGCGGTTGCACACTATTGGATGCTCTGTTCTGATTCTCATCTGACAAGCAAGGAAGCTCTGTTTTAACACTGCATCAGGATAACCACTTTATTTTTCAGTGAGAGGGCAGATTACATAAACTGCTCTGAACGTTCCGTCATACTGGATAACCCCTGACGTAACGTTGCAAGGTGTCTTAGTCATCATCGGTCATTATCAGTGTGATGTTTTTCCATGACTAAGCTCTGCCAACACCTTGAAAACCATGTTTTCTCAGAAGCATGAGTTCAAGGTTGGGCAGAGTGTGTGTAGAGCCCAGGAGTACATTAGATAATTGACACATGGGGAAAAAGGAAAACATGTTGTCTCAACATGGTGATGGTCTGATAAATAATTGGAGTACTGGTACATTACATTTACACCACTGAAGTCTAGGATTTGACTTTGAATCCACTGAAACTGTGTGAGTAGGGTGGTCTTTGTCGCCACACTAGCGACTCCTACTACCGGCTGTTAAATGGAGGATGCACTCCTCGTCCTCACTGGCAGGTGAACCAGCAGAGTTCAACACAAATGTATGGAGAGGAATGCAGTGGCACAACTAAAAAATGTGCCCTTCTGGGCACAGGTCATTTGGCAGACAATGTTTTATGCAGATGTAAAGATGTAGTAGTCACCCTCATACCATGAGGGTGATTTGTAGAATCCTCAGCCTAGTGAGAATATGTGTTTACACTTTCACTGCACTTAGGCACTCTTCATGTTTTGCAGCATTTTGCATGAAAAGCGCCACTCATGAAAATGTTGGAAGGCAATCTTAACAAATCAGTGTAGTATCTGGGAAAACCAACAGACTCATCTTGGTCACATGACTACAGGGACAATGTGTACAGATTTGTGTGATATGTGGATAAAATCTGTATGAATAGTGATTACTATAAACAATGTGTTTTGCAGAAATCTGCCTCATGGTGGCAATATAACAAGCCCTTGTTCCATCCAAATTTGGTGGCAGAGGTTCAATGTTCGCATCTTGTGAGTCTGTGTGCAAAGTTTGGTGTGGATTGGACCAATGGTACCACAGAGTAGCTGTACACACACAGACGGAAAGAAGGAACATATGTCTTGGCCTGGTGGAGACTAAACTGGGATAAAAAAAATAAATGCATGTGCTTTGATTGAATGTCACTGTCTATATGCACAGTATGCATAATGCATAGCTGGGCTGATATTTCTCTTTCCAGGGCATGACCTCATCATGACGTTGTCACTAGCCTACGTGAGGAGAGTCATTGCTTAACAGTTTTTTATTTTATTTTTTCTTTGTTGCAGGATGTGAAGCTGTCAGCTGAAGTTGAACCATTCATCCCGCAGAAGAAAGGTCTGGAAGGGTCCCTTGTCAGCATGAGTCTCTCTGGCGATGCAGGAGGAGGAGGTGGAGGCGGAGGAGGTGGAGGCGGGGTGGAGACCACTCCCATCCCCAGTTACCTGATTACCTGTTACCCCTTCGTCCAGGAGAACCAGCCCAACAGGTACTGTTATCACTGTGTCCTCATCATACCGGAGGGCACTGAGGGCAGCAGGGGGGAAATGTAGAGCGGCAGTCCAATGAGCTCAGTTTAACTCTATGCTTTAGCTTGCAATTTGGTCCAGTCTTCTTTTTTCTTTCTCTCCCTACACCTTAAGTCTTAGCCGAAAACAGCCAATCCAAAACATTGCAATGTGATGTTGCAAGCTTGTATATTGGCTATTTTCGGCAAATGTTTCTCTTGAGAATAGGGCTACAGGACATTCTTGTCTAAAACAAGACATTGTCTACTCAAGCCACATATTGACACCGTAAGAAGAAAACTATCTGAAACAATTGCAATATTACACAAAATGAAAAAAAAAAAATAAATGAAAATAAAAAATGGCTCCAAACGCTGTATTGGTATAGTATACAGTGGTATACTATAATGGTATATGCCAGAGTACTGCCATAACTAAGTTATTTTGTGGTAGAGGGGGGAAATGTGTTATAAAACACAATTTTTTATCTTACAAAAAAGCAATTAGAACTGTTAATCTGTTTGACTACTATGCAGCAGAACAAACAAACTGAGTGAGATTATACATTTATTTATATTATACATACAAAAGAGTTAATAAGTCACATCAACATCAATGTTTGATTTTTTTTTTCTCCAGGAAGTAGTATTTTCTATTGGGTTTGTAATAAAGTTTTTATTTCCTTTCCGTTGTCTTTGAGTACTTACAAAAGAGTTGTATACATTACATAGCATTTATTATTACTGAACAAAAGTAATCATATAAGTTGACTATCGTAATTAAACAACCCCCATTTTTCAAGACTCATTTGTGTAAAAATAACTATTTGACATTGAATATCTAATATAAGACGACTCAATTTTTAAGATATTTCTGTTGAACAAAAACATAGTCTTATATTCAGGTCAATATGGTATGTGCTTTAAAATGCGCTATAACACAACAATAATGTAAGGTTATGTTCACACTATCGCCAACACAGTAACCGCCCGGTTACAAGCAGTGACACCATCTGGATGTAAAAAGTGGGGGGACAATATTTGAGATGAGACTAGAAAACAAAGTTGAGACTAGAAAACAACAGCTTTTGTAGGGTAGGTTCTGGACAGAAAGGCCATTGCGATGAGAGGCAAGCATGTACCGGCAGCCTAATTGGTATTTCAGCCGTGACGTAAGTGCTCCCTCCAGAGATACTTCCGGGTCCATCAGAGTGGTGTTTTAACCGATCTGGAATGCCACTGTTGTGGATGCTGGCGGCGTGTCTCCTCCTCAGTGTCATCAGTGCCCATAACCGGAGTTGGCGAAAGGGCCTTTCTGTGTGTAGTTTACATGTTCTCCCAGTGTACCCTAGGGTAGATACCCTCTCAAAAACATGCAATGGTCCTGTGCTGTAAACTGCCTCCCCTGGCCAGCCGGGGCACCTGATGGAGGGAACTGGTTGGAATAACTTCCATGCGCTACGCACTACGTCCAACTGGGGAAAGTCCCCCTGTCAGGTGAAAAGAAGGCAGGTTGGACTACTCATGCATTGATGTAAGCATGAGGAAGTCTGCTGCCTCCCCAAGTTGGTAGAGGGTGTGTAGAGCCCAGGATCACATTTGGAATTGGCACTGGGTGAAAAATGGGTTACAAAATCATGGAATAAAAATTGTGTGTGAATGTTTAATATATATATATATATATATATATATATATATATATATATATATATATATATATATATATATATATATATATATATATATATATATATATATATTAAACATTCACACGTTTAGATATCGTTATGTACAATGAGTACAGACGGGAGCTGGTGCCACTTATACCCGGACGTAACTTATACCCGGACGTAATTACAAAATGACGTCGGAATAAATTACCAAATACACAATGGCAATTGCGCAAACAATATGGGAGCCTTCCTAGAGAGATCACCAGTGCCCATCAGATAAAATAAATAAATACTTAGACCAGTCATTCTCCAACAGTGGAGGGATATACAGATGATGACACCCACTCCTTGCCCCCACACTCAAATGTTAGGGGCAGTCCCTCCCTAACATTTTAGTGTACTTTTTATTTGAGAAATTGTGAATACATTTGTCTCAGCACTGTCTCAAGCTTCACGTTTCAAATCCTCCAATGAAATGGACCAATCAAACCACTGTATGCAACAGTATGGAAAATGTTCCACAGTTAAGTATATAGACTGATATCCATTAATATTCCAAATGAGAGGCTTATTGCGGTCAAAAATGAGGACAGAAGTATGCAGATTTCAAAACCACAGAGAGCTCCCTAGATGTCATGCATCCATAGTGTGTGAATATTCTAAACATGTCAGACTACTATAATGGTTGTTCACATTAAGCATGTACGGTTGTGGATTGTTGCTTTGCGGCACATCATTCCATTCCATGTACACATGGCAGTAGATGAGATAAGACCTTTATTGGTCCTGTGAGGTAAATTCAGTCGCAAAAGACAGTGCAGCAGTTTAAATAAAGCCTGCTCCTCAGGGGCCAATGTCGTAATCCCATCTACTATACTGCTCCTACTGTATGTAATGAGCAGAGTGCCATGCATCCTGTAGCCTGATTAGGCTACTCCTGATGAGGCTGTGATCAGATACTCGGGCAGGAGGGTGTACTGTCCAGTGCAGTGTACTGATTAGAGGCATCAGAGAGCCTCTGCTCGGCTCTGAACGGGACACATTCCCTTCCACAATTCAAGTGGAACCACAATCTGAGCCTTCCAGTGGCTTTCTCTTTGTCTGCAGTGATCTGCTGCATCCTGCACTACATCCGTTCCATTGTTTCCTTCCTCTACAGTTTGAATACCAGGAAATGCCCGCTATAGAAAGCTGGCTGTTCAAAATGTTGTCTGGATCC
Source organism: Benthosema pterotum (assembly GCA_039105355.1). NCBI lineage: Eukaryota > Metazoa > Chordata > Actinopteri > Myctophiformes > Myctophidae > Benthosema > Benthosema pterotum. Next base: position 21,175,688 of record CM076966.1, on the reverse strand, counting down.
TTATCAACGCGGAGCCACCCTATAGTTTTGTACACTTAACCCCCCCACCACCATCATTAAATCAAACAACATTCACACCATGGGGAGTCACTGGCCGTGGCCTTGCCGTCACCTTTCTCCTTCTACAGTTGTATTTTTTTTAATCTTTGAATACTAAATAGCATATTTTCTGGCCTCGACTCCTTGGCTTGTTTAGAGAATCTAAATTGATCAAAGAGTAGTAGCACACATCCGGCCTATTGATGGTAGATTCTGGCCCTGACATAAATCAAAGAGTTTGAGTGTCTGAAGAGCATGGGCTTGAAGCGTCGCTCTGCTGCATTCTTTGTTTTGGCTTTTCTTTTGGCCTTTGCAGTTGTATAGTGGAGATGGATAGGAAACAGAGACAGAAGGGGATAGACATGCAGAAAGGTTTTGGAACTGGACTGAAACCCACAAATAACCTGAAATTGTAGCCTTGGCGTTCGAACTGCCAGTTTATATTTGCAGAACTGTATTACTGTAGCATACTGTATATACAGTATATTATTGTACATGTATTGCTCAAGATACATTTCCCTTTTAATGCGTTTAATAATAAACATGGACAGACCTCAGTTACTCTTCTCTGTTTCTCACAGGCAACACCCGATGTATAACGGAGGGGAGCTGCGCTGGCAGCAGACCAACCCCAACCCCAGCGGTCCGTATCTGGCCTATCCCATCCTGTCATCCCCCCAGCCTCCAGTCTCCAATGACTATGCCTACTACCAAATCATGCCTGCCCCGTGCCCCCCTGTGATGGGATTCTATCAGCCCTTCCCTGGCCCATATGCCGGGCCTGTGCAGGCAGGGGTGGTAAACCCTGTATCTGCAGATGTCAGTGACAGGCCCCCCCCTCTCGGACAAACCTTTGGACTGGCAAGTCAGAGGGGGAGAGGAATGGTCCGACCGCCTCTTCTGCCCAAGGTAAGAACCGATCAGATGATTATCACACTGGTTCTGCAGGGCATTTCTGTGTATTATCTATTACAGTGCCTCGTCTCCTTTACTTTTCCCCCCTCATGTGCTGCAGCAGCAGCAGCAGCAGCTTGCGATGTGTCAGGCCCCAAGGACCCGGCGGCCTCCTACCAGGAGTGTAGCTGTGCAGAAGGAAGTGTGTGCCTCAGGACCCGATGGTAGAACTAAGACGGTTCTACTGGTGGATGCGGCGCAGCAAACTGGTAATTATTACCACTACAACAACGCCTAGCTCAGAGAGCGTTCTGATTCCAATTAAATGATGTCACTGTGTTTAATAAAACGCCTCTTTATTTAATTGTTCCGGGACAAGCTTACGATCATTGATATTTTTCTTTTTAACCCCATCTTGACATTGGAAGTAAACTTTTCAAACTTTCCAAAACTACACGTAGTGATGTTGGCCTGCAGTTCAGGGAATCTGCCTTGTTAACAACAAAAATAAAGGAAATAGTTAGTGTGAGCCATTGCCCGTAAGATCTCTCAACAACAGGTTTAAATGGCAGAGGTTGTCTGACTTGTGACAGGAATGCTGAGTTTCTAGTTCAATGAGGCTGCAGGTTATGTGATGTGTGACGTCCCCTTGCTCTGAGGTGTCATGGTAATGACAATGGACTTGTTTTGGTGCTGCCAACACTGTCTAGGTTCCTACAATGAAAACAATGTCTGTATAGGTGGGGAACATTTCGCCAGATAATAAGTACCTGTTCGCCTACACCTAGCGATTGGCATTGTTCTGGCTTCTCCCTTTAGGCAATTTGTACTCGAGTACTGTACTGAAGCCATGTAGTGTTTAATCTCAAACTTGATGTCAGACCTGTGATGACGTGCTGCCTTCGTTTCCTGTATTCTGTTAACTTGTCTCCTGTATTCCAACCAGGGAGTTGTTTTTTACTCACCATGGATTTGGATTGTACACTACTTTTAATGTGACTAGTTGATTATGACATTGAGATAGTAACCCTGACTTTCATGACACATTGTGTTGTGCCACAAATTTCAGCCGATTATTAGTTGATTTTCAGTAAATTAGGTGTAAAGTAAGGTCATCTCCTGTGCTTAGATTTCCCTGGTGAGGTGTCTGAGCGGGGCAGTACCGAACCAGCCAGCCCGCTGCTGTGGAAGAACCGGACAAAAAGGAGAAGAGCATCCCACCCAGCAGAGAGCTACAGTGAGCCGGGAGCCAGCGAGGCAGACATTGACAGCGATAGCGGCTACTGCAGCCCCAAACACAACCAGGGTACTGGGGCTGCACCGCGTACAGCAGAACCCAGCTCAGCCTCCACGGTACCCCAGCATGTTTTAAATATCTGACCTAATGCATTCCCTGTGCTGCGTTCACACTAGCAGCAAGTAGTAAGTGATTTACTATGTGATTTTGCCAGTCAGACAAAATCGCATAGTAAATCACAGACATGAAGCTACAAACGGATACCCAAACTTAGTGCTTGCAAGACGGGTGTGACACGTTAACAAAAAAAAGTTGAGCTGGTTTCAACCTTTTTTTTCACTGCTCCAGTGACGCAGTGAACCATCAATCATATGTTTTGTTTCACCATTTCCGCTGGCCTTCTACCTCCACACAATTCCTGCCCTGTTTCATGAAGATCCCATTCCTGATGTTAACTCATTGCCTGCAACTCATCTGCCGGCGATGCAGTGGCATCTTTTAATTTGAAGTCCCCAAAATGAACCCGATAGCAAAATGGTCTAATGTTAATCTGGCGGTCGTTTTTAAAAGTCATCAGTATGTCCCTAAAATTGAACAGTGTCACATCACTATTTACAACCAAGAGAGTGTACTTGTAGCATTTATTATGAAATGGCATATTAATCAATGTTTGAAAAAATAACACACATTATCAACATCAGTTGCATAGACAATCTTATATTTACTACTGTTCTTATTTTTTTTGTCTCTTTTTCCGTGCAGGGAGTAGAAGCAGGTGTAATGACAGGTATGTACAGTATCTGCCTTGATCTATATGGAATCATAGCCTTCATTCTCTCATGTGCCCTTTTAACATACTGTATTATTCTTCCATGACATCATTCTGTTACCAAAGTTGCACTGACTCAACTTTTGTACTACTTTTAAATCTTTTCCATTCTCTCCAATGCACATACACTTCTCATTAGCATTAGTTTTACTCAGAAAACATTCCTTTGGTTATAAGCAGTCAATCTTTTATTACATGTTATTAGACACCATTAGAAACACATCTCTGAAAAAATGTCTTGGTGACGATTTAGTTCCCAAATATCTGATAAAATGCCCTTATATTAGCAGCCTGTTAGTCCGGTCACTCACAGGGGTAGGGGATCCATTTTTAGCTTATCTTGACTTTGGAAAAAGTGCCAGTCCTGAACCTGAATATATATATATAGTATTGGTAATGTAATAACACTCTTGCATTTTTTAGCGGTGAGTTGGGTAAATGTGGCCTCTCAGGCTACCCAGAAGCCCTGGGGGGAGAGGAACAGCCCCTTCCAACGAGCAGATCAGAGGAAGCATCCTGACCAGAGGAACTTCTCACAGGTGCCATCCCATCCCATTTGAGCAGTGATTTATTGTACACATAGCTGAGTAAAGAGCCAGATACTATTGCGAGGCTCTCCACTTACTGTTAGTTTTATAATAGGGACTATGTTGTGTAGATTAAAGAAACCCTTTTTTTCTTGATGCTTTGCTTTGGCCTTCATAGCCAACCTCATCTTTCCTTCCTCTTACCCACTTAGGATTTCCACAGTGGCTACCCAGGGCGTGTGCACCCCAACCTGAACATGAACACTACCCCAGGCGAGAGGAGGCTACAGACGGGAGCTGTCTCTGGGACAGACCTCACCCCAGAACCCCTCTATTTTGAGGTGAAAGAGGTTTTTTACAAGCATAAATGAACACTTAAAGGAGAATGCTTCCTTACCTGTATTTGCAATTGATTTATTTCCAAAAGGTCCGGTTGTTATTTTGTGAAATTTCACATACCCCCACCCTAAGCTTAAAATGGGGCTATGAAATGGATGTTGTTCAAATTTTTTTCCATCGCTCCAAAATGCTTTTTTTGCTATATGTTGTCCACCATGGGGTCTCGACAGTCACACTTTCACTCAGCGTATTTTAGTCAGAGTACTTTGTATGTCCTTTAACTCATTATCCTCTGTCTGTCAGGATGAGGATGAGTTCCCTGAGCTTGCCACAGGAGCAGTGGTCCAACGCAACACCAAACCAGAATCCACTCCAGCCCCAGCGCAGACACAGCCTAAACTCCCCAAGAACTTGGTATGACAAATTACACAAACTTATAAAAAAAGATTGTCCTTCAGATTGCCATTATACTTACTATGCATCTTAACTGAATGTTTTTTTCTTTTGTCTGCATAGCTGGATAATCTGCCAGAAAACTCTCCTATCAACATCGTCCAGACTCCAATCCCCATCACCACCTCTGTTCCCAAGAGGGCCAAGAGCCAGAGGAAGAAGGCGCTTGCTGCTGCCCTGGCCACTGCACAGGAGTACTCTGAGATCAGCATGGAGCAGAGGAAACTACAGGTACCAGCATGCACTTCATTCGATTGAAATAGTGTTGCTTTCATTTGTATGGGTCAGTGAAGAGACCTAGCTTTATTTATTTTTTTCCTTCCTTCCTCCCGAACAAACAAACAAACGCACACACCTGGCAGGAGGCTATCACCAAAGCAGCTGGGAAGAAGAGTAAAACTCCAGTCCAGTTGGATCTGGGAGACATGCTTGCAGCTCTCGAGAAACATCAGCAAGCTATGAAGGCCAGACAGCTTACCAACACCAAGCCATTGACTTTTGCAGGTATGTAATATATTGAATTGCTACCATGTAGTGGAGTAGCCTAACCTGGAGGGGCACAATCTCTGTGTCACTTAGACACACTTTGGTTGAGATACACTTTGGTTTCCCTGGAGACCTGAATTCAAATCCAGGTGGTTACTTGCTCTCCTCTCCAGTGGGTACGACGCCGCTGTTCCATGGTTCCGGTTCCACCAATGTGCCATTGAAGCAGCCATACTCGGCTCCTCACAACCCGCTGGACTCCACCACACCACGCATCAAGAGAGGGAAAGAGAGGGAGATTCCCAAAGTCAAACGGCCCACAGCCCTCAAGAAGGTAACTAGAGTTTATATGTTCACTGATTTGTGAGGAACACAGAGAGACGACAAATAGTGCCATTATGTTTCTGTAACCCTTCCCCTCATCATTGCTGCACATTCTGTTTCCATAGATTATTTTGAAGGAACGTGAAGGGAAGAAGGGGAAGCCTAATGTCGACCAAGGTTCCTCTGGCCAGGAGGAGCATGCAGATGAGGAGCAACACTTCACAGATGACCTCACACAAGAACCTGCCTCCCAAGAGGGTGATTGGAATGCACTTTAGATTGACGGCTGTTGTTTTTTTTTTTTTTTTTGGTTTTTTAAGTGCTTTATTATAAATCAAGATTATTTGACTTGACTAAGTTTATCATTGCAGCCATTTATGTTTCCCATGATGCTGTATGTGTGGTCTTAGGGTGTCTAATGTTTATACCTGGGCTTTCCTTGCAGAGAATGGTCTGAGCATGCCCAGCGATGCATCCTTGTCTCCTGCCAGTCAGAACTCTCCTTACAGCATCACTCCAGTATCACAGGGCTCTCCTGCCAGCTCTGGCATTGGCAGTCCCATGGCTTCCAACGCCATTACCAAGATCCACAGTCGTCGCTTTAGAGAGTAAGAACACATACACTTCAATACGGCATCCTAAGGAGGTGGAAATTTGTGTGACTGAAGCCCAAACCACACCGATGTGCCGTCATGAAAGTTCTTCTTGCAACCAAATGGTTGCGGGCATAAGAATTGCAAGCAACCACAGCTCCTTAATTGAATCACTTGCATTGACATGCTCCACCATGTACTGACATTCTGTTGCGTCTCGACCCATTGCTGCAGTTTTGGCTTTAGAAACAGAATGCCGGTTCATTCCCTTATCAAAAGTAGACGCCATGGAATCCGCCACACGAAGCAAGTGGCAACAGAAATATTTGTTCTACCCAAAAATCACAGTCTTGGTCGTGCCACACAAAGACAGGGGAGTTGAAGGTCTGGAATATACAATAAAGAATTGTAAAGGGTATGGCACAGATGCCCAGCACATTTCCCTTCTCAGCACAATGTATGCCAGCGCTCACAAACAGGCCTTTGTCCCTGGGCAGCCTCTGCTGTAGGCCCATTGTCTCAGCCCACCCTGCTGTCTAACACATACTGCATTTAAAGACCTCTGGAAAGCCTTCCCCTCAGATCTGACCACCAGGGCTCTCCCGTCCTCAGACCACACTATACGTAGACTGCCATACTCTGTGCAAATGCTACTGTATATACCGTACAGGAGTGATGTTAAATTTGGATGCTTTTCCTGGATGAGAAAAAAATACTTGGGTAACAGCAAATATGTGCACATATTTTGCATGTGGATCAGGCTATGTTGGAATCTAACCTTATTATCAGTAATTATAATTTTATAAATCTATAAGGATCACCTGAGTATGTCAATTAAACAAATCTTTAAAATATAAGACTGAAGTTAGCTTCACAATTGGAATTGAAGTCTGTTGCAATTTGTATAGATGCACCATTTGAATAGGATACAGTGAAGTATGTAAAAAAGAAAAAGGTAAACAAATCTGGGAGCATGGTGGCACAGTGGTAGTGCTGTCGCCTCACAGCTGTAAGGTCCTGGGTCGATTCCCACTAGGAATGCTGTGGGTGCTGTTCAGATGTCTCCTCCTCTTGAATTTGTCATCAGGGCCCTTACCCAATGCGGGGTTGGCAAAATGGCCTTTCTGTGTGGAGTTTGCATGTTATTCCTGTGTCCCCTACGGCAGGTACAGTAGGTACCCTTACAAAAACTTGCAGTAATCCTGGGAAGGGAAAAGAACACTGTTTGGAATAATGTTTTCCTTCCACGCGCCATGTCCAACCAGAGAAGCTCCCCACTGTCAGGTGAAAAGAAGGCAGTCGTACTCCTCATGCATCGAAGGAAGCATGAGGCCAGTCCGCTGCCTCCCCAGGCTGGCGGAGGGTGTGTGGATGACATTAGATAACTGACACAGGCAGATATCCCATAAATGACAGGTGGGCCAAGTATTTCATAAGGGCCTGACTTCAATACTTACTGTTCCAGTAAACACGTTTTTTTGTGACAAACTGTTAATAAAGTATTCAATCAATCACAGTATCTTTACCTGCCCCCAGGTACTGTAACCAGGTGCTGAACAAGGAGATTGATGAGAGTGTGACCATGCTTCTCCAAGAGCTGGTGCGCTTCCAAGAGAGAGTTTACCAAAAGGACCCCACTAAGGCCAAGTCTAAACGCCGCCTGGTCATGGGCCTCAGAGAGGTCACCAAACACATGAAGCTGCAAAAGATCAAGTGTGTCATCATCTCCCCCAACTGTGAGAAGATCCAGGCCAAAGGTAAGGAGCAGATGGAACCCCCTCAGCAGAAAGTTGTTTCTTTTACACCGCATGTGGTGAGCAGTGTTTTTGTTTGTTGGACATAGCCACCAGAGGGCAGTAGTGTTTTACTGAAAAGAAAATACTGTAAACCTACATGAACAGATGCCAATCCTTCTTAAAACTCTCTAGATCAGGGGTTTTCAACAGGTGGCCCGTGGATGTAGTGCATGTAGCTCCTGGCCATTCATTTTGTAATGATTTGTTGATTTATTGTATTTTTATTTTGTCTTTTCCACTAGTTGATAAGTAGTGAACGGACTGATCTGGTGACTGTCTCTAGTGATTTTACTGGCAAGTTGGAGATCAAGAGACTGTCTGGTGAAGTTATTATTACTATTAATTATTGTTGTTATTAGTAAATCCTGGGTCGAGAAACAAAGGGATGTATGCACATGGCCTGCAATGCACAGCAAGTGTTATAGAAGCATATCCCCCACCCAACACAACAGTGGTCTGCTGGTTGATTCTGAGTCAGGGTGGTGCTCCCTCTATCAAAATCAGTTTAAACCCCCTGCTCTAGCGTGTTTACTTTATTATTCAAGTAGTTGCCATTCATTTTGTCCCTGTGATGGTGCTAATTGTTGTGTATTGCAGGTGGCCTGGATGAAGCACTATACAACGTCATCGCAATGGCCAGGGAGCAGGAGATCCCATTTGTCTTTGCACTGGGCAGAAAGGCTCTGGGCCGCTGTGTCAACAAGCTGGTGCCAGTCAGTGTGGTGGGCATCTTCAACTTCTCTGGAGCTGAGGTAAATCAATGTAACATACCTTTTAACCTTTATTTAAACTTGGTGGCATTATCGTTAATTCGGCAATATTTGTATTAGTAGTAGTATTCGTCTTTATTTGTCTATTTTAATTTATGCCCAAAGGACAATGTATGGCAATGTGGCAGTGCTTTAGGTATTATGATTGTGACTTAACAGCCTATCCTTTTGTGTTGTACAAGTTAGGTTTTCTCCCATCTGCATCTATTTTCCTATTTTTTGCATCTATCTTGAGGTTTGATCTTATTTTTTTGCCACATCAAGAGATTTTCTTTTGTCTTTAGAGCCTTCCTATGCTAAATAATGCCCCCATGAGTCAGTAATAGTGTTTAAAGGCTCTATACTCCTGTCCCTGACCAGTCACAATGCCATGAACTGTCCTACAGGGTCTCTTTAACCGGCTGGTGTCTCTGACGGAAGAGGCCCGGAAGGCCTACAAGGACATGGTGTCTGCTCTGGAGCAGGAGCAGGCTGAGGAGGCGCTGAAGAACGTCAAGAAGGTTACACACCACATGGGGCACTCCCGCAACCCCTCCGCCGCCTCCGCCATCTCCTTCTGCTCTGTGATCTCTGAGCCCATCTCTGAGGTCAACGAGAAGGAGTATGGTAAGACATCACTTATTCATTCTCCATTCTCTTTGAATGGCATTTCTTTTCCCAAAGTAAATACTTAGTAGGTCTGCTCCTACCCCTGGCACTAAAGCTTAGACATTTTAGTCAACTACAGCGGGTACCATTTGGTTGTCCTTCCTCGGAGCATTGAAAACTAACAATGACACTATGTGCTGTCATCTTTGCAGAAACCAACTGGAGGAACATGGTGGAGCCCACAGACGCCCTGGAGCCGACGGAGGCTCAGCCAAGCCGGCCTGCTCCGCCCTTGGCCTTGCAGAGAGACACAGACGGCCCATCAAACGCCACGCCCGCTAACACTGGTAGCATTAACGTCAGTGGTCCTGGCACCGCCACTCCCCAGTCCAGAGCAGCGGCGCCGGCCCAGGGCCCGGGGGGGACAGAGAGGAGGGCCGTGCTGACGACCGCCTGGAGCTGGCCTCCCAGCAGAGCACGGAGACAGGCTCCCTGGATGGGAGCTGCAGGGACCAGCTGAACTCCTCCATTACCTCCACCACCTCCACCCTGGTGCCTGGCATGCTGGAGGAGGCGGAAGAGGAGGAGGAGGAGGAAGAGGACTACGCCCCCGAACCCATATCTGTAGAGGTGCCGGCACTCAGCAGCCGCATAGAGTCCTGGGTTTCTAAGACCCTGGAAAACCTGCAGCTGGGGAAAAGCAGAGACAGTACAGATGAGGAAGACGAGGAGGAGGAAGAGGAGGAGGTGGGAAGGCAGAGCGAAGAGGAGGAGGAGGAAGAGGAGCTGGATTCAGCCGACCTCCCAGAGACATCTAGAACGGATGGCGAGGAGCAGGCGGAGGTTAAGAAGAACAACGGTTGATGTTGCCTCAATTATTCCTTTTTTGTTTTTTCCTCGCTATATCCCTTTTTTTGTCTCATACTCATTCCGTCTCTCTCACATATCCTTCTCTCATAAAAAACCAGCAACTCTCCTCTATCGTTTTTAGCCCCTGACACCAGACATAATCTCAGGTATCCAACCAGCTAACCAACCAACCAATCAGTACATTTTGTACACATACATGCCCACAGACCAATAATGTGGTCAGACAGACACAGGAGTGTTAGACAAGCCTTACAGCACAGCTCACGTGGACTGAAAACCGACGCCACCTATCTTCTAGAACACAGACGGTCCATTTTGTTAAACTTGAAACACCTGTCTATTTTAGTTTTGGGTGGTGACTGTGGTTGACGTCTTCAGCCCACAACCTGTTTACACTTGAAAGAAGAGGAAAAGGTTAGGTCTCCTCCTCTGAAACAGCTTAAGCATGCAGAGGTGGGTAAGGGAGGGAGTGTTGCAGATCCAGTGCTCAAACACAAATCTGCACTCTCTCTATGACAACTGTCTAAGGTCTGTCTAATGTTACTCCCATGGTTTGCTGTTCAGTGAAAGAAGGTTGGGATGGCCTCCGATCGGCTCCATTTTACGTGTTCGTTTTGAGCCGAGAGAAACTCACAGCTGTGTGCACGTGCGTGTGTGCGTGTGTGTGCGTGCGTGCCGGACTAATATTACAGTGGAAATATTAGTCTGGAATCCCAATATGTAACCTGCATTTTCAAGGGGCTCTGGTGATAAACCTGCCGTATAGTTGCATATACTGTTCCTGGTTGGTCCCTCACTACTTTTGAGGGAGTGAAATCCAATCACAACTGAGTGGTGCCAGACGTTGCCAGAATCTGCAGAGGGGAAATTATTTTTTACATTGGCACGCGTGTGTGTGTGCGTGTGTGTGTGCACGTGGCTGTGAATGTTTACTACCTATTACAGGCTCAGAGTTGGCATTGCCCCTTTGCTGTGCTTCTTAGCTTTATCTCCTAATAACATGATGCATTTTGCCTCAGCGTTCCCGCACATAAAAGGTGGCATGCATATGTTGACTATTGACTCAATGCTTTGCCTTTGTTTTCTACTTGTAGAATATGACAGTGTCAGGGGTTCTGTCATTCTACCGAAACCACTCACACAGTCTGCACAGAATATTTTTATTTCTTTTTATTTTATTGTTTTTATTATTTGCATCCTTTCTCCTCTATTCAAATTCAATTGAAATAACATAGGAAACAATGACATGATGACTTACTAATAAGAAGTGAGACACGCTTCATGTGTATATAACATGTCTAGATGGTTCTAATACTCTAATAATCTGTCATGTTGATCTTGCCTAGTGTGAAACTGTTTGGGGGTGATTTTTCTTTTTTGTTTTCTGAGTGGAATGGTCTTTGAGTTGCTAGCTGCTTTCTGTGTTCCGTATAATGTTCTTGTCCTGGTCCATTCTATTGATCTGTGCATTCACAAAATCTGTCATTGCGTAAAGCGGAAAAAAAAGCAAAGAGAGAAAAAAACAGTGTTCCTTTTCTAAGCTTCTCTGATTTATCACCTGTAAGTTGCTTCCTCCAAAATGCTTTAGCTAATTTTAATGCTAGTCCCTCCCAACCAGTTATGCAGTGGTGGAAGTAATCTACCTTCTGGATGGACATCAAGGACTGCAAGTTTGTGGTGAGTAATCATGGGCATCTTAAAACTTGAGTAATCCTTTTAACAGCTGTTGACCATCGATTTTTAATCGACCACATGGGGATTGTGCATGTGTACCTGCACACACACGGGCCAGTTGACGGCATTTAACCTCCGAATTACATCCAAACTTATTGTCCACCGCCCAGCACTCCACAGCAGAGCCACGCTCTTATCAGTACGTCCATGTCTGTATTACACTGCCCTGGGGCACGTCTTATGGTTTTAAAACTATTTGTATGAACAGAGAGGTACGCTGTGTTCAGGCCTTTCATTTCTGGCTAATTCCATCACCGTGTGTCCAAGTACAGCAAGTGTGTTCTTTGCACTATGTAAATACAGTAATAGTAAAGATCTTGTAACTAATGTGAAAAAAGTGGTTGAATGAAGTACCTTTTTCAGCGTGTTCCCTTGTCTTTCTATGGCTATTTAAGATTGTCTCTTTCAGACTGTACAGCACTAGCAACATTGTAAGAGGCTATTTCTCATACCTTAACTGTTTATCATAAGTAAACTATCTGGACTGATAATTAATATCATTAAAATGTTGTTTACATACATCTTTTTTGACCTTGTCAACTGATCATTGTGAAGGCATGCAGAAGTGCAGTTATACTACTCGTCCACTAGGTGGAGACAAGATTTTGAGGAGTAGATTTTATGTTTATGTTGGCTTGCATATGGTATGAACATCCATCCATCTTCAACCACTTATTCGTAGTCGGGTTGCGGAGGCACATTTTCATCTCCTGAGCAATCTTAGTGACTTTCTCCTGGGGCATCCCGAGACAGGTCAAGACCAAAGAGTTGATGTAATTCCTCAAGCTGGTCCTTGGTCTGACCCGGGGTCTCCTCCCATTGGGACGTTCATCAAGGCCCTGCCTAGGGAGATGCTCAAGACCTAAGCTGCTCCTTTCCAGTGTCAGGTGACTGAACTTCTCACTCTGTCTCTAAGGGAGATGCGAGCCACCCGTCGGAGAAAACTCATTTCATCCACTTGCAACATTATTCTTTTGTTTGTGGCCCACACTTTATGACCACAGATCAGAGTAGGAAATGAAGATTGCTCGGTAGACCGAGAGTTTTGCCTTCCGGCTCAACTCTCTCTTCGTCACAGTGTGGTACAGTGTCAGTGCGGTACTGCAACATATACTTATGCAGTATGGATCCAACTAGAGGGTTATAGACATTTATATTGAAGGCAAGATATGTGATTATACTTTTAAAGTGCCAATTAGCTCTAGATTATGATATGCCTATTCATTGCTTCCTAAGACCAAACCACACACAAGATTGAGTTGGGCAAAACATTTTTTTAAGGTAAACTATTGGTGTGCTTTACCTTAACACCGTCTTGGTTTGGGCTTTAGTCTAGACTAGACCTGCACATAAAAGGTGGCATGCATGTTCGTCCTCACGTAGGCTGCGAAAAAATACAACCCAGCCCCGCCTCCCCGCCCCCACAAACTTTACGCGCCGAGTAACCTAACCGTACTCTTCCGTTTGTGCTGATTGGAATCAGGGAAATGCAAATATCATCAGCCCCTTCCTCTTATGCAGGACATTTGAATATTTGGCATCCCACACAAATAAAAGATCTGTTGTCCAATCTATGTGTCATCACTTAAGCAGTATTCAGATGACCACTTTGGCTCAGTAGATTAGAACACCATAAAGTGCTGAAAAAACGTGATGATTGAGTATACATTGCATTCACCTAGTAGTCTATACCGTATTGGATGGATGGAGGGGAGGGGGTGCGCTTGCTGCATGAGTCACCCTGCCTGCCTGTGATTGGGTGATAGTTTATAAGGGAGGGGAGGGAGGAAGAGTGCCCGAGGGGCCGTCAATCTCTCTTCTGCCCCATTCACACATCCTTCTGCCTGGAGAGAGATTCTCATTCATAAAGTGGAGAAATTCATTCATGAAGCACAAGCACAATGCTTCACCTTGGGGAGAGTTAACAGGGGGAAGTGTAGAAGAGAGGGAGAGTGTCAGGAGGATGAGGGTAGGACTTTATTCAGTGCTGGCCTGAGACTGGATCACTCTGGACTGTACAGTGCACCGGACAGCACCCATCCCACTACTTTTATTCTGCCAGACTGCCGCACATTGGTGAGTATTTAAATAGACAACACTATTTCAGAACCTAAACAACCTGCCTTTTCATATAGCGAAATTCTTTTTGCTATATAAAAATAAGTTCACTTGATCTGATTGTTTAATTAGTCTCTTTGTACCCGTGTTCTTAAGCAGGTCTCTGACTATGAGAGAGTATACCTTGACTGGGCTCAAAGGACAGACAGGACCACCAGGTATATTATAAGGCCTCATTATTGATGACAAATGGAAATCGCAATCAGGTTCCTAACTATTCTCCTGCGACTTTAATAGGCATGCTGCAGCGTACTAAGTACAGCCGTTTGCGGAACGATTCTCTGACCTCCCTGGAAGACCGTCCTCAGCTGGGACCACTGCCACTGAAAGGTGACCTCTGCCCGAACCACAACTCTGCCCAGCTGAACTCCCGGACCAGCTCAGAGAATCAGGCCACCTCCACTCTCAAGGGCTTTATCCCACGTATGGCCAACATCAAACTCCAAAGCCCTGTCTCCTTACTGGGCTTGAGAGGACAGAGCAATAGACAGGGGGTTGAAAGTTCAGATGGACATGTCGACAGATCCTTTACCGGGACAAACTGCAGCCCGCAGCCGGATCAGAGACTTGGCAGTGTGACCTCCCATCCTGCATCCCTGACATCCCTCCACAGGCAGTCGCACCCCACGCTCCTACAGTGCACCAAGCGACCCATCACTTTGCACTGCGCGACCAGTCTCCCCTGGCCTCCGGGATATCCCCTTCGCTTACACAGAGACTGCCTGCCTTGTTTGAAAACGTCCCCCAGAGCAAAGGAGAGGGCAGCAGTTGTGCCAGAACGCAGAGTGGTTCATCGTCACATTAAGGTACCTGTGTATGTGTAGGCTATGCTTGTACCATACTTAAAGCACAAACTGGCTCAAGATGACAATGTCTCTTGTCTCCGTTAGAGTATGTATGGAGGTTCTACTAGAATACAGGAAAGTGCTCAGCTAGTACTTAACCCACAATAACCTTTGACAAAGTGAGATTCCTTACTTTAATTTGCTGTGTATATGATGACGTCTATGGTGTGATTCACATTGTCATTAGAGAGCTGTGTCAACAGCAGATATCATCACATGCAAACGCACGCATGTTTGGCTTTGCTCTTTGTCATGCCAGCTATTGTTAGGCCACTCATGGTCAGTTTGTGTACATGAACCAGTATTCTGAATGAGTATGGAAAGTCTACATCGATCCCCAAACCCCCCACACACACACACACACACACACACCAAGTCCCACACTATAACTCACACACACACACACACCCTCCCTCTCAGACACAGCTCCCTGTATGGGCAGTATAGTGAGTCATCCTGGCTCTGTGCTCTCCTCTAAATTTTCTTGCTATTTGTACTGTATGTACAGTACATGTACGTCGCTGTGTGGCGTATACACACACCACACGTGCAACTGTGCACGTGTGTCTCTGGTGACGACACTTAAACCCATGCAGTCCCAGAGTGAGAGAGGCGTCTGTATAACTGATTAGCCACTTAAACCCTCTCTAAACTCCACGGCAGATCTCTTGTAAGTCTGTTTATAATCTGATTTTTATTTATTTTATTAAAGTGAAAAACATACCGGTAATAATTAATTCAATTTGTTTACTTTTTAAAAACCTTTTTCTACAAGCTCACAATGAGTCAATGCAGATTGGCTAATTGAACTACCAACAAAGGCAAATACAGTAATTTTATGGATATGGTGTAAGGGATGGTGCATTTGTAAGCGTGTGAAATTGGTTATTCTGCACTGTATTGGTTTTGCAATAGTACGTTTTGAATTTCAGACTTTTACTAAGAGAGAGTATTTCTACATTTCAGTATTGATACTTTTACGAAGTTTAAAAAACGAAACAATTCTTATTTTCCCACAACTGTAAGTGGTCTTGTTTTATGTTCCAGTACATGGGCAGTGTTGAAGTGACCCAGTCCATGAGGGCCCTGGACTTTGACACAAGAATGCAAGTCACACGGTAACATCACTCTTTTCAGTGTCATGTATTCCAAATAAGAGCAGCCAAGGTTTAATTGGGGCCTGAATGGTACATATATTGGAAATATTAAATAGAAAATATCTCCATACTGGGTGATAAAAAGGACTGAGACCAATTTGTCCAAGAATATTAGGAAACCATTGAAACCATTTGGGGGTTCTAATTTCACCTTTAAGAGGACCATTAGCAAGATCTCAGAATGGACTGTAATTACTTCGATAGCAAACACAAAATGTAGTCAGAGTAAATGTACTTCAGCCAAAAAGTTCTCAGAGCTTTATGAGCAGATCAGGAACAGTTTAGTGTACCCAAATGGAATCAACCAAGGATAAAACACATTTTCCTCAAACAACATGGCTTGAAACAAAGATGTCCACACGTCAGCAGCATTATATTTAAAAAATGATTTAATTATATTCCATTTACTTTCTATATGGAGAGAAGGGATATCGGAATATCCCCCACACACCTCTTGAGTAATATGTGAGTATACTTTACCACCAACACTGAACAGCAATTACAATAGATTATTAAGAGCTAAAAAACTAGGGAACTATAACTGATGTTATATGACATGCTTTACGTGCTTCTCATGGAAAAGGGATGATTTTCCTTTTACCTTCGCAAGGGACACGGTAGTGTCAGAGTGAAAGTATGTACAACAGTGATATTCACATATCACTGTTTCTTTTTGCTAGGAAAATCCATTTGCGTATACCTTTATTTCGCCTTGGCAGATCTGTAATCCCCAAATTATGTGTATAGAGTTCATGTCTTGACATCATCATGATCATAGTCAAGCCTACAAGCACAAAACAAGCTCTATTCACAATATCACCACTGAATGATGGCCTGGAAAATTCAATTAGATTAATTTCCTTGGAAGGAGGGAGGGAGAGAGGGGAGGTAGATAGAAAGAGGGAGAGATAGAGAGACCAGGGTCTCATCCTTCATCTGTAATTTGTTTTCAAGGAGGAGAAAAGTAGTTGCTTCCTGGACAAAGATATGTGTGTGTGTGTGTGTGTGTGTGTGTGTGTGTGTGTGTGTGTGTGTGTGTGTGTGTGTGTGTGTGTGTGTGTGTGTGTGTGTGTCGCAATTAAGAATATAAATAAGTATATATACATTCTTATGTGTTTGTGTTTGTGTATGATATGTAGAGAAGCAATCAGCAGAGTGTGTGAAACAACATCAGAAGCCAAGATAACGCCAAGAAAGAAAAAGGTATTCACACACACACACACACACACACACACACACACACACACACACACACACACACACACACACACACACACACACACACATTGGTGTGGTTTATGCTAAGATTGCAAGGTACCGGTAGATTTATTTACATAATGAAAGAAAAAGTAACACAGTGGGGAAAAAGGAGCGGATGTTCTGGTGCTCTGATGATGGATGGCAACATCAAGCATCATCGAATTTCGATCTGGTAGCTCCACCAGCTGGAAATACGAGATACCTGTATAGAGTATATACAAGGAGCACTGGGTTGATGCGACCTACAGTATGTCATCCGAGACAACGTCCTGGACAGTGGGCAGGGAGAGAACAACATTGGCTGAAGCTGAAATTGTGATATCATTTTGGGCGTCTGCGGCGGCTCAGCAGATATAGAGCATGTCGTCAGTGATCCGTGGGTCTCGTGTCAACCTGTCCTTAGACAAGTCCAAGTGTCCTTGGACAAGACGCTGACAATTTACAATTTAGGCATTTAGCAGACACTCGTAATAGCTTGTACTGTAGTGCAGTGGTTTGCAAGCATTTTCATGCCAGGGGCCCAGTATTTATTCTGCATTTTCGCCACAGACCACCATATGAGTTTTGTCTCTCAGACCCAAAACGAAGGATTTTCAAGTCTGTGCCCAAAATATAGCAGAAATTAGTAGAGAGACGTTCAAAATAACAATTCTTTAGAATTAAGTCAATCAGATGTTTAAATATAACTTGTGAGAGCGTAAAATGAAACCAAATGGATCTCAAGAGTTACAGATCTACTGTATAAGGGTCCATTTTGGTTACCAACTGTCCATCATTCAGCTGGGGACACCCTGGAATCTTCTCAAGGACCACCAGACCAATGGTTGAAAACCACTGCTTTAGTGCGTGTGAGAGAGGGAGAGAGAGATCATCCTATTAAAATTAAAGCGTGATAATGTGTTGTATGTAAGCTCCATATAAGGACAAACGTGGACAAAGTGGCACAAGCGGTAGGGGACTATGATGTGGCGTCTCTCGAGGAGAGTTTTTAAGAGCATACGAATGCACAGAAGTAGCAATTCAATTATCTCTGTCCAGGAACAGCGAGCAACTTATTCCCCTCCTTGAAAACAAATTACACAACACAAACTAAAATGACAGTGTGACTTTGTGTGATCGGCAGCCTGTGGACCAGGAATCATCTGCTGTTCTGGGTCTAGTCAACCTGCAGTTCTCTGGGAG
>CM076966.1:21066315-21157147 GCA_039105355.1 Benthosema pterotum | reverse complement strand
CCCCCTCTAGGCTACACAAGGATTACAGGCAATCGCCTTTCACCAACCCCATAAAGTATGGGAGCTGATGATGTGGGATTGTGGAGCAGAGCACTATTCAAAGGCTGTTTCACTAATCATGTCCAAGGATCTGGCCTTCGTTTAAGCGATTTTACCTTTATAATACCCCTGATGTATGTAGGATGCACACACACACACCACACACACACACACACACACACACACACCACAACACACACACACACACACACACAACACACACACACACACACACACACACAGACACAGACACATAGACTTGCTTGCTTGTGGTTGTCCATCGTGTCCGATGATGACCATCTTCTATTTGTGAGTCTTCTGGTGGCTGTGTAGTCTGATCCTGGATCCACAGCTGTGGTTGCAGACCAGGCATATGAAAGCGGTACTGGGGGAGCAGGGTTGGCCTTGCGGGCATGCCTCTTTACACGCTTTGCTGCACGATGTTGTGTGCGCTGGCCTTCTATATATTCCACTCCCTGCAGTGGAGTGAGAACGCCAGAGGTCACGACAGAAAGCGAGTTCCTCCAATGAAGAGGGGGTTGATTCGGCCTCTCTTCAGTGTGGTCTTGACTTGATCCTTGAAACGCTTCTTCTGCCCACCAGCACTGCACTGACCAAGATGTAATTGGCCATAGAGGACTTTGCGGGGGAGTCTATAGCTGGGCATGCGGATGACATGCCCCAGCCACCTGAGTTGGTGTTGATACAGGATGGACTCCACACTGAAGCCGCCCGCCACACACACACACACACACACACACACACACACACACACACACACACACACACACACACACACACACACCACACACACACACACACGTGCACGGATGAACACTTGCACAGGTATGTGTGTGGTTGTACCTGATGTACGTAGGATGCTCACGCACACGTGCATGAACACTTGCGCAAGTATGTGTGTGGGTGTGTGTACTGTGCATGTGTTTGAAACTATTTTTATTGTAACTGTTAAATTAAACAGTAGGGTTTATGGGAAATAAGAAAACAGATGAGTTATGGAATGATTCAGTTGAATCATTTTTCAATCTGTTACAACAATTACGGCGACAGCCCTGCATTGTTGGGCTATTTTGCAATGTTCAATTGATCCACATTCAAATTCTCAGAGTGAGAGTAGGCTATTGTCCAAGTAATCTCTACGGGAAGAAAGTAGCCCAGACTGAGTTTCGCGAGGCAAATTAGATTGGAGAATGGCGCGATATTTTCAGAAAATATTAGATCATTAAATGAGATCATCTCAAAGTAATCATCCTTTGACAGCAGTCACAGAGGAGCTTCCACAGTCTACCTCTCACTCTCACGCTATCATGCTGATGTCATCCAAGCCCTCTCCCATTCGTCTAGAATGCTGTTCTTGACAGGAATATATTTATATTTATATTTATAATGCTCCATATGATCCAATAAAACATTTTTCTTTTTAAAAGTGAACAGTGCCTGCCACGGTGAATCATTGCTGCGAACGAGAACGCGCGTTAACCACATTTGACAGGTGACGATGTTCGTAATCCCAAAGAATCAAGTGCAGAGAGTAGTCTCCAGTATGTGAAGTGTTTTTCATTGTGTTTTCATGATGTGACACAGGGTCAGATACATTTCAATTCATATAGGGGCAGAAGGAAATGGTATACCATTTTCCGTAAGTTGCAACTGACACACAGCATGCATAACGCTAAAGGTCTGACTCAGAGAGTTTTCTGTTTTCTGTTTTCAGAGATGAAATGCTGTTGGTTTAGTGGTGCCACAACTGTAGTTATTTAGTAGCATTAGTAGTGGTTCAAATCATTTCAAATGTTTGGTGGGGCAGACTGGGCATTTAGGGGGGCATTGCCCCCCCCATGCCCATGCCTAGATCCGCCCCTGTCTGACGACCACCTGTAAACTCCATAATGTCCTGCTGGTGCCAGTTAAGACATAAACTAAATGAAAGCCAGACCATAGTGTTGGGGTCCACTCCAGTGAAGAGCTGCAAGGGGGGACCAGTAATGGGAAAGCAGCACACTCCCTCTCCACTGTACACAACATGCAGTCATTAGGCAACCCATCTGCTCAACGCTTGCATGCTAAGCCGTAATTTGCAGACTTGGGTGTGTGTGTGTGTGTGTGTGTGTGTGTGTGTGTGTGTGTGTGTGTGTGTTGTGTGTGTGTGTGTGTGTGTGTGTGTGTACACGCACGCACGCGCACGTGCCTGCATGGGTGCGTACGTGCATGTGAGTGCATGCACGCATGTGTGTTTTAGCATTCTTGCCTTTATGTGTGCGCATGATGTGCTTGCGTGCGAGCTTGCGTGTGTGTGTGTGTGTGTGTGTGTGTGTGTGTGCGCGCGCACACGCGCGTCTGTGTACACATGCATGCGTCTGACTGAGTTTGTGTGTCTGTGTGTCTTAGGCTGTATTATCTGGATGTCATCATAACCACAGAAATCAGGGCTTGATGGTATCTCCCCGACATCCCCCGCTCCTATCCCAGCTAAAGTCACGAAAACCAAAGGACGCCTTTGACCACACACACACACACACACACACACACACACCCACACACACACACACGCACGCGTGCACACACGCAAAACACACACACACACACACACACACACACACACACACACACACACACACACACACACACACACACACACGCAAGCACACGCACACATGCACACACATGCACACGCACACATGCACACTTTGTAGGTAAACATCTCCAGATTGTTGATTCAGGGTGGAATTCCCACAATTGTGGGAAATATGCCCATTTCTAAGACCTCTTCTCCATCAAACTCCTAACTCTTAACAGATTGTAAAACTCAGCATTTCTATAAAGTATTTGACCTTTATATATTGCATAACACGAGGGAGAGAAAGAAAAAAATATGTTTAGTGCCCTCGGAATGAGATAATTCAAGAATTCCCTTTTCCGATTAATTATACAAGCGCAGCAAACATACAGAGTTGTGGACTGTTTGTAAATATGTGGCTGTGTGAATTCAGCACAAAACAGACAGTTTTACCATGAAGAATTATGGTGAGAACTTACAAGACGGTATTCTACTGTACAAACACCGTCTGTGTTGTACGTTACCGTTAATCTTCCAGGTTTATTCATATTCCAGAGAGAAACGCATCGAATGTTCGTTCTTTGACTGGAGGGTCAGAGGACAACATATGACATTTTTGGCAGACGGCCAGCCTCTCTGTAATCAAAGCCAAACCTGAGCCATATGCCTCATCAAAATCACTAATAGATGGTAATGCATGTAATAACATTTGTTTATTATAACTGCACCACATACATTTTCAAAAATATTGGGCAACCACACAAAGAAGTCTGCACGCAAATCGTCATCCGATGCAGCAGCGGTCCCAGGCCTGTGCAAGTCTAGTCAGAACTATAGTAGCCGTAGATACACAGTCTTGCAAATCCCGTTGTGTTTGTGTTTCCCACCACGTCAACGCACGACTGGTCCGAGGGTGTGCCACCAATTTGAGCACCACATATCAGGAATTGGTGCATGATCACAAATTCCACGTAACATACACTAACACACACAGTTCCAGGCACACACTTCTCACCACATGATGTCGCCCCGTGTTCTAGAAATGAATCCCCACTTCATTTTCCTCCTAAGACTTTCGTTAATTATAAATATTTACAGTATACAGTATACAGTATATGGGGACGATATTGGTCCCTCAACGAAACGATATAGGTGGCGATATTTAAGCCTTCGCGATAATGTATACGATCATATATTTTGATAATATTGTCTATTAATTGCGACAGCAACAAAACTGAAAACAACAAACAAAAAAACACAAAAAAAAAAAAATACATAATCAATATGTTTGAATGAAATTCAAATCCAACGCGATATATCATGATACTGTAACTGCAGCTGAAAAAACAAAAACTAAAACCAACATAATGAATAGAATAAAACGCTACAAAAGCTCAAAAATCAGAACTTTAACCTAAAAGTATATCCTCAAGTTTATAATCTTCGCTTTGTATCTGTCACAACTGATTCCTCATATGGGCTTTTTGTTTTTTATCTGTGTTTGTTTTTTTGGGGGGGAATGAATAGCAAGCTATAGAATCATTTAACATTTTGAGTTTCTGCGACCCAACTATTTTTCTCCCGGAAATATCATTATCATAATCACGATATTTGCCTGAGAATATACACCTATATTGCGAGGCAGAATTATGCGATATTATACACGATAACGCTATAGGGGGGGTGGGCTGCGCATCAGCTCTATAATCACGTGCCAGATCACAATAGCCCTGTTCCATGAGGACACGCTAACCTACCATACACCTAAGATCCAGGCCCAGCAAATGCCCCAGATCTAGTGGATGACATGACCACACAATGCTTCCGTCCCACACTAGTGTCTAATTCCAGTCCAGATCCAGCTTTTAACACTGAACTGATTTGATCACCCTGCTTTGCCTCTTGCCCTTCGCCCAGCATCAGCAGGCTCAGACTGAGCTAGGACCACAGGAACAGAGAGAGTCTGGTTAACACGGCTACGCCGAGCTGCTGTTTGTCCTGCACATTACCCTCCTTACTGGTTGTCTGACTGCTGTTAACCGCACCGTCATCTGTAGGAGTTTAAACCTTGGGCTGCCCGTGCCGAGGAATGGAAACGCCATGAAGGCAATGTGGTTCTGATCACGGCTCTCTTGTTGTTAAATGTCTCTGTTTACAGTGCTCTGTGAAGACTGAAATGATTTCTGCAAGTTAATATTTGCTTAACTTGCAGCAGTGGAATGGAGTGTTGACTCCCGTGAGTCGCCTCGTCGGGACGGATCCCAATGCCATTCTGCCATTCTGTTAAACCGCCGACTTCACTAGAGCGTCAAGTCTGGAGGAACGGAGAATCACTGTAGATATCAATCTCAAGGGATGTTGTGAAATGTGGTCAGGCTTGGACACAATACAGTACACATTAACCAACCCAAAAGCATGTGGGTATCCGTAAAGACACGCACGCACGCACACATGCACATGTACAATACACACACACACACGCGCGCGCGCGCAACACACACACACACACACACACACACACACACACACACACACACACACACACACACACACCACACACACACACACACACACACACACACACACACACACAAAAGGCCAGTGACTGTGGCTGTGGCTGTCTATCCACACTATGATGGGGATGCTTCCCTCCCATTTAAATGCCCCTGTGCCTTTCCCAGAACTGCACTTTTGTTGTCATTAAACTTTCAAACCACTTAGAGATAGATAAGATACATCAAAGAACTCTATGTGAGGACCTTTGGTCCCATGCAATGGAAAGTTACTATTTGCAACCCGGTCCTACAGTGGAAAATCTCATATGCTACGGTGGTGATGTAAACAAAGTGGATCCTAATGGATGGAGTGTTAGGGCTTCTCGTTGATCCACAAGATGCAAGATAGACTCTTTGTTTCAGCCCATCCATGCAGAGGAGCCACCGAGCCAGACAGAAGGTCAGACATGCATACAAGTGACATCTGGCTGTCTATCAGCACATTTCAGTATAGCATACAGCACATGTAGCCATTACAGCAGCTAGTCACACATTTAATTCATGCGTGGCATATCACATTGCACTTCTGTCCGGCATGCCAAACAGAATATTGGGATTTGTCTCGTTATCTTACAGAATGTTAATTTAACTTTTGATGATTTAGTTTTTGGAAATTGTTGTGTTGTGTACATTATGTAGGGCGAGTCTAGGTTCGGTATTAAGGTTTCTATATGGCTGTGTTAACCAAGGATATTTCTCAGGAGAAAACAATGAGAAACATAACTTTGAGATTCAACAATATTTAAGCCATTTCCGGGATCTCCTTTATAACCCATCAGAGGTTCCATCTGAGACATACCAAGTCTATTTCCCAGGAGAAAACAATGGAAACAGGAGCCATAAGCTTGCATCTCCTTTTTTCCCTTAACATTGATCGAATTTATGTCTTAACAAACAAAAGAGCAAGAGATGACTCTCACCCTTGCCTTCTGCTTTCCTCTGGGCAGAGATAAACGAAATCAAAGAAACAACTAACCACCCTATAGGAAAAAATAACTGTAACTACAGTACTTTATCACTCTTTTTGCAGCTCACACAGGCCAATCAGCAAATCTTCATGGATTTTGCTACATTTATGTGTCAGGTTAATGTATTTTTAATTTATACTCGGTTTTTTAGATGCTAGCCGACCTACAGTACAAACTCACAATGAAATGCGATCACCACAAGAGCGATTAATGACTAACAATAAATTGGGTTTATGGAAAAAACCTTAAATGTACAGCAAACGTGCACAGGGCCCCCAGGAATAAGCACAGCATCTGGTGCTAAGTTGACTGTATATTAAATTTGTAGAAGCAACTGACACATGCATGTCAAACGTTGTGCCAAAGGTTTACTCCACCTTTGACAGTGCTTTCATGACCACAGCTCCTCTGAGCTTGACTGTCATTGTCAACTAAAGACATGCGCACTGGAAGTGAATGCTGTTCGCTTCTCATATATTGAGCTCTCAGATATAGATACACACAGATATTTCTACCTGGCTTACATAGTATCTCGCTCACTGCGCTGACAATAAATTCACTATGCTTTAGCTGACAGTTTGGCAACATTAGGGATAAGGGATGCTCCCTCACAGGATGCGATACACAGCTCCAAAAACACACTGTATGCACACCATCATGTCTGACAGCAGATAGTGTCTCAGATAATGTCTCAGATTAATGTCAAATTGGCCCCTTTTCAATGTCTAGTCATGCATGTAGGCCATGGTTCTCCTGTTGCTTTGTGTGAATGCTAAGTTGAAAACCACTGCGGTGCTGGCATAGACTCAGCACTGGCATGTGAACTATGTAAGAGTACCTAAATATATCCTGTCTCCTGGCTTGATTTTCTAAACCAAAGTGACGAGAAGAGAGATAGAAGAGAGAACATTAGACAGAAGAAGAAAGGACGATAATGATAATCTTTATTGTCCCAAAGAATACCTGTCTTCACAAATGTTCAAACACCCACATCAATAACAAGTTTAACAACAAAATAGCACATAAGACCAAAAATATACAAAAACAAGTCCTATGGGTTAAGGTTTAAAAAGGGATACAGAGGATGATCAGCGCCATTTTAAAACTGAAAATGATAGCCGTGTGACAGCCTTATTGTTCATTCCAGAAAGTCTAGTAGTGAGACAATGTTTTTAAGGATTGTATATGTTTTATTTCTTGTTTGCCCTGTATATTTTATTTTAAATGACCTTGGTGCACCTTGCTTTACCTTCTACCCTGTTTCTTCTGTATACCACATACTTTTCTTTTTTTCTTTCTTTACTTGTATGTTGTAAACTTAACTGCTGTGCTGCCTCTGGGCGACTGATTTACCCCCATGGGATAATAAATAATAATAAAACATTGTGGCTCCTGGGCTATCACCTGCATCTGCATTTAGTTATTTTCATTGACAAAATTGAGAAGAAAAAAAAAACACTCATGATGTTCGTTCAATCACCATCAGCAAAAAATCACAGCAGTGAATGTGACAGGGGTGGTCTACTGTTTTGTGATGCATGCTATGCTTAAACTCACTGAACTCTGTGTGTGTGTGTGTGTGTTGTGTGTGTGTGTGTGTGTGTTGTGTGTGTGTGTGTGTGTGTGTGTGTGTGTGGTGTGTGTTGTGTGTGTGTGTGTGTGTGTGTGTGTATATGTCAAATTTGGTACACATGTTCCACATCTCACACAGGGACTGCAGTACACCGGCATCGAGTCAGGTATACGGTTGTTCAGAAAGCACCACAAACGGCTCTGGTCTAGTCGGATCTGTTGCTCTGGACAGCCGAATCTCTGTATCTATCAGTACTTGTCCCTTTCATGCTCATTTGCTGTTGGCATCAATACAGTTCATGGCCATATATAATGTGGAGCTGACTGATTTGATTGTGCCTGATCATGATGACATGATGGCCAAATACCTGCATTTACTGTATATGGTTATGGCCGGTGGGTTATATTGATATGCATGTGACAATGTGGTCCGTCCGCATGCCCACCTGCCACCTCACTCCAAAGGCAGATTCTCAGTAGCAAGTGAAGTTCAGCATGGTACAATAGATGTGGCAAACAGTTGGAGAAAATGAATTGACATAACAACTCAACTTGGAGAAAAAGAGAGATAAAATATATGGCCTACTCTAAATGCACATATTACTCATTCTGTTCATATACTCAAAGAGACGTACATTATTGACAGACCAACACACATACCGGTCTCATTGGAGATGGTGTGCACCACTCAACCCTGCTGCAGGTTTCTGTGCTCTAGATCTGCTACATTAAGCTCCGTTTGACCACTGACCTCCACCCCACGGGGAAACCCAATCCTAGACGAGCCTCTGTTGAAGCCACCTGGGAAGGAACCTGGTTTCTCTGCATGACAAATCAAGCATCCTCTGCTCAGCGGAACGGGATCCTCCTTGGCAAATAGCAGTCCAGAAAAAGGTATACAGAAAATTTTACTCAAGTAAAAGTATCAATGCTGCAATGTATACTCAAGTAAACGTCAAAAAAAATGCGTAAACCAACGTCCCAAACAGATATACTGTAGGCATAGGCACAGGGGGGAATGCCCCCTTAAATGCCCTGACTGCCCCACTAGGTTATAATTTACTAGACTAGATGACCATAACTTGGTGTTGACAACAGGACCAGAAACTACCCAATGTCTTTACATCCATCATTTCAGTTTATTGCTACCCAATTTATAATGACAAAGGCTGACTGACAACCTATCATACTATGTCTATAATACTCACATACTTTCCAGATACCCAAACACACACAACCTCTAACTCCAAGAGCCACCCCCCACCCACCCACCACTCGAAGCACATACCACACACATACTGTACCACATTGTGCTAGCGTGCGATGCAGAGGGGGTGCGTGTGGACTTGGCTGTAGCATGAGTTTCAGCTCTTGGAGTGGTGATTTGATGAGCAATAACAGCCCCACTAGACAAAAGCTGTACAAGACTTCTATGTACCTTGTAAAAACAAAAGAGAAAAGCAATAAGCAAATAAAATGTCTAGTCACGCACCGTGCACAGCTTGAGGAGTACAAAGTGCTTGTGATGACCTCAGGGGTAAATTGTACGTATGTCAATGATGTGCATGGCTTTTGCAAAGTGTACGTTTGGCACACATGAGCGCGATTACTGCAGATGTGCATGGTATAATGTTTACATGCAATACATGTTGGTATGCATGTCTGTGTGCATGTACGTGTAATGATCTTGTTGGCACGGTAACGCAGAGTTTAGGCCCTTTCTGTGAGTTCTTGTGTGGTGACGGCCATTTAGGAAAAAGCGAGCAGCCTGCTGAGAGAAAAAGGTGCACAGGCCGTCTCTGCCAGATGCCACACTGGAAGCCTCAGCTCATGTTTAAGGAACTGTCAGAAACAAGATTACATTAATTCTATTATTGCCGTTGGGGTACCCCATAAAACAGTTTTTGGCAACCAAAAATTAAACGGCTGATAAAACCCATTGTATACATTAATGCCAGGGGACTATTAATGAGTGTACAAGCTTTATCAAATGAATTGTCAGAGATTGTTTGAGAAGAGAAGGCCTGCTGTCAGTGCTGTGAGATGTTTATAACGCATGTCATTGCATAAGGTTAGTAGCTTTAGTCCTCCCTGAGTAGGTCTGATAAATGAAAATGTTTTTGGACGACATTCAGGTCCTGAGATGGACTTATAGATATGGTAGAACTGGGTGTCCTCTTTTGCTCTTGACTTCCAACAGTGCTTTCCCACCAAGGATATTACACTTTTTAACTGTTCATTTGTTTTTCCTTTTTTATTTTTAAATTTAACCTTTTTTTTACCCTGTTTTTTAAGGTCATTGTTTTAACTTTAAGTTTAGTTTTTTCATTTATATGTCACTGTTATAGTTTAATGTCAGTAGTACCCTGGCGGGATTCAAAGATTATACTGAGATTATTTATGATACGATTCTTTATATACTGTGTATACTGTATATACACATATACATATATATACACTACACACACAGTGTGTGTGTGTGTGTGTGTGTGTGTGTGTGTGTGTGTGTGTGTGTGTGTGTGTGTGTGTGTGTGTGTGTGTGTGTGTGTGTGTGCGTGCGTGCGTGTGCGTGTGTGTGTGTGTGTGATGTTTTGATGTTTGAGGAACATCTGTGCAGGTGTTGTGATGACACAAAAGCAAATGACAAGCAAGTCTTAGTCCCAGATTCACAGCTTTTTTATATTATAACTGAGAGCCCCTGTTGATCCAACACAATAAAATGAAATGCAGTGCTGACAGTCATCAAGCGGTTGGCTATGCTACACATATACTAAAATTGTATAGAATAAGGTTGCAAATATAACCGGAAAAATGAGGTTTTCATGCAGGTGGCTGGTATAGCCTTTAGACTAGAGATAGTGAGTAGTTCAGTCAGCAAGGGAACTCAAGGAACCAACATGGATGCTTCAGGCATCTGGTAAGGCTTCCCCCAGGAGGAAGTTGCTAAAATAGTAGTAGATCTTTACTGTCATTATAACAAGTAGAACAAAACTTGCTCTGGAGAGACAAATCTGGAGCTTTCTGATGGGCCTGGAACTGTTGTCGCCACGACACGATTCTGGATAAGTGGTTGAAGATATAAAGATAGACGGACGGATGGACGGACGGACGGATGGATGGATGGATGGATGGATGGATGGATAGATGGATGGATGGATGGATGGATGGATATTTATTTCGTTTTTTTTTTTTTTTTAAATTGCACAGGTACTTTTTCTACTGCTGCTGTTCCTGCTTGTCTTGTTTGTGTTAAGTAGTATTTTATGTTCCTTAGACTGTTTGTACTAGCGGTTAAATGAAGTTTGTTGTACAGTGACAAGATGATCATTCATGGATGGATGGATATGATATTAATTGAACAGTCTAAGCCCATAATTTATTCTGACCTCTCTCTGAAAAGGTCTAGATGTCCTGACCCCATACCCAGTGTTTATCTCAACTGCTCAATTACAGTATAACACAAGATTACTGTTGACCTTCCACTTGACTAAATATAAGGCCTCCAACTCTGGCTTAAAATTTCAGAAAGTTGAATATACGTCAAATTAATTTATTATGGGTGTATATATGTGACTCTTGTCTGTATAGACTACAGCTGCAATGCAGCATACACAGCACTCCTTGTCTTAATACACAGATTAAATTATGCGTTTAACGAGTAACAACAGTGCACAAGTGACATTGATATACTATTAATCTCTCAAATACTGATCTTTTACACACAAACACATACAGCAGTATACACAAACAAAACATGGGCTACTAATGACATTTGTACGTAGTTATTGGGTTATCAATCAATCTTTGAATACCTAAATTCCCTCTTCCTTGGAATTGGATTAATTCGCTGCTGGATATTATAAATATTATGGCCAAACTGACTGTACAAGATAAGAAGTTTAAGTGTTATTACCCAGACTCATCTAGGTTTTGCAATAACATTATGACACTTAATTTGATTGTGTAATTTCAAATCAGTCTACAAAGAAATGCGAACTCGTCACAGGGCCTGATGTGGAATGAGGACATCAGACCCCGTGGAGTGTGAGAGGTTGGAGAGATGCTTGATGTTGCCAATGCCCCCCCCCCCCTTTTTTGGAGTGGCAGCCAAGGCTGTTAAAAAGGCAGTCACGAAAACAACTATAACACGAACCTGATACACAGAGCTGACTGAAATCACAAATATACCGGTGGGGGTATTATCACGCTATATCTGTGATTAAAAACTGTAGCTACAGTATATTTACAGTTCAGTTGCTAAGAAAGAGAAAGTCCTTTCAAAATTTTGATTTTGCTCATTATATGTCTGACCTGTTGACATTCTTGTGAACAAATTCTTAAACTGTTTTAGAACGCACCTTTTATGGTAATAAAATAACTAATACTAATGGTAGGGTTGGAGCTTGAGTGTGTGTGCATGCATGCACACGTGTGTGTGTGTGTGT
The DNA here is from genome assembly GCA_039105355.1 of Benthosema pterotum. Taxonomy (NCBI): domain Eukaryota; kingdom Metazoa; phylum Chordata; class Actinopteri; order Myctophiformes; family Myctophidae; genus Benthosema; species Benthosema pterotum. The sequence goes on along the minus strand of CM076966.1, from coordinate 21,144,990 downwards.
GTGTGTGTGTGTGTGTGTGTGTGTGTGTGGTGTGTGTGTGTGTGTGTGTGTGTGTGTGTGTGTGTGTGTGTGTGTGTGTGTGTGTGTGTGTGTAAAGTAGAAAAAATGTTTTGTGGCTATAAAACCTATAATGATAAGCTGTTAAACGGTATTTTCATGCACTAACCTATATTTATATAAATAATAAATACAGTATCGAAATTCCAACAGATGGGATACTGTAGGTGATTTTTGGAGATATTTTTACTGGTATATGTGTTAAGGTGTAGTACTAATAATACGGCAGTGCTCTTCCTTAGATTTACAAGGTTACTGCATGTGATATTGGCCTCTATGGTCACAGCAGATTCAGACGACTAGATTAGTAGAAACTAGTAGAGTACCAACTTGCGTATTTCGTATAAGTAGAGGGCAAGTCAAGGAGATAATACTCACCTAAACCAGCCAATCAGAATTCAATCAGCGAAGGAACCAATCACATTGGAAGTAATAGGCCTAATAGTTCTTTTTGAAGCGTTCCTAAGACTAGATCCACGGTTCCCAAACTTTCATGTTAAGGACCCCCCCCCCCCCCCCCCCCCCCCCACACACACACACACACACACTCACACACAAGATATAAGAGAAGATTTTTATGGCTCTAGCAGTGATTCTCAACCTGTTTACTTTCAACAATGCCCAATTTGACCAAATAATATCAGCAAAGTCCTTCCCCACACCCCCCAGATTCGGCCCAAACAAGGGACTAAGTAAAATTTGCCCTTATTCCACCAGGTGTGGACTACCAACAGTCATTAAGACATGCAAATATCCCTACTCCTCAAAAACTGCTCTCAAAGTGCACCTAGGCTACGGTCATCTGCAACTAAAATTGGACTAAAGTTGTCCATCAGTTTCCAGTCTTGTATTGAGTGCTTGTGCTCGAATACTGTAAATGTCCAAGCTGTTAATACAAATATCAATCAATCAATCAATGCATATTAGGACTCCCACTTGATGTAATTGCTGGTGTGTGTGTATATGGTCACAATAAGTAAATTAATATATGACAACTACTAATGTGTCTCACAGTAGTAGCTTTTTATTATTTTACATTTTTCTATATAATGTCTAATTTATATAGAAAAAACATTTCGAAATGTAAGATGTATAACTCAACTGGGGAGGTTTCGCATGTTTTCACACAATAATTGATATTCCAATTTTGGAAGGAACCAAAAAGAACTGAAGGTTCAACCCTGTGGAAACGAGGCCTCAGAGTTATAGAGACTCTGACCCTATATAAATATAGGGTCCATTTGGTTCCTAAATTATTTAGTAATGAACCCCCTGGAACTCCGTCAAGCACCCCTAGGGGGAACCACTAGACTACTAGATAAGACGGATGCAGGTGTACTATTTATCCATCCACCAGTTCATTTGATGCTATCAAACAGTGCCATCTATGGGCAAAACCGCGTGATTGTAACTCACCCCACCACCACACACACATCAGTCTAGCAGCACAACATTAGTCTAGGCTGGTGGTGACTTCTCCTAGGCTAGGCTGCAGCTTGGGGTACTTAGGAAGCAAGGAAGGAGGAGAACCATCGAGATGTCTGACATGGAAGATGATTTTATGTGCGACGATGAAGAGGACTACGATCTGGTAAACAATACTTACACATCGCTGGCCTTCTTTCATTTATTTGTTCACTTAAATGCAGAAGGAGGGAGTGCTGTCTCACACGTAGCACTCAGGCTAATGTGTGTGCCAGACCCAGAGCCATAGAGTATAGACACAGTTACGCAAACTCTCCGTCACGTCACGGGGCCAGTCCAATGGCGGCTCTTCTACATAGACTTCTATTGAGGATGGGGACAACAAATAGGGACACCTCCTGGTCTGGAACTAGGCAGAATGCAGTACAACATAAACATTGCAGAGCCTTTAGTTATGTACAATACAATACAATACACAAGTTATCTTGTGTTTCACACATTTGCGCCGTTTAAACGTATTTCCAACTACAGTTTATACTTAGTCAGGCAGCACTAACAGCGGTCGAGCGCTCATTTCCCTACCTCTCAATGTCGCAACTCTGACACTAGATACTGGCTCTGATGTATGCTAACTCGCTAACGGTAGATGTTGAAAGTAGAAGGACGTGTGATCATCAGGCTGACTGTCTGCAGGAGATACTAGATAGTACTGTAGCGTGCTAAACCGCCGTTCGGTTTATGCTGCAGAGCGGAGCACCTCCTGGAAGTTCAACATGCTGAGTGTTTTGTATTTATTGGGAAATTTCATTATTATTAACCACCCCGTTGGCTAACTGGGGCCAGGCTAGGCCTAGCTGTGTTTATGAGCAACAAACATACTAGCCAGTAGCCGGCTAATGGTAGCTGCCAACACTCACTGAGTGAACATCATGTTGGCAGATGTCAAATTGATAAGGAAACTGTCACTGTGTGCGTGTGTTTCCCTTTTGACCTCCTTTATGATTTCCTGTTTTTGGCTAGATACTGTAGAAGTGTATATTTGCGCGTCTCTAAATATTGAGATGAATTGAACAAGCTGAACTCTCTTGTAAACAAGTCCAATGCTTTATTGGTGTCGTCCACTCGGTTTTTGTATTGGGTGGTGCTTGAAAATAAATGTACTGTAATTCTGCAGAGAGAGAGAGAGAGAGTCTGCGTGTGCGTGATAGAGAGAAAACTTCAGTTCTAAACTAGCTAACTTTGTGTTATGTGTGAATTTAGGAATACTCAGAGGACAGCAATTCTGAGCCCAATGTGGACCTAGAGAACCAGTACTATAATTCCAAAGCACTCAAGGAGGACGATCCCAAAGGAGCACTCAGCAGTTTTCAAAAGGTATACTGTAACTGTTATCATTACCATTTGTTCCGAAGATACAGTAAGCACCACTCTTCCTAATAACAGTTTGCACACTGTCATTATAAAGAGGACTTCACCAACTCAAGATATATTTGCAGTCTGCAGATGTTTATGCTGGCTTATGACTTTGTTGTTGTGCCCATAGGTGTTGGAACTAGAAGGAGAAAAAGGAGAATGGGGATTCAAAGCACTGAAACAGATGATCAAAATCAATTTCAAGCTGGTATGCTGCAGAATAATACACCCCATTTCCTGCTGGTGACTGCACGATCCAATCCCGACAATCATTGCAATTTCTTTGTGCCTCAACCTTGCAGACCAACTTTCCAGAGATGATGAACAGATACAAGCAACTGCTGACATATATCAGAAGTGCTGTTACCAGGAACTACTCGGAGAAGTCCATCAACTCTATTTTGGACTACATCTCCACCTCCAAACAGGTACAAAATGATTAATAAAAAAAAAAAGTCTTGTTAAACCATGTTTAGAATGCCTGTATGTTTTATCATGTATTTTTTATCATTAGATGGACCTACTACAGGAGTTCTATGAAACTACTCTGGAGGCTTTGAAAGATGCAAAGAATGACAGATTATGGTTTAAAACGAACACAAAGGTATGTTAAATGTGACTGCGCCCTGTATTATTTGGGTAAACTGGTGTATTTTTTATTTTATTTTTTAATTTTTACAACTATTGTCTGCCATTGCTCTGTAGTTGGGAAAACTGTACTTGGAGAGGGAGGAGTATGGAAAACTACAGAAGATACTCAGACAACTGCACCAGTCATGTCAGGTAAATACACACTTTATTAATTTAAGCCATTAACTTATACTGTATACCGTACTATACAGTATTAAACTGTATTATTGGTAGTAGTATTATAGCTACATATTTACAAATTATACTAATACATGGCTCAGATTTCTATACTGTTTTTCTAAGCAGACATGGTCCCTTTACACTAGACTTAAGGTTTCTGACAGTATGTGTGTTGAATGTAGACAGATGATGGAGAGGATGACCTGAAGAAAGGCACACAGCTCCTAGAGATATACGCTCTGGAGATCCAGATGTACACTGCACAGAAGAATAACAAGAAACTGAAGGCGCTGTATGAGCAGTCTCTTCACATCAAGTCAGCGATCCCTCACCCACTCATCATGGGAGTCATAAGAGGTAGAATGGTTCTCCATACAGTATATTGTCCTGTATGATTGGATGACAAACCATGCTATACAACTTAAGTGTATGAGTTTGTCAGAGTCTCTTATTGGCTGAAAGCACTACTTCCTTTGGGTTTCTTATGATTTCATTTCCTGTTCTTAAGACATTTCTGTGTGCTGAGTACAGGGCACACATGCTACAATGCTATAGTGGTATTATTGTACCAATTTGCATTGTGGAGGAAAAAGAAGCTGTGTTGCTAGCTAGGCCAAAGACTTGGACTACTTGCGCGCAACATGTATGTTTGCACTCTACCGAGTGCTGATCTAGTTCAGGTTTCAACGCTTCACCTCAGTTTCCTGGAAAAGTCTTCATAATTACTTGCTTTGTCAGAAAGTGTCGTTCCAAGAGCAGACTTTTCACTTTCTTTGCCTTCGCTGCAGTTATGACAGATGCATTTTCCATTCAAGAGTATATTCCTATCCTGGGTGGAAGTGTCTCTTCCCAAATTCATTCTACATTCTAAGTACCCCCTACCGACACCTTCAAGAGATAATTACTAATGACACTACTTACAGTATAAAGGGCCATGCCCTACTTGTGCATGAGCAGAGGGCAAGTACCCCGACACACTCCAGAAGATAATGGGGACTTTAAGCTGCACGACGGCAAGTCTCTACTACGGCAACAGGAAGTTGATTCATACTTGATAGATAAACCTGCTTGCCATAGCAGCCATTTCTACTACAGTAGAACCTACACTACGATTGCATTATGGCAGCCGTACTTCCTGTAAGGGGTGTCCTTCTGAAAATACAGCAGCGTATAGAGCAAATACTCATGACAATACTTGAGCATATCTTAATTACATCCCTGTTAGATCATCAACTAAATCAGCTAATCCAATTTTCAAAAAGCGGTCCACCGACCGACCGCGTGTGACCACACAAGTCTGTAAATTACATTAGGAGAGACTCTTGATGCTAACCAGCACCAATGGCCGTAGTATCAGAAACCTTATTTGATTCACAAGATGACCTGGGTTGCATTTTCCACCCAACATCAAATAATGTCTTGATTACAACATTACTTAAACAGCCAATCAGTTTTTTAAAAGCGACTGACCACAACTGAAAGCTACTTGCGCTCGCTCTGCTTACAGAAAAGCCTAGTTGCACTTGATCAGTCAAGGCTAGTGCAGCATGGTGTTCTGAATTGCAGACCAGTAAGATAGGTCGAGTAAACCTTTCCCTCTGTCCCTATGTTTACGACTAGTGACACGTCACGCCAACATATGTGGCCGTCTCCATTTATGAAGATCACAATATTGATTTCATGACATCAAAATCTATATAGCCGTAGATTGTAAAATCTTTAGCTATGATGACTGCCTATATGGAGTCGAGCAGCAACTCTACATTTGATCTCAAACCCTTAGATCCCAATATATGGAGCTGAGCTATTCTGACATTTCCATATGTTCATCCTTCCCCGCTCGTTCTTTCTCTTTGACTCCCTTTTGACTGATGGTCAAGACACTGCATCCACTGGTCAATGATCTGACCTGTTCTGACATTCCATATGTTTATCTGACCTCATCAAACCTTGTACACTCAAGATACGCTTCATATATGGCCAGAATTTATTACATTATGTTGATCTGACACCCCAAGAGAAAGCACTAGCGCTCACCCAACAGTCTGCCGTCACCCAGGTGGATGCGTGCATGCGACCTCGCCCTTTACGGTGTCTTAGTGTTATTCTGCTACAAGCTCAAATACTTCTAGTAAACATTTGTATAATGTCTTTTGTGGTACTGTGTGATATCAGTATCCTGTAGTTGTTGAACAAACTGTTGTTTTTGTCACAGAATGTGGAGGGAAGATGCACCTAAGGGAAGGTGAGTTTGAGAAGGCTCACACAGACTTTTTTGAGGCCTTTAAAAACTATGACGAGTCGGGGAGCCCAAGAAGAACCACTTGCCTCAAGTACCTGGTCCTTGCCAACATGCTGATGAAATCAGGAATCAACCCCTTTGACTCACAGGAGGTATGTACTGTAAACAGTAGACACTTGAGTTTGGAAACAAAACAATCTTCTGCATTTTGAGATTGCTTGGGAATACTGACTAACTTTCTCACTCTTCTGTCAAAGGCCAAACCATATAAGAATGACCCAGAGATCCTAGCAATGACAAATTTAGTAAGGTAAGTTACAAGTGTGTGTGTGTTTACGGTTTAAATGATTATGATGATCAATGGGACCTTCATTATTGTGTGACTAGTAGTTCAGCATCTTGTATCACTTCAGTGGCTGCTTCTTGTCCACAGATTCCACTTTCAACACTCTGATGTCCATATGCACCATATACCGTAGTTCAGGTTCCAAGTGGTTGATGTCGTCTCCAGTAGTTTTTCTGTACTTCATTTTGTGTAATGCATTGGGTTTAAAAGTACAGGATGACAGTGTAGCCAATAGGAAGAGAGATAGAGAAGAATGCAGGCAAAAAGAAAGAAAGGATTACATCTCCGTTTGTAATTGGAGATGTAGTCTTTGTCATTTTTTTAGGCCTGGGAATTTTAGTCTAGTAGACGGCCCTCTATTTTCAAACTCTTTGGATAAATGAGTACCTTTCATCGTCAGTTGATAATTCATATCATATGAGTAAAATCACCAGACTCGGTTGTTTACTTTAGGGACATAGTTCTTACATGACGCGATGTTGAAAACATGTATGGGATTTAGAATGGGGAAAACAACTCTGTAACCCAGAGGGGTGATGTCAGACTTTGTTACCCTATTACTGTCGGCCAGAGCTGCTGCTCGCTCGTTTCTCTTCTCGTGCTCTGATTTGTTCAAGCTTAACAGCCAAACGGAGAGCTCTCTCCTCGTCTAACCTTGCATATTCAGGCTTTCTGCAACTGTGGGAAAAGCCTTGTTTCCAATACAGTTTAATCAGTACCAGAGCCTCTGAGCCTGCCTAAAACTCCTTTTTAAACTTTTATAAATGTATTTATTTTTGCCATTTCCACCCACACATGTATGCGTGCGCACACACACACACACACACACACACATTGCTCGCATATCCACTGATTTGTTCTATATACAGTATATTTGTGAATTTTGCTAATTTACTTTACTGACGTACCAACTTAAAATCAACAGTTCAAATACCCTGCAATACTATAGTATTGCTGATGTAATTATGTTTACAAACCACAAACATGTATGCGGCTTGGCAAGAGTATTCCGGGGAAAGCGGGAAGCGAAATTAGCTGGAGGCCGCTTTAAGTAAAAAAAAAACAGGCATTGTCTGCAATTGCTTAATTTCCTTGCATGCATTTTTAGCTTTATTGTTTTTAATTATATAAACACGAATGAGAACACACAACTAAAAACTGGAGAAGAATAGGTGTTTACATAGTTGAGTTGAATTTGGAAATGTTGTGTGGAAACTTGTACGGAACTTGAACTTGTACAGTTTGTTGTGGGTTGTGAGAACACAGTGTATATAGACTGTAAAAATATGACACTTTTTTTGTACTCCCAGCGCCTACCAGAATAATGACATCACTGAATTTGAGAAAATCTTAAAAACAAATCACAGTAACATAATGGATGACCCTTTCATCAGAGAGCACATAGAGGGTGAGTGGTGAACGTGACTTCATGCCATCCATATTGATGATGATCATAGTGTGTGTGTTACTAAAACTAATTCATCATATCTTGTTTTTCAGAACTCCTCCGGAACATTAGAACCCAAGTACTTATCAAACTCATCAAACCATACACAAGAATACACATCCCATTCATCTCCAAGGTGAGCCTAGAAGACTTAACCTCAAGGCCCTGAGACTGAAAGTGCCATTGACACCAGCAAGTTTGGTGTTCATGTCTATTTAATCCAAACTAGTTTCAAAACTAGTCAGTTTGCAGTGTTTTCTTACTTTACTTGGGGACCCATTTTTGTTTTACTTATTATTTTACATAAGAAGTTTTGTATTATGAAATGATATTAATTATTTACTGACATGCATTGTTTTTGTCCCTGCTGTTTCAGGAGCTAAATATTGATGTATGCGATGTGGAGAGTTTGTTGGTGCAGTGCATATTGGACAAGTAGGTTGCTACACTCACAAGTCCACTGTGAAGCTCATAAAAAAACAACAACTTCAGGTTCACTTAACCTAAATAGTGTCAGTTCCTCATAGTGTTTGCCCCTTGGTCTACAGTCAACTCAGGAGGCATGAGTCGGCACTTTTGTATAGATTTTCTTGTTTAATTGGTGGCTTTAGTATGTAGGATCTGGAGTGATTATCTATCCACATTATTCTACCGTATTAGATTTGGGATGTTATGGTAACAGCAATTAGATCATTGTTATGGCAAACACACAGTGGCATTGTTTAATAGGATTTGATGGCTGTAAGGGTGAATAAAAGGGTCACCTATGTAAACAAAAAATGTGACAATTACGAAATGGTGGGAGGTTAACTGTATAAGAGTAATTCACAGTTTCAGGACTGATTTCACCAAGTATTATTTATATTTATTTTACCTTTTTACAATACCTGTTCTATGCTAGCAATTACCTGCCAGTTCTCAGATTGGATGCAGCTTAATTGTTTGTAGAAGTGCTTGCTTCTAATGTGCAGCTTTTTCTTCCAAAGTGAGGAACTGTAATTGATGCACCAGGGTTTGGGTCTCTGATCGGTTATGAACGAGGGTTGCTACACTAATGTTTTTGTATTCGATTACACAACCAATGGAAAATTAACTCCATAAATAGCCAAAACATCTCCAGAGCAAATGATTGTGAGATATAAAATCCATTTAGAAAGCATAAGTCATCCACATAGTCTTTATTTAAATAAGATACAGGAATCTAGCAATATTACATATCAATCAGACGACAGAAAATACTCAACAACTAAAATAAATAAGATTAATCAATGGATTAAAACCATTTCATCAAACCATTTCCTTGAATCGACCCAAGGAAGTCACTGATCTGAGATGGAGCACATACAGAGGCTCCTGCTTTGCCTGGGTTAGGGTTAGCTGTGTCAGCAAAGCTAAGCAGACATTCCAAAACAAAAGTGTTACTAATGTTACATGTTGGAAAGCATGCCCGAGTTTGTGCTGTTTGTCAGACCTTGTCGACTTCTGCCCTGAGCACTGACCTAATGTTCTGATATGATAATTATCATGTTGGTTGGATTGGTGGTTCTGGACAACCAAATCTCCTTATACACGTTTGTGTGTGTGGTGTGTGTGTGTGTGTGTGTGTAATGTCATGTCATGTCAGTTGCACAACATAACTGATCAGTGATACGGTGGGTGTGTCCAAAGCTTTTGCCATACACTGCATTGTTGAATCTATAAATAATGATGCATGCTGCAGTTAACTATGGACAACCACCAACATTCACAAGTGTACATATTTTAAGTAAATGCCCCTCCCTAATGACAATGTGAACATTGTAGACACATGCCACTAAACCATTTATCTTAGACTGCAAGACTGCACTTGTTTTACATGAACACATGATGTAGTATGTCATTTCTTGGCAGCCAGTTCATATATGGAGCTACAGGAATTATCCATTAAATTAATTCTAGTATTAAAACCAGAAATGCATCTATTAATCCCACAGATTATTTTTATACTTAGTCCATTGTCATAACAAGCCATAAGCGCTACGCAAACGGCTTGCAGAACTGAAAATTCATGAACATTTTTGCAAATGCATTTTTAAGTCAAACGGTTTTAAGTGAAAAGGTTTTGAACACCACTGATAGAGCAACCTTGTTTTTTTTGTTTTTTTTTTTTTGTTTTGTTTTTTTTAGAAAACTTGTAGAATTTTCTTTCAGAACTCCTCTTTTCTGATGACTCCTCTCCTTTCTGTTCTTTGATGCAGTACAATCCATGGACGCATCGATCAGGTTAACCAGCTACTAGAACTGGACTATCAGAAGAGAGGAGGAGCTCGCTACACTGCTTTAGACAAATGGACAAACCAACTGAACTCACTCAACCAAGCTATTGTCAGCAAACTCACATGATAGATATTGAAAATAGATGTGGGGAAATGGCATGTTTGAATGCATCCATACAAATATATTGCTGTGCTTCTCCATATAGATCTTAAGAGACATGTGGCACAGAAAAAAAAAAACACCCATTGAGAAAAATCTTTTAAAAGTTTGTTGTTTTGTCTGAACAGAAGAAAACGTTCTGTTCATGCTGTAGCAGATTTGGAAAATATGTTTCATATACAGCAGCACCCAGTTTCTTCAGTTGTTTTTTGGGGAACAAAATTCCAAACTGCGTATTAAATATTTTACAGAGTATTTGATGTACATTGTTAATTTGTTGGTAATAAACACAACTGCTCCAGCACAGATGTCTTGATTAGCCACAGTGTTTGAACTGGTGATGCATTGTATGATGGATTCCAAATGTTGTCCACTTTAGGTTGGTTGGGACTTGGGAGTGGGACACTAATAAAACAGTATTTGAATGTATGCATAATGAATATGCAACAGTCTTTTATCTGCAGTTATGCTACAGTATATACAATTAAGGTATACTTACTTTGCGCACCTCCTTTGTTCTATCATGACATCTGTATGTTTATCACCAACCACTATAGTAGAAAGCATTAACTGCTTGCTTGCATGTTGCTGGGGTCCTTGAGCTGATAAAATCAAATGCAGGGATCAGTTACCCAATGAAAATCAAACAGGGTTCTTTCTTGGGGTTTAACAAGTTGAAATGGAATTACCAACAACCTGGTAATTCCATTTATGTAGTACAGTGGTTGGCTCACAAATCTTTTCATGTTAAGGATCCCCAAATTGACACTAATCAGCCTGTGAACCCCCTATTTTGTTACCCTCATAGGCTAAATGGCTATGTCATTTTTGGTGAAATTGATAACAACAAAAGACACATTATCTAGCAAATCTATTCTAGAAATCTCAATTTCCCCAAAAAATGACTTGGGCATTTATCCTATGAGGCTAACGATTTGATGACATGCAAGGGGCCACCATAAAGGAAAATTTGTACGGCTCTAGCAGTGATTCTGAACTATATTAATTTCAAGTTCCCCCAGTTTAATATGCATTAGGTTATGAGCCATTTCTATGTCTTTATATGGTAAAATCAATGTTAATTGAGAGTCTACAAATGAAGTAATGGATGCATGTTCCATTTGTACACTCAGGTAGGCCTATGGTCCACGCCACTGATACGCCTATTTGAGTGACCACATCAAGCACAAAGTGGATACTGGCAAATACTGCAGCATGGTCATGCTGGAACCACTTCATGCTGGTTAACAAGCTAAAAGCAATTGGTTTTGATAGCACATCAGTGAGCTGGATATCCTACCAAATGGTAGAAATGAATGGAACACTACCCACCCAGTGAACTACGGTGTTCTGCAAGGACGAATCTACTGTTCCTAAACGACATGCCATCAGCTTGTGAATGCAACTTGTTCCTGTTTGCAGATGACAGCACTGCTGGTCTCAGAAAGGAAAAAAACTAGGGTGAATTGGCCCTCATGCTCTGAACTCTGTAGACTGCATCTGTCTCGCTGATAAAGTATCTTTACACCTGGGAAGAACGGAATCCATTCGGTTCAAATAGTAATCTCAGTAAGTCTCAGTAAGTAAGAGTGGAGAACAATATCACCTGAAAAGACAAAATTACGGTTCCATCCTGGAGGTAAATCTTTCTGGTGGTAAAATAGCCACCAATGTAATCAGAAAAGTGAACCAAAGAACAAAATTCCTATACAGGATCTTCTCGTCACTCGTCAACAAAAACACCTTGAAGATCCTAACAAGAGCCCTCATACAAAGTTTCCTCAACTATGCCTGCCCTGAGGGCCCTGGACTTCAAAGGCCTTAAAAACACACTCCGGACCTCCCAAAACAAACCTCACTCCCTGAACCCACATCACCACTGCCCACTTTGCAGGCTGGAATGGCTTAACATTGACAACATACAGTAGCACAGGATCTTGTAATCAGTCTAGTCCACACCACTGCCCATATACAGTAGCTTTCTAAATAAGTCCAATCCCACAACATTGCCAGAGAGAGTTCAACAAACCATGTGCCACCCAAATTTGGCACAAACAAGGGACTAAATTAAATTTGCCCTCATGCCCCAAAATGTAGAACACCCTACCAGCATTATTACTTGCAAATAAAATCTGATTTCCCTCCACACACCCCTTTTCCCCTCATTGTGTTTTTTTCCTTTCCCTTTTACCTCCACTATGAATTCCTGCTTTTGGCTATACAGAAGTGAATATTAGTATATCTCGAAATGTTTTGATGATATTAACATATTGTAAAGTAGAATATTTTTTATGCAGCCTTGAGTTGTGCTTCAAACTGCCTTGTGGGCCATTTCTCAAACTGTTGATGCAATTTCAATCAGTCAAAACCAGACCCATATGTGTCCTCCCGAGTCCACTTGGTTCCTATTAACTTTCTATCATTTTCCTGGGGACCCTTGCCCTGAGGGTCCCAGGACCCCACTTTTGGAACCACACCACTGACTGACGTAGTGCACTTATGTATAGACCGTAATCTCGCGTAGCCAGAGGCTGGATGGCGAGATTCCATTGACAGCGGCTGAAGTGCACCACAGCACAACACAGCGCTGTTCATGTCAAAGAGCAGAGCAGCAGCAGCAGCAGCAGCAGCAACACCGTGCAGTGAAGAGAGAGAGAGGAACTGACTGTCTGGGAGTCCGACTGAGAGGGGCACGGTTATCGTTCCATATTTACAATGAAGAGAATAAAAGAGAAAACCGTCTCCTGACGTTCACGCTAGCTGTGTGCTCAATGAGGCTCTACGCTGGCATCAGTGACTGTCATGGATGCAAGTGACAACAACAAGGTAAGGCTTTTTCGTCTGGAGGATCAGTTCAGTGTTTTATTATTAAAGGGGTGGCTGGCGTAATGTTGGTAGCGTTAGCTTGTGTGTGAGGGTCTGCTACTGGTTGTTGTGAACACTGAACAGGGCCCAAAACAGACTTATTTCTTAATAAAGCATGTACTCCCTTTTTACTTTTGATGCGAGGTATTTTCATTTTAGTGGATGAATGGGTGGCAGTGGGGTGACACTCGGGTGGGCCGTGTCTTTATGGCTGTCACTGACAATAACAACCCAATCAGCTAGCTGGCTAACTCCATAGCCGACTTGTTTAAGGCTAGCATCGAAGCTAACCTAAAAGGAAAAACGGCTAGCCTGCCTGTAAAAACATGTATTTTTCTACTGTCTGCGACGTGACCTGTGGAGGTTTCAGTTATGCTGCACGGCAATGACAGGATACGGCTCACGAAATGGCATGGCATGGTTGTTTTAACTTTATATTTAGTTAAAACTGGACGTGAACGGCTTTAGCTTTCCCCACAGCCTTACAGGCAGAGTTAACGAAAACTCCGTTCACTTCATGGGGCCAGTCCAATGGAGGCTCTCCTACATCGATTCTATTATGATGAGAATGGGGACAACACATGGGGAGTAGATTGTGTTTGTCCCTCTTTCGGGCTATACAAGAACAGCGCTCGAGCGCTGCGTTTCTGCCCCCTTGATGTCGCAACTCTTCTACTTGGTGGTTCTTAGCTCTTCCAGCTAGATGGGGTTTAAGTTGCTACTGTCACTCTGTCAGTGAGTCCATCCCAGCTGTCATCTGACGGCGCTTGTCCGTCACAACTACAGTAACAGGGCGCGTGACAGTGGAACGAGGCAAGCGCGTGTGTGTGTGTGGGGGGGGGGGGGGGGGCTTTGAAGTTACTGATACTGATGGAGAACTGAATAGTGCCAACTTAGTTTCGTGGACATTCTGTAGTTTGTGTAGAAGAATTTCTGGTCCTCCTGCATTGATAGCATTCCAATGACATGTCGTTCCTCCTGCTGGCTCCTGTGCAGGCTAACGCAACTATAGCAGGGTTTTCAGCAGATTTTGACACAGGGACAACCAGATTGCTGACTAAGAGCAACCTAGGGACCACTATTGTGTCAGCAGCGTGAGCCCATCAGAAACTCACCCCACACAGTGTTTGTCTAGTTCATGCAACATTATATCATTTAAAAAGTGAGCAATTACTATGGAATTACTATGGAAGCTAGGCTGAACGTGTCTGTGTGTGCATCACATAGACACTCATGCCCAGAACTTTACACATTGGCAGACTCCATATTTCGGTATACTCCATATATTGTCCTAACTTACTGAGGTTTAGTGATAGATTTACTGAGGTTAAGTTTAGGAATAGTTTTACTGAGGTTAAGGTTGTAGGTGCAGGTGTTTAACAATAATGTAACATAAAAGCATAAAATTGGTTACATTTTACACTCTCAAGAGTCTATTTAGTGAACAACATAATTTACCTGAATCCCTCAAGGACCACTGATGGCCACTGGTTGAAATCCACTACACTATAGCACTCTTTGCCTTCAGTTGTGTTTCCACGGCTGGATTTATACAATGTTTCCTTGATTGGGTTCATGACAAATGTTTCATTTCCTTTAATGGGTTTATGACGTATTGGATTGGCATGTCGCACAATGCGTTCCCAAGTTCACACAAGATTGTGTCTCCAGGAAGCAGTAAAACCTGTCTCCTCCTATGGCGTAAGGTCTTGTGATATTGTTAATAACACGATGGCCTGAATTAATTAACATGCAACCTTTTCTCGTTTGTGTAGTCGATTTGCCTCTGCCCATCCATGGAATTCCTGATACCGTCGATAACAAAGTGAATGTCAAAAGGCTTGAGAAAACAAAGCTTTGTGAGGTCAGTAGCCCTCGGGCTACCCATCTCTACTTCTGTATGCATAACCAGTGGCTGCACAACGCATCTGGGTGTGACCTCAATGCCTTTTCCCTTTCCACAATCAAAGCCATTCACACACACACACACACACACACACACACACACACACACACACACACACACACACACACACACACACACACACACACACACACACACACACACACACACACACACACAATCTAAGTTTGATTCTAGCTTCACCACTGGCTGTGAATAGAGCATTAATCAACGGTTGCCTTGATTGACTCTATTAATGGCTACCTCCTGGGATATGCTTTTATTAGTGTGCTTCAGAAGATCTAGCTGATGCTGATTGATTGAAATAAGTATTAACAGTTTGGAGAATTACAGCACATTTCAAGTAACTATGTGAGCAAGGCCTGAGCACTCCTTGTGTAGTTAGCTTATGCTCCCTGCTCCTTTATCCCCACAGATCTAATCCTGTAACAAAGCCCTATCAGATAAACAATCATAGACTAGAACCTCAAAGTACCTCGTCAACTAATCGTGATCCACTGCCCTTTTTTATTTCAACTGTTATCTTTCTCTCCATTTCTGCTGAACTGGCAGAACTATCTCTGTCTGCCACAGCTCTGTGTGGATGGGTCGTGATCATTTAGGTTAGGCTAGGGAAAAGGACCGCCCACAGTTGGTAGCAAAGGGAAACAATGGTCATCTGTGTGACAACTGCTGGCTGTACTGATGCTTGATTCATGCATCCCAACCTCTGTTTCAGAGAATGGAAGGAGCGTCTTTGTGCTCTGAACCCTGTCAACCTTTCCTCATCCTCCCCTCTACATTGCAGATGAGGGTTGGATGTGTCCTCTCAGCCAGAGCTGCCACCCTGGTCTGGCCCTGAATGAGAGCTAGACCAATTTTGATTGTTTTTTTTTTTTTTTTGTTTTTTTTTAATTTCACAGCGGGGGCGGATCTAGGCATTGGTATGGGGGGGCAATGCCCATTCTGCTCCACCAAACACCATGGCATGCAATACAACTGAAGATATTTCAAATTAAAGTGCCTATATTTAAAATAATTTGAAACACTACTACTGCTACTAACAACAATCGTCGCACCACTAAACCAACAGCATTTCGTCATTGAAAACCGAAAACTCTCTGAGTCAGACCTTTAGCTTTATGCATGCTGCATGTCTGTTGCAACTTCAACAACAACTGATGTTATTATTGATGTTTATACTTGACTAATATCGCTTTGCGCCACAGGCGATGAAGCCACCCCCATGTCATTTGCCCCCCCCCCCCAATTGGGAAATGTTATATCCGCCCCTGTTTCACAGTATGTAGGATGAGTATGTTTCAAACCATGAATGGCACCATAATGGCAAATGAGGATCAGGGCAGGGTTGATATCTTTAGCAGACGTCTGCACAGGACACAGCCTGCCATCAATCTCCTGCCTCTGTCACAACATGATCCAAAATCAGCTGGCACAAATCCTAACTAACTTCTTTGGTAGGATTGACCAAGAACCATGGCCCTATAACTGGATGTACTGTAACATTTGATATGATGAGTTTGTTGGGTGCAGCATGTGGCCTAGTACTGCCTGAGAGGCTAACTTCAGGTGACGAAGGTCAAAGTCCCATAACAGAGAAGGCTGGTCAAACCAGACAACTTGAGGACCTGGCAGTAAAACGAATACCAGAGTGTTCGGCCCTGCACCCGCAACGTTCTGCCCCAATCAACTAATTTGAAGTACCTTTAAATTTGTTAAAGCAACATGAAATGAATTGGGTTTTTTATGCATCACAGGGTAATGGCAAGTTAGCCTTGCCTAACCTGAAATGATTTTGCCCCTGGGGGGCGGGATGCCGTTTGAATTTGGATGGCAGATAAGCTGATCTGATTTGATCTCACCAACGTGTCGTCATCCCCGGCTCCTCCCCCGCCCCTCCACTGCTGTGCTACGTCACATCATTTGGAGCAACGCCCACCCCGAAAGTTTGACTCCCCCTTCTAGGCCTTTGTGGGAAACTAATTAATCCAGGTTTTACGTTTTTGCGCAACACAGACGGAAATGAAAGCCTGGGTGTCAAGGCAAGCAAGTTAGGTGCCGACTTTTAATTTATTATTAAAAAAAAAAAAAAAAAAAAAAAAAAAAACAGGTTGGGCCAACTGCCAAGTGATCTTTGTGATCATGGGCCGAGCCTACCTGTTACCTGTAAAACTTCTAGTGAATTGCAATGTTTTTAGGTACACAAACTCAATCCATGTATTAAAACATTTACAATAGCTGGTTTAATTTATTTTAATCCCTATATTTGGCCTGTACAAGACACAATTCTCATGCCTCCAAGTAGTTGAATGTTCAAAAGATGTTTACGTGGCTTATCTGGCTAACTAGATTTTCATTAGCCTTTATCTTATTTTTTCCAGGTAGAAGCCCAGCCAGTTCTGGCCTCTGTAGCCTGTCTGCTCACTCTCTGCTGACCTACTGATGTTTTACTAGACTAGAGACCCACAAAACCAGACAGACTAGTCTAAGACCATTCCTTAACATAGCTTGCAAAAATGTCAGACAGTTTTGACCAGATGGTAAATTTGATTAATGGGTTTACACAGTAACAGGTCATGTATTTAGGTGTGTTGAAGTGTGTTGATGTTTACATTTTTTACGTTCTGGCCTATAACTGTTGAACTTTAATTCGTGAAAGGATAGGTTTTCAATCCTTTTGAAAATACATACATTCTTCAAAATACATGCCTCTTCCACCTCCAGATTTTGACCAAATCTCACAAAAAATGGTACACATAATCTCTGGCCCTATCCGATTAAGGCAGCAAAGTCAGAAATTATCTATATTGTTCACACAGGTGTGATTTTTATTTATTTTACAATGCATCTGTTGAATCAGGACATCTCTGCTAATCTGTCATTGGCGGTTGCACACTATTGGATGCTCTGTTCTGATTCTCATCTGACAAGCAAGGAAGCTCTGTTTTAACACTGCATCAGGATAACCACTTTATTTTTCAGTGAGAGGGCAGATTACATAAACTGCTCTGAACGTTCCGTCATACTGGATAACCCCTGACGTAACGTTGCAAGGTGTCTTAGTCATCATCGGTCATTATCAGTGTGATGTTTTTCCATGACTAAGCTCTGCCAACACCTTGAAAACCATGTTTTCTCAGAAGCATGAGTTCAAGGTTGGGCAGAGTGTGTGTAGAGCCCAGGAGTACATTAGATAATTGACACATGGGGAAAAAGGAAAACATGTTGTCTCAACATGGTGATGGTCTGATAAATAATTGGAGTACTGGTACATTACATTTACACCACTGAAGTCTAGGATTTGACTTTGAATCCACTGAAACTGTGTGAGTAGGGTGGTCTTTGTCGCCACACTAGCGACTCCTACTACCGGCTGTTAAATGGAGGATGCACTCCTCGTCCTCACTGGCAGGTGAACCAGCAGAGTTCAACACAAATGTATGGAGAGGAATGCAGTGGCACAACTAAAAAATGTGCCCTTCTGGGCACAGGTCATTTGGCAGACAATGTTTTATGCAGATGTAAAGATGTAGTAGTCACCCTCATACCATGAGGGTGATTTGTAGAATCCTCAGCCTAGTGAGAATATGTGTTTACACTTTCACTGCACTTAGGCACTCTTCATGTTTTGCAGCATTTTGCATGAAAAGCGCCACTCATGAAAATGTTGGAAGGCAATCTTAACAAATCAGTGTAGTATCTGGGAAAACCAACAGACTCATCTTGGTCACATGACTACAGGGACAATGTGTACAGATTTGTGTGATATGTGGATAAAATCTGTATGAATAGTGATTACTATAAACAATGTGTTTTGCAGAAATCTGCCTCATGGTGGCAATATAACAAGCCCTTGTTCCATCCAAATTTGGTGGCAGAGGTTCAATGTTCGCATCTTGTGAGTCTGTGTGCAAAGTTTGGTGTGGATTGGACCAATGGTACCACAGAGTAGCTGTACACACACAGACGGAAAGAAGGAACATATGTCTTGGCCTGGTGGAGACTAAACTGGGATAAAAAAAATAAATGCATGTGCTTTGATTGAATGTCACTGTCTATATGCACAGT
Source organism: Benthosema pterotum (assembly GCA_039105355.1). Taxonomy (NCBI): domain Eukaryota; kingdom Metazoa; phylum Chordata; class Actinopteri; order Myctophiformes; family Myctophidae; genus Benthosema; species Benthosema pterotum. The sequence goes on along the minus strand of CM076966.1, from coordinate 21,125,978 downwards.
ATGCATAATGCATAGCTGGGCTGATATTTCTCTTTCCAGGGCATGACCTCATCATGACGTTGTCACTAGCCTACGTGAGGAGAGTCATTGCTTAACAGTTTTTTATTTTATTTTTTCTTTGTTGCAGGATGTGAAGCTGTCAGCTGAAGTTGAACCATTCATCCCGCAGAAGAAAGGTCTGGAAGGGTCCCTTGTCAGCATGAGTCTCTCTGGCGATGCAGGAGGAGGAGGTGGAGGCGGAGGAGGTGGAGGCGGGGTGGAGACCACTCCCATCCCCAGTTACCTGATTACCTGTTACCCCTTCGTCCAGGAGAACCAGCCCAACAGGTACTGTTATCACTGTGTCCTCATCATACCGGAGGGCACTGAGGGCAGCAGGGGGGAAATGTAGAGCGGCAGTCCAATGAGCTCAGTTTAACTCTATGCTTTAGCTTGCAATTTGGTCCAGTCTTCTTTTTTCTTTCTCTCCCTACACCTTAAGTCTTAGCCGAAAACAGCCAATCCAAAACATTGCAATGTGATGTTGCAAGCTTGTATATTGGCTATTTTCGGCAAATGTTTCTCTTGAGAATAGGGCTACAGGACATTCTTGTCTAAAACAAGACATTGTCTACTCAAGCCACATATTGACACCGTAAGAAGAAAACTATCTGAAACAATTGCAATATTACACAAAATGAAAAAAAAAAAATAAATGAAAATAAAAAATGGCTCCAAACGCTGTATTGGTATAGTATACAGTGGTATACTATAATGGTATATGCCAGAGTACTGCCATAACTAAGTTATTTTGTGGTAGAGGGGGGAAATGTGTTATAAAACACAATTTTTTATCTTACAAAAAAGCAATTAGAACTGTTAATCTGTTTGACTACTATGCAGCAGAACAAACAAACTGAGTGAGATTATACATTTATTTATATTATACATACAAAAGAGTTAATAAGTCACATCAACATCAATGTTTGATTTTTTTTTTCTCCAGGAAGTAGTATTTTCTATTGGGTTTGTAATAAAGTTTTTATTTCCTTTCCGTTGTCTTTGAGTACTTACAAAAGAGTTGTATACATTACATAGCATTTATTATTACTGAACAAAAGTAATCATATAAGTTGACTATCGTAATTAAACAACCCCCATTTTTCAAGACTCATTTGTGTAAAAATAACTATTTGACATTGAATATCTAATATAAGACGACTCAATTTTTAAGATATTTCTGTTGAACAAAAACATAGTCTTATATTCAGGTCAATATGGTATGTGCTTTAAAATGCGCTATAACACAACAATAATGTAAGGTTATGTTCACACTATCGCCAACACAGTAACCGCCCGGTTACAAGCAGTGACACCATCTGGATGTAAAAAGTGGGGGGACAATATTTGAGATGAGACTAGAAAACAAAGTTGAGACTAGAAAACAACAGCTTTTGTAGGGTAGGTTCTGGACAGAAAGGCCATTGCGATGAGAGGCAAGCATGTACCGGCAGCCTAATTGGTATTTCAGCCGTGACGTAAGTGCTCCCTCCAGAGATACTTCCGGGTCCATCAGAGTGGTGTTTTAACCGATCTGGAATGCCACTGTTGTGGATGCTGGCGGCGTGTCTCCTCCTCAGTGTCATCAGTGCCCATAACCGGAGTTGGCGAAAGGGCCTTTCTGTGTGTAGTTTACATGTTCTCCCAGTGTACCCTAGGGTAGATACCCTCTCAAAAACATGCAATGGTCCTGTGCTGTAAACTGCCTCCCCTGGCCAGCCGGGGCACCTGATGGAGGGAACTGGTTGGAATAACTTCCATGCGCTACGCACTACGTCCAACTGGGGAAAGTCCCCCTGTCAGGTGAAAAGAAGGCAGGTTGGACTACTCATGCATTGATGTAAGCATGAGGAAGTCTGCTGCCTCCCCAAGTTGGTAGAGGGTGTGTAGAGCCCAGGATCACATTTGGAATTGGCACTGGGTGAAAAATGGGTTACAAAATCATGGAATAAAAATTGTGTGTGAATGTTTAATATATATATATATATATATTATATATATATATATATATATATATATATATATATATATATATATATATATATATATATATATATATATATATATATTAAACATTCACACGTTTAGATATCGTTATGTACAATGAGTACAGACGGGAGCTGGTGCCACTTATACCCGGACGTAACTTATACCCGGACGTAATTACAAAATGACGTCGGAATAAATTACCAAATACACAATGGCAATTGCGCAAACAATATGGGAGCCTTCCTAGAGAGATCACCAGTGCCCATCAGATAAAATAAATAAATACTTAGACCAGTCATTCTCCAACAGTGGAGGGATATACAGATGATGACACCCACTCCTTGCCCCCACACTCAAATGTTAGGGGCAGTCCCTCCCTAACATTTTAGTGTACTTTTTATTTGAGAAATTGTGAATACATTTGTCTCAGCACTGTCTCAAGCTTCACGTTTCAAATCCTCCAATGAAATGGACCAATCAAACCACTGTATGCAACAGTATGGAAAATGTTCCACAGTTAAGTATATAGACTGATATCCATTAATATTCCAAATGAGAGGCTTATTGCGGTCAAAAATGAGGACAGAAGTATGCAGATTTCAAAACCACAGAGAGCTCCCTAGATGTCATGCATCCATAGTGTGTGAATATTCTAAACATGTCAGACTACTATAATGGTTGTTCACATTAAGCATGTACGGTTGTGGATTGTTGCTTTGCGGCACATCATTCCATTCCATGTACACATGGCAGTAGATGAGATAAGACCTTTATTGGTCCTGTGAGGTAAATTCAGTCGCAAAAGACAGTGCAGCAGTTTAAATAAAGCCTGCTCCTCAGGGGCCAATGTCGTAATCCCATCTACTATACTGCTCCTACTGTATGTAATGAGCAGAGTGCCATGCATCCTGTAGCCTGATTAGGCTACTCCTGATGAGGCTGTGATCAGATACTCGGGCAGGAGGGTGTACTGTCCAGTGCAGTGTACTGATTAGAGGCATCAGAGAGCCTCTGCTCGGCTCTGAACGGGACACATTCCCTTCCACAATTCAAGTGGAACCACAATCTGAGCCTTCCAGTGGCTTTCTCTTTGTCTGCAGTGATCTGCTGCATCCTGCACTACATCCGTTCCATTGTTTCCTTCCTCTACAGTTTGAATACCAGGAAATGCCCGCTATAGAAAGCTGGCTGTTCAAAATGTTGTCTGGATCCTTATCAACGCGGAGCCACCCTATAGTTTTGTACACTTAACCCCCCCACCACCATCATTAAATCAAACAACATTCACACCATGGGGAGTCACTGGCCGTGGCCTTGCCGTCACCTTTCTCCTTCTACAGTTGTATTTTTTTTAATCTTTGAATACTAAATAGCATATTTTCTGGCCTCGACTCCTTGGCTTGTTTAGAGAATCTAAATTGATCAAAGAGTAGTAGCACACATCCGGCCTATTGATGGTAGATTCTGGCCCTGACATAAATCAAAGAGTTTGAGTGTCTGAAGAGCATGGGCTTGAAGCGTCGCTCTGCTGCATTCTTTGTTTTGGCTTTTCTTTTGGCCTTTGCAGTTGTATAGTGGAGATGGATAGGAAACAGAGACAGAAGGGGATAGACATGCAGAAAGGTTTTGGAACTGGACTGAAACCCACAAATAACCTGAAATTGTAGCCTTGGCGTTCGAACTGCCAGTTTATATTTGCAGAACTGTATTACTGTAGCATACTGTATATACAGTATATTATTGTACATGTATTGCTCAAGATACATTTCCCTTTTAATGCGTTTAATAATAAACATGGACAGACCTCAGTTACTCTTCTCTGTTTCTCACAGGCAACACCCGATGTATAACGGAGGGGAGCTGCGCTGGCAGCAGACCAACCCCAACCCCAGCGGTCCGTATCTGGCCTATCCCATCCTGTCATCCCCCCAGCCTCCAGTCTCCAATGACTATGCCTACTACCAAATCATGCCTGCCCCGTGCCCCCCTGTGATGGGATTCTATCAGCCCTTCCCTGGCCCATATGCCGGGCCTGTGCAGGCAGGGGTGGTAAACCCTGTATCTGCAGATGTCAGTGACAGGCCCCCCCCTCTCGGACAAACCTTTGGACTGGCAAGTCAGAGGGGGAGAGGAATGGTCCGACCGCCTCTTCTGCCCAAGGTAAGAACCGATCAGATGATTATCACACTGGTTCTGCAGGGCATTTCTGTGTATTATCTATTACAGTGCCTCGTCTCCTTTACTTTTCCCCCCTCATGTGCTGCAGCAGCAGCAGCAGCAGCTTGCGATGTGTCAGGCCCCAAGGACCCGGCGGCCTCCTACCAGGAGTGTAGCTGTGCAGAAGGAAGTGTGTGCCTCAGGACCCGATGGTAGAACTAAGACGGTTCTACTGGTGGATGCGGCGCAGCAAACTGGTAATTATTACCACTACAACAACGCCTAGCTCAGAGAGCGTTCTGATTCCAATTAAATGATGTCACTGTGTTTAATAAAACGCCTCTTTATTTAATTGTTCCGGGACAAGCTTACGATCATTGATATTTTTCTTTTTAACCCCATCTTGACATTGGAAGTAAACTTTTCAAACTTTCCAAAACTACACGTAGTGATGTTGGCCTGCAGTTCAGGGAATCTGCCTTGTTAACAACAAAAATAAAGGAAATAGTTAGTGTGAGCCATTGCCCGTAAGATCTCTCAACAACAGGTTTAAATGGCAGAGGTTGTCTGACTTGTGACAGGAATGCTGAGTTTCTAGTTCAATGAGGCTGCAGGTTATGTGATGTGTGACGTCCCCTTGCTCTGAGGTGTCATGGTAATGACAATGGACTTGTTTTGGTGCTGCCAACACTGTCTAGGTTCCTACAATGAAAACAATGTCTGTATAGGTGGGGAACATTTCGCCAGATAATAAGTACCTGTTCGCCTACACCTAGCGATTGGCATTGTTCTGGCTTCTCCCTTTAGGCAATTTGTACTCGAGTACTGTACTGAAGCCATGTAGTGTTTAATCTCAAACTTGATGTCAGACCTGTGATGACGTGCTGCCTTCGTTTCCTGTATTCTGTTAACTTGTCTCCTGTATTCCAACCAGGGAGTTGTTTTTTACTCACCATGGATTTGGATTGTACACTACTTTTAATGTGACTAGTTGATTATGACATTGAGATAGTAACCCTGACTTTCATGACACATTGTGTTGTGCCACAAATTTCAGCCGATTATTAGTTGATTTTCAGTAAATTAGGTGTAAAGTAAGGTCATCTCCTGTGCTTAGATTTCCCTGGTGAGGTGTCTGAGCGGGGCAGTACCGAACCAGCCAGCCCGCTGCTGTGGAAGAACCGGACAAAAAGGAGAAGAGCATCCCACCCAGCAGAGAGCTACAGTGAGCCGGGAGCCAGCGAGGCAGACATTGACAGCGATAGCGGCTACTGCAGCCCCAAACACAACCAGGGTACTGGGGCTGCACCGCGTACAGCAGAACCCAGCTCAGCCTCCACGGTACCCCAGCATGTTTTAAATATCTGACCTAATGCATTCCCTGTGCTGCGTTCACACTAGCAGCAAGTAGTAAGTGATTTACTATGTGATTTTGCCAGTCAGACAAAATCGCATAGTAAATCACAGACATGAAGCTACAAACGGATACCCAAACTTAGTGCTTGCAAGACGGGTGTGACACGTTAACAAAAAAAAGTTGAGCTGGTTTCAACCTTTTTTTTCACTGCTCCAGTGACGCAGTGAACCATCAATCATATGTTTTGTTTCACCATTTCCGCTGGCCTTCTACCTCCACACAATTCCTGCCCTGTTTCATGAAGATCCCATTCCTGATGTTAACTCATTGCCTGCAACTCATCTGCCGGCGATGCAGTGGCATCTTTTAATTTGAAGTCCCCAAAATGAACCCGATAGCAAAATGGTCTAATGTTAATCTGGCGGTCGTTTTTAAAAGTCATCAGTATGTCCCTAAAATTGAACAGTGTCACATCACTATTTACAACCAAGAGAGTGTACTTGTAGCATTTATTATGAAATGGCATATTAATCAATGTTTGAAAAAATAACACACATTATCAACATCAGTTGCATAGACAATCTTATATTTACTACTGTTCTTATTTTTTTTGTCTCTTTTTCCGTGCAGGGAGTAGAAGCAGGTGTAATGACAGGTATGTACAGTATCTGCCTTGATCTATATGGAATCATAGCCTTCATTCTCTCATGTGCCCTTTTAACATACTGTATTATTCTTCCATGACATCATTCTGTTACCAAAGTTGCACTGACTCAACTTTTGTACTACTTTTAAATCTTTTCCATTCTCTCCAATGCACATACACTTCTCATTAGCATTAGTTTTACTCAGAAAACATTCCTTTGGTTATAAGCAGTCAATCTTTTATTACATGTTATTAGACACCATTAGAAACACATCTCTGAAAAAATGTCTTGGTGACGATTTAGTTCCCAAATATCTGATAAAATGCCCTTATATTAGCAGCCTGTTAGTCCGGTCACTCACAGGGGTAGGGGATCCATTTTTAGCTTATCTTGACTTTGGAAAAAGTGCCAGTCCTGAACCTGAATATATATATATAGTATTGGTAATGTAATAACACTCTTGCATTTTTTAGCGGTGAGTTGGGTAAATGTGGCCTCTCAGGCTACCCAGAAGCCCTGGGGGGAGAGGAACAGCCCCTTCCAACGAGCAGATCAGAGGAAGCATCCTGACCAGAGGAACTTCTCACAGGTGCCATCCCATCCCATTTGAGCAGTGATTTATTGTACACATAGCTGAGTAAAGAGCCAGATACTATTGCGAGGCTCTCCACTTACTGTTAGTTTTATAATAGGGACTATGTTGTGTAGATTAAAGAAACCCTTTTTTTCTTGATGCTTTGCTTTGGCCTTCATAGCCAACCTCATCTTTCCTTCCTCTTACCCACTTAGGATTTCCACAGTGGCTACCCAGGGCGTGTGCACCCCAACCTGAACATGAACACTACCCCAGGCGAGAGGAGGCTACAGACGGGAGCTGTCTCTGGGACAGACCTCACCCCAGAACCCCTCTATTTTGAGGTGAAAGAGGTTTTTTACAAGCATAAATGAACACTTAAAGGAGAATGCTTCCTTACCTGTATTTGCAATTGATTTATTTCCAAAAGGTCCGGTTGTTATTTTGTGAAATTTCACATACCCCCACCCTAAGCTTAAAATGGGGCTATGAGATGGATGTTGTTCAAATTTTTTCCATCGCTCCAAAATGCTTTTTTTGCTATATGTTGTCCACCATGGGGTCTCGACAGTCACACTTTCACTCAGCGTATTTTAGTCAGAGTACTTTGTATGTCCTTTAACTCATTATCCTCTGTCTGTCAGGATGAGGATGAGTTCCCTGAGCTTGCCACAGGAGCAGTGGTCCAACGCAACACCAAACCAGAATCCACTCCAGCCCCAGCGCAGACACAGCCTAAACTCCCCAAGAACTTGGTATGACAAATTACACAAACTTATAAAAAAAGATTGTCCTTCAGATTGCCATTATACTTACTATGCATCTTAACTGAATGTTTTTTTCTTTTGTCTGCATAGCTGGATAATCTGCCAGAAAACTCTCCTATCAACATCGTCCAGACTCCAATCCCCATCACCACCTCTGTTCCCAAGAGGGCCAAGAGCCAGAGGAAGAAGGCGCTTGCTGCTGCCCTGGCCACTGCACAGGAGTACTCTGAGATCAGCATGGAGCAGAGGAAACTACAGGTACCAGCATGCACTTCATTCGATTGAAATAGTGTTGCTTTCATTTGTATGGGTCAGTGAAGAGACCTAGCTTTATTTATTTTTTTCCTTCCTTCCTCCCGAACAAACAAACAAACGCACACACCTGGCAGGAGGCTATCACCAAAGCAGCTGGGAAGAAGAGTAAAACTCCAGTCCAGTTGGATCTGGGAGACATGCTTGCAGCTCTCGAGAAACATCAGCAAGCTATGAAGGCCAGACAGCTTACCAACACCAAGCCATTGACTTTTGCAGGTATGTAATATATTGAATTGCTACCATGTAGTGGAGTAGCCTAACCTGGAGGGGCACAATCTCTGTGTCACTTAGACACACTTTGGTTGAGATACACTTTGGTTTCCCTGGAGACCTGAATTCAAATCCAGGTGGTTACTTGCTCTCCTCTCCAGTGGGTACGACGCCGCTGTTCCATGGTTCCGGTTCCACCAATGTGCCATTGAAGCAGCCATACTCGGCTCCTCACAACCCGCTGGACTCCACCACACCACGCATCAAGAGAGGGAAAGAGAGGGAGATTCCCAAAGTCAAACGGCCCACAGCCCTCAAGAAGGTAACTAGAGTTTATATGTTCACTGATTTGTGAGGAACACAGAGAGACGACAAATAGTGCCATTATGTTTCTGTAACCCTTCCCCTCATCATTGCTGCACATTCTGTTTCCATAGATTATTTTGAAGGAACGTGAAGGGAAGAAGGGGAAGCCTAATGTCGACCAAGGTTCCTCTGGCCAGGAGGAGCATGCAGATGAGGAGCAACACTTCACAGATGACCTCACACAAGAACCTGCCTCCCAAGAGGGTGATTGGAATGCACTTTAGATTGACGGCTGTTGTTTTTTTTTTTTTTTTTGGTTTTTTAAGTGCTTTATTATAAATCAAGATTATTTGACTTGACTAAGTTTATCATTGCAGCCATTTATGTTTCCCATGATGCTGTATGTGTGGTCTTAGGGTGTCTAATGTTTATACCTGGGCTTTCCTTGCAGAGAATGGTCTGAGCATGCCCAGCGATGCATCCTTGTCTCCTGCCAGTCAGAACTCTCCTTACAGCATCACTCCAGTATCACAGGGCTCTCCTGCCAGCTCTGGCATTGGCAGTCCCATGGCTTCCAACGCCATTACCAAGATCCACAGTCGTCGCTTTAGAGAGTAAGAACACATACACTTCAATACGGCATCCTAAGGAGGTGGAAATTTGTGTGACTGAAGCCCAAACCACACCGATGTGCCGTCATGAAAGTTCTTCTTGCAACCAAATGGTTGCGGGCATAAGAATTGCAAGCAACCACAGCTCCTTAATTGAATCACTTGCATTGACATGCTCCACCATGTACTGACATTCTGTTGCGTCTCGACCCATTGCTGCAGTTTTGGCTTTAGAAACAGAATGCCGGTTCATTCCCTTATCAAAAGTAGACGCCATGGAATCCGCCACACGAAGCAAGTGGCAACAGAAATATTTGTTCTACCCAAAAATCACAGTCTTGGTCGTGCCACACAAAGACAGGGGAGTTGAAGGTCTGGAATATACAATAAAGAATTGTAAAGGGTATGGCACAGATGCCCAGCACATTTCCCTTCTCAGCACAATGTATGCCAGCGCTCACAAACAGGCCTTTGTCCCTGGGCAGCCTCTGCTGTAGGCCCATTGTCTCAGCCCACCCTGCTGTCTAACACATACTGCATTTAAAGACCTCTGGAAAGCCTTCCCCTCAGATCTGACCACCAGGGCTCTCCCGTCCTCAGACCACACTATACGTAGACTGCCATACTCTGTGCAAATGCTACTGTATATACCGTACAGGAGTGATGTTAAATTTGGATGCTTTTCCTGGATGAGAAAAAATACTTGGGTAACAGCAAATATGTGCACATATTTTGCATGTGGATCAGGCTATGTTGGAATCTAACCTTATTATCAGTAATTATAATTTTATAAATCTATAAGGATCACCTGAGTATGTCAATTAAACAAATCTTTAAAATATAAGACTGAAGTTAGCTTCACAATTGGAATTGAAGTCTGTTGCAATTTGTATAGATGCACCATTTGAATAGGATACAGTGAAGTATGTAAAAAAGAAAAAGGTAAACAAATCTGGGAGCATGGTGGCACAGTGGTAGTGCTGTCGCCTCACAGCTGTAAGGTCCTGGGTCGATTCCCACTAGGAATGCTGTGGGTGCTGTTCAGATGTCTCCTCCTCTTGAATTTGTCATCAGGGCCCTTACCCAATGCGGGGTTGGCAAAATGGCCTTTCTGTGTGGAGTTTGCATGTTATTCCTGTGTCCCCTACGGCAGGTACAGTAGGTACCCTTACAAAAACGAACACTGTTTGGAATAATGTTTTCCTTCCACGCGCCATGTCCAACCAGAGAAGCTCCCCACTGTCAGGTGAAAAGAAGGCAGTCGTACTCCTCATGCATCGAAGGAAGCATGAGGCCAGTCCGCTGCCTCCCCAGGCTGGCGGAGGGTGTGTGGATGACATTAGATAACTGACACAGGCAGATATCCCATAAATGACAGGTGGGCCAAGTATTTCATAAGGGCCTGACTTCAATACTTACTGTTCCAGTAAACACGTTTTTTTGTGACAAACTGTTAATAAAGTATTCAATCAATCACAGTATCTTTACCTGCCCCCAGGTACTGTAACCAGGTGCTGAACAAGGAGATTGATGAGAGTGTGACCATGCTTCTCCAAGAGCTGGTGCGCTTCCAAGAGAGAGTTTACCAAAAGGACCCCACTAAGGCCAAGTCTAAACGCCGCCTGGTCATGGGCCTCAGAGAGGTCACCAAACACATGAAGCTGCAAAAGATCAAGTGTGTCATCATCTCCCCCAACTGTGAGAAGATCCAGGCCAAAGGTAAGGAGCAGATGGAACCCCCTCAGCAGAAAGTTGTTTCTTTTACACCGCATGTGGTGAGCAGTGTTTTTGTTTGTTGGACATAGCCACCAGAGGGCAGTAGTGTTTTACTGAAAAGAAAATACTGTAAACCTACATGAACAGATGCCAATCCTTCTTAAAACTCTCTAGATCAGGGGTTTTCAACAGGTGGCCCGTGGATGTAGTGCATGTAGCTCCTGGCCATTCATTTTGTAATGATTTGTTGATTTATTGTATTTTTATTTTGTCTTTTCCACTAGTTGATAAGTAGTGAACGGACTGATCTGGTGACTGTCTCTAGTGATTTTACTGGCAAGTTGGAGATCAAGAGACTGTCTGGTGAAGTTATTATTACTATTAATTATTGTTGTTATTAGTAAATCCTGGGTCGAGAAACAAAGGGATGTATGCACATGGCCTGCAATGCACAGCAAGTGTTATAGAAGCATATCCCCCACCCAACACAACAGTGGTCTGCTGGTTGATTCTGAGTCAGGGTGGTGCTCCCTCTATCAAAATCAGTTTAAACCCCCTGCTCTAGCGTGTTTACTTTATTATTCAAGTAGTTGCCATTCATTTTGTCCCTGTGATGGTGCTAATTGTTGTGTATTGCAGGTGGCCTGGATGAAGCACTATACAACGTCATCGCAATGGCCAGGGAGCAGGAGATCCCATTTGTCTTTGCACTGGGCAGAAAGGCTCTGGGCCGCTGTGTCAACAAGCTGGTGCCAGTCAGTGTGGTGGGCATCTTCAACTTCTCTGGAGCTGAGGTAAATCAATGTAACATACCTTTTAACCTTTATTTAAACTTGGTGGCATTATCGTTAATTCGGCAATATTTGTATTAGTAGTAGTATTCGTCTTTATTTGTCTATTTTAATTTATGCCCAAAGGACAATGTATGGCAATGTGGCAGTGCTTTAGGTATTATGATTGTGACTTAACAGCCTATCCTTTTGTGTTGTACAAGTTAGGTTTTCTCCCATCTGCATCTATTTTCCTATTTTTTGCATCTATCTTGAGGTTTGATCTTATTTTTTTGCCACATCAAGAGATTTTCTTTTGTCTTTAGAGCCTTCCTATGCTAAATAATGCCCCCATGAGTCAGTAATAGTGTTTAAAGGCTCTATACTCCTGTCCCTGACCAGTCACAATGCCATGAACTGTCCTACAGGGTCTCTTTAACCGGCTGGTGTCTCTGACGGAAGAGGCCCGGAAGGCCTACAAGGACATGGTGTCTGCTCTGGAGCAGGAGCAGGCTGAGGAGGCGCTGAAGAACGTCAAGAAGGTTACACACCACATGGGGCACTCCCGCAACCCCTCCGCCGCCTCCGCCATCTCCTTCTGCTCTGTGATCTCTGAGCCCATCTCTGAGGTCAACGAAAAGGAGTATGGTAAGACATCACTTATTCATTCTCCATTCTCTTTGAATGGCATTTCTTTTCCCAAAGTAAATACTTAGTAGGTCTGCTCCTACCCCTGGCACTAAAGCTTAGACATTTTAGTCAACTACAGCGGGGTACCATTTGGTTGTCCTTCCTCGGAGCATTGAAAACTAACAATGACACTATGTGCTGTCATCTTTGCAGAAACCAACTGGAGGAACATGGTGGAGCCCACAGACGCCCTGGAGCCGACGGAGGCTCAGCCAAGCCGGCCTGCTCCGCCCTTGGCCTTGCAGAGAGACACAGACGGCCCATCAAACGCCACGCCCGCTAACACTGGTAGCATTAACGTCAGTGGTCCTGGCACCGCCACTCCCCAGTCCAGAGCAGCGGCGCCGGCCCAGGGCCCCGGGGGGGACAGAGAGGAGGGCCGTGCTGACGACCGCCTGGAGCTGGCCTCCCAGCAGAGCACGGAGACAGGCTCCCTGGATGGGAGCTGCAGGGACCAGCTGAACTCCTCCATTACCTCCACCACCTCCACCCTGGTGCCTGGCATGCTGGAGGAGGCGGAAGAGGAGGAGGAGGAGGAAGAGGACTACGCCCCCGAACCCATATCTGTAGAGGTGCCGGCACTCAGCAGCCGCATAGAGTCCTGGGTTTCTAAGACCCTGGAAAACCTGCAGCTGGGGAAAAGCAGAGACAGTACAGATGAGGAAGACGAGGAGGAGGAAGAGGAGGAGGTGGGAAGGCAGAGCGAAGAGGAGGAGGAGGAAGAGGAGCTGGATTCAGCCGACCTCCCAGAGACATCTAGAACGGATGGCGAGGAGCAGGCGGAGGTTAAGAAGAACAACGGTTGATGTTGCCTCAATTATTCCTTTTTTGTTTTTTCCTCGCTATATCCCTTTTTTTGTCTCATACTCATTCCGTCTCTCTCACATATCCTTCTCTCATAAAAAACCAGCAACTCTCCTCTATCGTTTTTAGCCCCTGACACCAGACATAATCTCAGGTATCCAACCAGCTAACCAACCAACCAATCAGTACATTTTGTACACATACATGCCCACAGACCAATAATGTGGTCAGACAGACACAGGAGTGTTAGACAAGCCTTACAGCACAGCTCACGTGGACTGAAAACCGACGCCACCTATCTTCTAGAACACAGACGGTCCATTTTGTTAAACTTGAAACACCTGTCTATTTTAGTTTTGGGTGGTGACTGTGGTTGACGTCTTCAGCCCACAACCTGTTTACACTTGAAAGAAGAGGAAAAGGTTAGGTCTCCTCCTCTGAAACAGCTTAAGCATGCAGAGGTGGGTAAGGGAGGGAGTGTTGCAGATCCAGTGCTCAAACACAAATCTGCACTCTCTCTATGACAACTGTCTAAGGTCTGTCTAATGTTACTCCCATGGTTTGCTGTTCAGTGAAAGAAGGTTGGGATGGCCTCCGATCGGCTCCATTTTACGTGTTCGTTTTGAGCCGAGAGAAACTCACAGCTGTGTGCACGTGCGTGTGTGCGTGTGTGTGCGTGCGTGCCGGACTAATATTACAGTGGAAATATTAGTCTGGAATCCCAATATGTAACCTGCATTTTCAAGGGGCTCTGGTGATAAACCTGCCGTATAGTTGCATATACTGTTCCTGGTTGGTCCCTCACTACTTTTGAGGGAGTGAAATCCAATCACAACTGAGTGGTGCCAGACGTTGCCAGAATCTGCAGAGGGGAAATTATTTTTTACATTGGCACGCGTGTGTGTGTGCGTGTGTGTGTGCACGTGGCTGTGAATGTTTACTACCTATTACAGGCTCAGAGTTGGCATTGCCCCTTTGCTGTGCTTCTTAGCTTTATCTCCTAATAACATGATGCATTTTGCCTCAGCGTTCCCGCACATAAAAGGTGGCATGCATATGTTGACTATTGACTCAATGCTTTGCCTTTGTTTTCTACTTGTAGAATATGACAGTGTCAGGGGTTCTGTCATTCTACCGAAACCACTCACACAGTCTGCACAGAATATTTTTATTTCTTTTTATTTTATTGTTTTTATTATTTGCATCCTTTCTCCTCTATTCAAATTCAATTGAAATAACATAGGAAACAATGACATGATGACTTACTAATAAGAAGTGAGACACGCTTCATGTGTATATAACATGTCTAGATGGTTCTAATACTCTAATAATCTGTCATGTTGATCTTGCCTAGTGTGAAACTGTTTGGGGGTGATTTTTCTTTTTTGTTTTCTGAGTGGAATGGTCTTTGAGTTGCTAGCTGCTTTCTGTGTTCCGTATAATGTTCTTGTCCTGGTCCATTCTATTGATCTGTGCATTCACAAAATCTGTCATTGCGTAAAGCGGAAAAAAAAGCAAAGAGAGAAAAAAACAGTGTTCCTTTTCTAAGCTTCTCTGATTTATCACCTGTAAGTTGCTTCCTCCAAAATGCTTTAGCTAATTTTAATGCTAGTCCCTCCCAACCAGTTATGCAGTGGTGGAAGTAATCTACCTTCTGGATGGACATCAAGGACTGCAAGTTTGTGGTGAGTAATCATGGGCATCTTAAAACTTGAGTAATCCTTTTAACAGCTGTTGACCATCGATTTTTAATCGACCACATGGGGATTGTGCATGTGTACCTGCACACACACGGGCCAGTTGACGGCATTTAACCTCCGAATTACATCCAAACTTATTGTCCACCGCCCAGCACTCCACAGCAGAGCCACGCTCTTATCAGTACGTCCATGTCTGTATTACACTGCCCTGGGGCACGTCTTATGGTTTTAAAACTATTTGTATGAACAGAGAGGTACGCTGTGTTCAGGCCTTTCATTTCTGGCTAATTCCATCACCGTGTGTCCAAGTACAGCAAGTGTGTTCTTTGCACTATGTAAATACAGTAATAGTAAAGATCTTGTAACTAATGTGAAAAAAGTGGTTGAATGAAGTACCTTTTTCAGCGTGTTCCCTTGTCTTTCTATGGCTATTTAAGATTGTCTCTTTCAGACTGTACAGCACTAGCTAGCAACATTGTAAGAGGCTATTTCTCATACCTTAACTGTTTATCATAAGTAAACTATCTGGACTGATAATTAATATCATTAAAATGTTGTTTACATACATCTTTTTTGACCTTGTCAACTGATCATTGTGAAGGCATGCAGAAGTGCAGTTATACTACTCGTCCACTAGGTGGAGACAAGATTTTGAGGAGTAGATTTTATGTTTATGTTGGCTTGCATATGGTATGAACATCCATCCATCTTCAACCACTTATTCGTAGTCGGGTTGCGGAGGCACATTTTCATCTCCTGAGCAATCTTAGTGACTTTCTCCTGGGGCATCCCGAGACAGGTCAAGACCAAAGAGTTGATGTAATTCCTCAAGCTGGTCCTTGGTCTGACCCGGGGTCTCCTCCCATTGGGACGTTCATCAAGGCCCTGCCTAGGGAGATGCTCAAGACCTAAGCTGCTCCTTTCCAGTGTCAGGTGACTGAACTTCTCACTCTGTCTCTAAGGGAGATGCGAGCCACCCGTCGGAGAAAACTCATTTCATCCACTTGCAACATTATTCTTTTGTTTGTGGCCCACACTTTATGACCACAGATCAGAGTAGGAAATGAAGATTGCTCGGTAGACCGAGAGTTTTGCCTTCCGGCTCAACTCTCTCTTCGTCACAGTGTGGTACAGTGTCAGTGCGGTACTGCAACATATACTTATGCAGTATGGATCCAACTAGAGGGTTATAGACATTTATATTGAAGGCAAGATATGTGATTATACTTTTAAAGTGCCAATTAGCTCTAGATTATGATATGCCTATTCATTGCTTCCTAAGACCAAACCACACACAAGATTGAGTTGGGCAAAACATTTTTTTAAGGTAAACTATTGGTGTGCTTTACCTTAACACCGTCTTGGTTTGGGCTTTAGTCTAGACTAGACCTGCACATAAAAGGTGGCATGCATGTTCGTCCTCACGTAGGCTGCGAAAAAAATACAACCCAGCCCCGCCTCCCCGCCCCCACAAACTTTACGCGCCGAGTAACCTAACCGTACTCTTCCGTTTGTGCTGATTGGAATCAGGGAAATGCAAATATCATCAGCCCCTTCCTCTTATGCAGGACATTTGAATATTTGGCATCCCACACAAATAAAAGATCTGTTGTCCAATCTATGTGTCATCACTTAAGCAGTATTCAGATGACCACTTTGGCTCAGTAGATTAGAACACCATAAAGTGCTGAAAAAACGTGATGATTGAGTATACATTGCATTCACCTAGTAGTCTATACCGTATTGGATGGATGGAGGGGAGGGGGGTGCGCTTGCTGCATGAGTCACCCTGCCTGCCTGTGATTGGGTGATAGTTTATAAGGGAGGGGAGGGAGGAAGAGTGCCCGAGGGGCCGTCAATCTCTCTTCTGCCCCATTCACACATCCTTCTGCCTGGAGAGAGATTCTCATTCATAAAGTGGAGAAATTCATTCATGAAGCACAAGCACAATGCTTCACCTTGGGGAGAGTTAACAGGGGGAAGTGTAGAAGAGAGGGAGAGTGTCAGGAGGATGAGGGTAGGACTTTATTCAGTGCTGGCCTGAGACTGGATCACTCTGGACTGTACAGTGCACCGGACAGCACCCATCCCACTACTTTTATTCTGCCAGACTGCCGCACATTGGTGAGTATTTAAATAGACAACACTATTTCAGAACCTAAACAACCTGCCTTTTCATATAGCGAAATTCTTTTTGCTATATAAAAATAAGTTCACTTGATCTGATTGTTTAATTAGTCTCTTTGTACCCGTGTTCTTAAGCAGGTCTCTGACTATGAGAGAGTATACCTTGACTGGGCTCAAAGGACAGACAGGACCACCAGGTATATTATAAGGCCTCATTATTGATGACAAATGGAAATCGCAATCAGGTTCCTAACTATTCTCCTGCGACTTTAATAGGCATGCTGCAGCGTACTAAGTACAGCCGTTTGCGGAACGATTCTCTGACCTCCCTGGAAGACCGTCCTCAGCTGGGACCACTGCCACTGAAAGGTGACCTCTGCCCGAACCACAACTCTGCCCAGCTGAACTCCCGGACCAGCTCAGAGAATCAGGCCACCTCCACTCTCAAGGGCTTTATCCCACGTATGGCCAACATCAAACTCCAAAGCCCTGTCTCCTTACTGGGCTTGAGAGGACAGAGCAATAGACAGGGGGTTGAAAGTTCAGATGGACATGTCGACAGATCCTTTACCGGGACAAACTGCAGCCCGCAGCCGGATCAGAGACTTGGCAGTGTGACCTCCCATCCTGCATCCCTGACATCCCTCCACAGGCAGTCGCACCCCACGCTCCTACAGTGCACCAAGCGACCCATCACTTTGCACTGCGCGACCAGTCTCCCCTGGCCTCCGGGATATCCCCTTCGCTTACACAGAGACTGCCTGCCTTGTTTGAAAACGTCCCCCAGAGCAAAGGAGAGGGCAGCAGTTGTGCCAGAACGCAGAGTGGTTCATCGTCACATTAAGGTACCTGTGTATGTGTAGGCTATGCTTGTACCATACTTAAAGCACAAACTGGCTCAAGATGACAATGTCTCTTGTCTCCGTTAGAGTATGTATGGAGGTTCTACTAGAATACAGGAAAGTGCTCAGCTAGTACTTAACCCACAATAACCTTTGACAAAGTGAGATTCCTTACTTTAATTTGCTGTGTATATGATGACGTCTATGGTGTGATTCACATTGTCATTAGAGAGCTGTGTCAACAGCAGATATCATCACATGCAAACGCACGCATGTTTGGCTTTGCTCTTTGTCATGCCAGCTATTGTTAGGCCACTCATGGTCAGTTTGTGTACATGACCCAGTATTCTGAATGAGTATGGCAAGTCTACATCGATCCCCCCCCCCCCCCACACACACACACACACACACACACCAAGTCCCACACTATAACTCTCTCACACACACACACACACCCTCCCTCTCAGACACAGCTCCCTGTATGGGCAGTATAGTGAGTCATCCTGGCTCTGTGCTCTCCTCTAAATTTTCTTGCTATTTGTACTGTATGTACAGTACATGTACGTCGCTGTGTGGCGTATACACACACCACACGTGCAACTGTGCACGTGTGTCTCTGGTGACGACACTTAAACCCATGCAGTCCCAGAGTGAGAGAGGCGTCTGTATAACTGATTAGCCACTTAAACCCTCTCTAAACTCCACGGCAGATCTCTTGTAAGTCTGTTTATAATCTGATTTTTATTTATTTTATTAAAGTGAAAAACATACCGGTAATAATTAATTCAATTTGTTTACTTTTTAAAAACCTTTTTCTACAAGCTCACAATGAGTCAATGCAGATTGGCTAATTGAACTACCAACAAAGGCAAATACAGTAATTTTATGGATATGGTGTAAGGGATGGTGCATTTGTAAGCGTGTGAAATTGGTTATTCTGCACTGTATTGGTTTTGCAATAGTACGTTTTGAATTTCAGACTTTTACTAAGAGAGAGTATTTCTACATTTCAGTATTGATACTTTTACGAAGTTTAAAAAACGAAACAATTCTTATTTTCCCACAACTGTAAGTGGTCTTGTTTTATGTTCCAGTACATGGGCAGTGTTGAAGTGACCCAGTCCATGAGGGCCCTGGACTTTGACACAAGAATGCAAGTCACACGGTAACATCACTCTTTTCAGTGTCATGTATTCCAAATAAGAGCAGCCAAGGTTTAATTGGGGCCTGAATGGTACATATATTGGAAATATTAAATAGAAAATATCTCCATACTGGGTGATAAAAAGGGACTGAGACCAATTTGTCCAAGAATATTAGGAAACCATTGAAACCATTTGGGGGTTCTAATTTCACCTTTAAGAGGACCATTAGCAAGATCTCAGAATGGACTGTAATTACTTCGATAGCAAACACAAAATGTAGTCAGAGTAAATGTACTTCAGCCAAAAAGTTCTCAGAGCTTTATGAGCAGATCAGGAACAGTTTAGTGTACCCAAATGGAATCAACCAAGGATAAAACACATTTTCCTCAAACAACATGGCTTGAAACAAAGATGTCCACACGTCAGCAGCATTATATTTAAAAAATGATTTAATTATATTCCATTTACTTTCTATATGGAGAGAAGGGATATCGGAATATCCCCCACACACCTCTTGAGTAATATGTGAGTATACTTTACCACCAACACTGAACAGCAATTACAATAGATTATTAAGAGCTAAAAAACTAGGGAACTATAACTGATGTTATATGACATGCTTTACGTGCTTCTCATGGAAAAGGGATGATTTTCCTTTTACCTTCGCAAGGGACACGGTAGTGTCAGAGTGAAAGTATGTACAACAGTGATATTCACATATCACTGTTTCTTTTTGCTAGGAAAATCCATTTGCGTATACCTTTATTTCGCCTTGGCAGATCTGTAATCCCCAAATTATGTGTATAGAGTTCATGTCTTGACATCATCATGATCATAGTCAAGCCTACAAGCACAAAACAAGCTCTATTCACAATATCACCACTGAATGATGGCCTGGAAAATTCAATTAGATTAATTTCCTTGGAAGGAGGGAGGGAGAGAGGGGAGGTAGATAGAAAGAGGGAGAGATAGAGAGACCAGGGTCTCATCCTTCATCTGTAATTTGTTTTCAAGGAGGAGAAAAGTAGTTGCTTCCTGGACAAAGATATGTGTGTGTGTGTGTGTGTGTGTGTGTGTGTGTGTGTGTGTGTGTGTGTGTGTGTGTGTGTGTGTGTGTGTGTGTGTGTCGCAATTAAGAATATAAATAAGTATATATACATTCTTATGTGTTTGTGTATGATATGTAGAGAAGCAATCAGCAGATTGTGTGAAACAACATCAGAAGCCAAGATAACGCCAAGAAAGAAAAAGGTATTCACACACACACACACACACACACACACACACACACACACACACACACACACACACACACACACACACACACACCACAAATTGGTGTGGTTTATGCTAAGATTGCAAGGTACCGGTAGATTTATTTACATAATGAAAGAAAAAGTAACACAGTGGGGAAAAAGGAGCGGATGTTCTGGTGCTCTGATGATGGATGGCAACATCAAGCATCATCGAATTTCGATCTGGTAGCTCCACCAGCTGGAAATACGAGATACCTGTATAGAGTATATACAAGGAGCACTGGGTTGATGCGACCTACAGTATGTCATCCGAGACAACGTCCTGGACAGTGGGCAGGGAGAGAACAACATTGGCTGAAGCTGAAATTGTGATATCATTTTGGGCGTCTGCGGCTCAGCAGATATAGAGCATGTCGTCCAGTGATCCGTGGGTCTCGTGTCAACCTGTCCTTAGACAAGTCCAAGTGTCCTTGGACAAGACGCTGACAATTTACAATTTAGGCATTTAGCAGACACTCGTAATAGCTTGTACTGTAGTGCAGTGGTTTGCAAGCATTTTCATGCCAGGGGCCCAGTATTTATTCTGCATTTTCGCCACAGACCACCATATGAGTTTAGTCTCTCAGACCCAAAACGAAGGATTTTCAAGTCTGTGCCCAAAATATAGCAGAAATTAGTAGCCAGACGTTCAAAATAACAATTCTTTATAATTAAGTCAATCAGATGTTTAAATATAACTTGTGAGAGCGTAAAATGAAACCAAATGGATCTCAAGAGTTACAGATCTACTGTATAAGGGTCCATTTTGGTTACCAACTGTCCATCATTCAGCTGGGGACACCCTGGAATCTTCTCAAGGACCACCAGACCAATGGTTGAAAACCACTGCTTTAGTGCGTGTGAGAGAGGGAGAGAGAGATCATCCTATTAAAATTAAAGCGTGATAATGTGTTGTATGTAAGCTCCATATAAGGACAAACGTGGACAAAGTGGCACAAGCGGTAGGGACTATGATGTGGCGTCTCTCGAGGAGAGTTTTTAAGAGCATACGAATGCACAGAAGTAGCAATTCAATTATCTCTGTCCAGGAACAGCGAGCAACTTATTCCCCTCCTTGAAAACAAATTACACAACACAAACTAAAATGACAGTGTGACTTTGTGTGATCGGCAGCCTGTGGACCAGGAATCATCTGCTGTTCTGGGTCAAGTCAACCTGCAGTTCTCTGGGAGCCGGGTCAACCTCACTGTGTCCACTGATAGTGTGCTTCTGACCACAACCTGCTTCCGACAGGTATTCATTCATACAGCTTCAGACAGGGGTGCGCTCATGTTTGAGTTAAAGGGGAGCTCCACCCATTTTCAACCTTTTAATATGACATTAATATACCTTAGAGATCTTGTGTGGACATGATAAAAAAAAAAGTTCCCCCAATTCTGTACTTCCTAAAAATGGAGGTCTGAAAAAAACATTAACATGATGAAATACATCTGATGACATCATCGAGATTTGGTTCACATTTGTATCCTCTCAGGAAAAAAATGAAAATGGGTGGAATTCCCCTTTAAATAAAGTAAGAATACTACAATCTTGAATACTCCATACAAGTAAAAGTCTAGAGTTCAAACTGTACTGTACAGAAGTATTGGTAACAAAATGTATTTATAGTGCTAAAAGTAAAAAAATATGCAGAAAGTCCAATATCAACACGTTTTCAAAAGTTTAAAAAGAGCATATCTACAAGCTCACTTCACGACACTTTGTGAGCTTGTAGTTTGGCTATTTTCAAAAGACCACAATGTGTATATAGGGCTGAATGCTGAAGTGGGTAATTATGTTAGTAATAAATTATAATCAAAATTCTACCAAATCTTTCACACTCAAGAGTTAAATTATATTTAAACAACTGAACTGCGTAATTTTCAAGAATATACACAATTAGAACATGTAGAAGAATTGTTATTTTCTCCAACATTTTGCCACTTTATCTCTCTTAGCCCATTATAGGCAGGAACCCCTAGTGGTAGTTTTACTCTAGTTGACGGGAACCCCTCCAGGGGTTCTGTACAGTATGTACAGTATTTGAAGGGGTAGTAATTGGGATAGTAAATGGCCTAGATTGTGGACAAAAATTGTTAGACTAGACTCAACATCAAATGGTGGTCTCTTGGTCTGTAGCTACAAATGGAGAATAAGTATTGGGCCCTGGTATGAAAATGGTTGAAAACCAATTATAAGCAACTAAATATGCTAGATATGTACTTGTCTTTCTAGACACTATATGAATCACTTTGTGATTTATGTATTAATTCTGGAACATACTATAGTATATAGTCTGTATCCAAGTATTCATTAGATTGATTTTTTTTTTTGGCCACCAGGGGGGCAAGTGCCTTGGCACCGGCACCTTCCTAAAGTGAACTCCTACTTTTCACCACTGAATGATGCTTAACATTTCACCCATTGACTGAAACACTGAGATTAACCTGTCTATCTGTCCTCTCTCTCCAGACCGTAGCCCACCACCCCATGCAGTCCATATCATTCGCGTCAGGAGGAGACCCAGTAGGTTTATTTCTTTCTAAGCCTCATTCAGATTGTGAATAGATCTACAAGCTCAAGCGAGGATTGCATTCACATACATTGTTCCAACTGTTCCTGCTACTTTTGAGAGAACCCACATGTAAACCAGGCATAAGTTCTAACATGGCCATAAACACATTCCATGACATCCAGGCAGATAGACAATCAGACAGACAGGCGGGCAGACAGACAGACAGAACCGCACTCACGCACATTATTTAATTTAGTCTAATTACCGCTTGGTTGGCTTCCATCAGAGTGATGTCGGCTTGTTTCCTGTTGACCTATGAAGTTCACCTCCCTCCATAACTGGCTCATCCTTCTATACTTTGAATTTGCCGTGTTCTGAAGACACATAACCGTATTATCCCACTGCATATCCCATCCACCACAGACGCGTGACTATACAATGTGATGGGAAAATGTTAACATTGATCCTCAGTGTCTTTTTTTTCACTAGCATTCACGTACTCAGGGCTTGACACTAACACTTGCCCGCTTGCCCGGGGCAAGTAAAAAAAATGGTGGGGCAAGTGAAGACTGCTACAGTACCTGGTTGCCCGATCGGGCAAGTGTGGAACTTAGTGCACTATAACACAAGACAAAGCAGTCATTGCACTCTACCTCTGTGTCTTTCCCTGTTTTCTAGCTATCCACAATTCCAGGCTGGATTTGGGAAACAAAACAGGCAAATTAACATGCACATCAAAATGACCTAATCTTCTACATTCTCTAGTTGTGTAGACCTGGGCTAATTAAGATGATGAATTTTAACTCTTGAGAGTGTAAAAATGAAACGAAATGGACCCGCAAGGGTCCATTTGGTTTCATTTTTACGTTCTCAAGAGTTACATCTGCAAAATTTACAATATATTTTTGGGGGGCAAGTGATCATGACCTGAGGGCAAGTAGAATCTGACTTGCACTTGCCCGATGTGCCTCCGAGACCTTAGTGTCAACCCCTGCGTACTGTATGGCTTTTCAGGAAAGGAAGGAAGAATTGGCATGGAGGCAAGAGCCAGGCAAAATCAAGGATAGAATTTTAGACTAACAAATGTTTAACCTAAATTCTTGATGAAGTTCCCGGTATTACCCTGCCTTAGCCCACAGACCTCTTGGAAGCTTATGATTGTAATTTTAATCATCCCTGTGTACAGAGAAAAATAAACAGTGTTCATTTAACCCTGAACAGAGTACAGTTTACCCTGGTTAGAGTTATCCTAGGCTTATTTTGGTACTGGTAACTGTGGTAAGGGTATTACAGTGCAGTGTGCATGCGCTGCAGTACATGTTAAAGACACTACCATTTAATAACTCCTTATATCCATTCATCAAAAAGGCACAGGCATGTGCGCACACACATACAATGCATAGTGCAAAGTAAAATTTGATTTCTTTGAATCATGCTTTTTCCCCTTCTTTTCTCTTAATCTGTTTCGTAGGACATGGCAGATTACATTGCTTATGTTGCCAAAGACCCTGTCAACCAGAGAGGTGGGGGATAGTTTTGTGCCTCTCCCTGTCTGTCACATTACACAATACATGTAGTCAAAAAAAATGTTACTACTTTAACCACATGGACCCTAGCATCCCTATTATTGGGTGTCATGATAGCAACTATTCAATGAAAATGGAATACAAGCTCTGCAGGTCATCTATTTTTTCAGCTAGATTTGGTGTAGACTAGAGGGAAAAATGGAGGAGACTAATAGATCACTGGAGGACCCGATGTTATATTAAGTTTGTTCATTTTCTTAATAACTCAATTGATTATGGAGCTTGTTGGCATTGTCTGTTGGACCTGCTGGTTTCATTATGCAGACATACAGTATGTGCATGTGTTCTCTGTGCTTCCGCCAGCATGTCACATCCTGGAGTGTCCCCATGGCCAGGCTTCTGAGGTGATCAACAGCATCGGCAAGGCCTTTGAGACACGCTTTCACCAGCTGCTCTGTCACGGTCCCTCCGTTCTCACTACCATCCCGAGGTGAGCAGCATGTTTTCACTCCCGCTGTCCAGTCCACCTCTGATTTTCATGTGCGAGAGCCAGTGTTTGCACCAGAGTTAGAGTAAACTAAGTCTGTCAGTGTAAAAATTGAATATGATGTCAATTGTCTAAAACTGTGCTGTGTGTGTGTGTGCGTGTGCGTGTGCGCGCGACCACAGTTCAGGCCTACAAATCAGTCTAGGGAAGCCGATAAAGACGTGCGGTGATCAGAGGGACGGCAGACTCGGAAAGCATGACGACCATGACTATTATAATGACATACCAGGAAAACCTCCACCTCTCGGAGGAATACGGGACATGCGCATCTCAAGTGGAGCAGCTGACCCGGACGGATTGTTGGTAATACTGATGAATTAAAATGTTACTTGGCTGTGCAAGATGTACTGAATGCGGGAGGTAACCACTCTATACTGACCCTATTCTGGGCATATTGTAACTATACCAATGTGTATGGGTGAGAGGTTAGTAAGTTAGTTATTTTATTGTCCACAAAGTGGAAATTTGTCTTCGGTCTCATATACAGCAAACAACAGAACAGGACAGAAACGCTTACACAGGGACAAGCACAAGACAATGCAGTGGCAAATAAAGTACAGACAGGTTCAACAGGACATGGTAGGATTTAGTACCTTAATGGCGTTAGGAATAAGTGTTTTTAATGATGTTACGTTTAGCTTTGGATACTTTATACCGTCTACCAGAAGGGAGTTGTTCAAACTCTATGAGGAAGTGGCATCTATGAGGAATGACTTCCTCATGGATGCCACTTAATTGTTTCTGTCTCTTAGCAATTATTTTTGAGGCAAGGTTAACCATTCGCTGTAACTTTGGTTGCCATACCACATTTAGGTTGCCATACCACATTGCTATAATGTTAGAGATAGGGTTAGAGAAACAACAGATGTTGTTGATGTAGAGGGACCAAAGGACGCAGCTGAGGACGGACACCTGGGGAACTGTTGGTTAGTAGGGGTCACCCAATGATTTTGTGTTACCATATTATAGTGTTACTACAGTATGTTTCTTGTCGATATTAGGTCAAATAGTTTTACATGAGCACAGTGTAAAAAGATACCAAACAACCGAAATAATGTACAATTCAAGTTGTAATTGTCTCTAATTTATTCAAAGGTTATGGTTTCCCCTTTTTAATATATAATTAGTGAGTTTCAGTGATCATAAGACTGAGTCTCATGGTTCCTATCTCCAGCCCTAAATAGTGTGTTGTTCCATATCAGACTGACATGACGCCAAAGCAGGCGCTGTAATGCTGTAATTGGCATTACTAATACCAAGCCTTTAGTGCATTTGTTGTTTTATTTTTACAGTGTCACATGAGACATCATCCAGCTCCGTGAGAGGGCAAGGATACACTGTATACCACAATTGATGCCAACGTCATTAGCTAGTTATTTTCTATAATGCACTGG
The DNA here is from genome assembly GCA_039105355.1 of Benthosema pterotum. Lineage (NCBI taxonomy): Eukaryota > Metazoa > Chordata > Actinopteri > Myctophiformes > Myctophidae > Benthosema > Benthosema pterotum. Next base: position 21,099,935 of record CM076966.1, on the reverse strand, counting down.
TCTAAATGTCTCTTATAATATACCGGTAATAGAGCTGAGCAGTCCCACCCCCGTGACGTCGCCTTGTTTTCCTCATCAACTTTTCAAAAATGATTTATATGAAGATGATTACGCCGCAGACAAAGCCAACTCGGGTCGTGACAAATCATGACAACACACACAAAGAATAAACAAAAAGTATATTGTATTCTGCTAATTAGATATTGCATGATAATATTGTGTTTGTTGTCATGATTTGTCACAACCTGAGTTGGCTTTGTCCATGGCGTAATCTTTATATAGTGTAAATCATTTTCGAAAAGTCAATGAGGATCTGAGGATTCAATTTCTGCAACACAGGCGACATCATGAAAGGGGGAATGCTCAGCTCTATATGCCTGAGACAACCAAGCCCACTTTACCTTTGGAAATGAAGTCTTTCTCCTTTTTCTTTTTGTGTTATGGATCCTACACTATAAAATCATGAGCACTCTTTTATTGTGCCCATTTGGTAATACTCAGGATTTAACAGTGTAGGCTTCTTGTCCTTCCATAAGAAATGAGTCATCATTTTAAACCAACCTTGTGGGACATATATATACTGTATATGGTAGATATAGTTACAGTGGAAAGGATGCTAATATTCAACAACCCAGCAAAAGCAAGTGGCTCTGAAACATTTCATGTTAAGTATTAGGCTGCAGGCCCCATGTCTCTGCCTTTTTAAAAAATATATATTTTAAGCCAGGCACTCCTATAAGATATTTTGAATAATATATTTATATTTTGTGCAGACATACTGTACCTACCAGTGCCAGAGTGTGAAATGTATCTGTAGCATATTCTATTAGCTTGTGAAATGTTGGGAAAAAAAAAACAAAAAAAAAAAAAAAAAAACATTTTGTTATAGGGACCACCTGGAACACACTGGACCCAGGACCCCTGGGTCCTGGGTCCGCCTTTGAGAATCACTGCTCTTGACATCAACATTAAGCAAGTCAAGATATTCAATATGGAGAATGATTTACTTGCTAATTTTTGAAGAGTGAGAATTGCCCAAATGGTTAAAGTACCCCCCCCCCCCACACACACACACACACACACTACCTTGCATGAGTCATGACTCATCTATTCTTCTACTTACAGATATGTTCCCTTGAGTCCAGTTTGCTGTATGAGAACTGCTCCTTCGCTGATAGCCCTTTAGCTCCACCTGCAGGTAAATATTGGAGCAACAATCAATATGTGGCCAGAGCAGATATTGTTGTTACCCAGATAGCAACATGCATTGATTCAACCAAAATTCAACGTTGAATCAATTCTTTTTGCTATCTGGGTATGGAACAAGTTTACTGTGCCATACATACTGTAGATTGTTGTTATGGAACAAGTGTACTGTGCCATACATAGAGTCCCCAGTGACCTCAATGCAGAGACGGCTATTGGCTGAAAAGCACACTTGACGACGGCCATTTGCTGAAAAGCCCATGTGACTGCCTAGTTAGGAGGGATTCAAGTTCCAAACAAACCACTCTGGCTATCCAGCTCCATTGACAGCAGATCACATATTCGCTGCTAAATTGGCGAAACTACGACATTTCAGGACATTTTAACACATTAACAGACACTCTAGTGAATAATAATTGTCTCCACCAGTATGGTGCTGTCTCCACCAGTATGGTGGTGACTATGTTTTACCCCCTGTCCGTCCGTATGTCACTGATGGTGACAAAGTAGGCAGGAATTCTGTGGCCCCACCCCAGCTGACGAGAGATGCACCAGTCTTTGATGTTGTCCAGCCATTTGTCCTAGGTCTTGTCGTGGTGGTGGACTGGGGTGATCTTGAGCTGGCCGTCCTTAACAGCCTCTGCTGCCCTCTTGCCCATTTCACCACACTTGACGTACCACTGTGGCTTCAGCAGGGGCTCCACAATGTCCTTAGAACGACTACATATTGGTACAACCATCCCGGTGTTGTCTTTCTCCCCTTTAAACTGGCCAAGGTCTTTCAGAGCCTTCAGTACTTCCTTCCTGGCAACCGTTTCAGACCCGAGAACCGAACAGGTATGTTAATGAGCAGCCCATTATCCACTTTGTAGACATTGTGGTCGTGGGCTGGAGTGACACCTGTTCCAAAGTTCTTATCCACAAACGTATCAAAAACAATGGGCATCTTGCGGTTCCAGAAAGGGTGTTGTACCATCTTGCCCTTCAGGTGTTTGTACCTGGTGTCATCAGGATGGATTGCTACAGCAGAGTCTCCCAGCATTGTCTCAATACGAGTGGTGGCCACAATCACCTCCTCATGAGATCCAACAATTTTGTAAGGGAAGTGGTACAGCACTCCAAATTCCACTTTTTCCTTGTACCCAGGAACAGTCAGCAGAGTCCTGCCTTTCAACTCTATATTGTCCACCTCGATGTCAGAAATGGTGGAGTTAAGTGTGCAGGACCAGTTGACCAGCCTCTCGTATACCTAGAATGTTTGAGATCTTAAATACATGATATATTGTCATAACCTTACTAACCATTGGTATCATTTCTTTCTTGGTCTTTCTTTCTGTTGCATCTACAGGGCTGTCAGACATCATCAGTGTTGAACAGTGTGCAGCTCAGCTCAAGGAGGAAGGCTGGTTCCATGGCAGGTGGATGTTCATTGACTTTTTAATTTTATCGGACACAGCCAATACTGTACAGTGGTCGATTCAGAATATATAAAGATATGCACGCAGCCATGCACCACTCTGACCCCCAGGCATAAAGCCAATGTTCTCATCTGCTCCTCTCTTCCAAGGCTAAGCAGAGAGCAGGCTGAGCTGCTCCTCTGCTGTAGTGGAGACTTTCTGGTGAGAGAGAGCAGCTCTGCGTCCGGACAATATATACTCAGTGGCATGGAGGGAGCCACGGTGAGACACCTGCTGCTGATTGATCCACATGGACAGGTACTGTGTGTGTGTGTGTGTGTGTGTGTGTGTGTGTGTGTGTGTGTGTGTGTGTGTGTGTGTGTGTGTGTGTGTGTGTGTGTGTGTGTGTGTGTGTGTGTGTGTGTGTGTGTGTGTGTGTGTGTGTGTGTGTGTGTGTGTGTGTGTGTGTGTGTGTGTGTGTGTGTGTGTGTGTGCGTGCAGAGGTGTAAAGTAGCAAAAGTGCATTTTACTCTTGATTTTATTTTCCTGACTAGTTCCAATTTTCTCTACTTCTCCAGTACTTTTTGAGCCTCTGTCCTGCACAGAGCTGGACCTGGTTGACACCCTCTAATCTTCTTTGTGTGTCACCCAAAATGACACACACACACACACACACACACACACACACACACACACACACACACACACACACACACACACACACACACACTGTCCATATCCACAAAGTCATCAAAAAAAACAAAGGGCATCTTGCGTCCGCAGAAAGGGTGTTGTACCATCTTGCCCTTCAGGCTGCTCGATGTGCTTTTAAACAGATATATCATCATCATCATCATCATCAATATCAATATCATCTGTAGCCACGAACCCGTGTCGTGCTACTGGGGAGCGGTGGACGGCCGGCGGGCTTAGGCCGGACGTCCCAGATCTCGGGGTTATATGAAATGAGACGCAATGTCCGGAGCGACCGATCGCACAGGATGTGAGTCGCGGATGCCTTTCTTAGTGACAACCAATGATGAGGTATGCTGAACCTTGTAAACCCTTCTCCCAGAGCCCATAGTGAGGTGTGCTGAACCTCATAAACCCTTCTCCCAGAGCCCATAGTGAGGTGTGCTGAACCTCATAAACCCTTCTCCCAGAACCCGCTCCCCCCCAGACCACGGGCTTTATGGTCTGGAGTTCGCCTTCGGGCGCATTATCATGACGTCACGCTGTGGCAGCGTCGCCCTCGGCAACATCATCAATACTATAATTAAGGAGTTGTCTGTCTGAATGTCTGTCTGTCTGAAGCGAGCATAACTCATCACTGGCTGCACCGATCGCTATGATTTTTCACACAGTCATTGACCATAACATTAGGAAGAGACTGAGGAAGCCCTTTTTTCAAATTAACAAATTGTTGATTAATAATGAATTTATTGGTGAATTAAATTTCCCCATTCGCTTAACATTGGCAATTCCCTTTTCGGCCACAGGGGGCAATGCAAATACCAAAACACACACACACACACACACACACACACACACACACACCCACACACACACACACACACACACACACACACACACACACACACACACACACTTTATGACTGGCCATTGCAGTGTCTGTGCGTGTGCATTAAAGCAATCCTTCATCAAATCCTTCATCACATAATGTGATGAAGGATTCACATTACCCACACAGTGAGTACATCATTTGGTGTTCATACTGTATATTCACAACGGGTAAGGCCCTAGTTTCACCAAACAGTGAGTACACTGGTGGTAAACTATGCAGAACCACCAAACTAGTTTGTAGTGTACTATGAACAAGAAGTTCATAGTGCACTACACACTTGTGACCAGTGAAATGGGACATTCTGCATAATGAGTAGTTTTGTAGTTTTGGTATTTGAATTCTGTACTTTACTTGTAAGTTGTACCATTAATCTCCAAACTGTTAATAAAAAATCAATCAATCCAATACTTTCGCCCAGACACCATAGATTGTACAAAACGTTCGCTCTGAAAAAACATATAATGTTCAACGATTTGCACTGCATTTTCATGATTTCCCACCAAAAATAGTAGCTGTACACATGTCATAGCGCGCCACTCTCGCGCCACTCATAGCGTGACATGTGTACACCTGCTATTTTTCAGTACAACTTAAAAACACCTGTACAGAATGGGTTAAGAAATATGTGAAAGGTTTTTCTCCCACTCTCTCTGTGTGTTGTTTATTATGCGTTCTTCTTGTCCTTATGGGAGCAAGCAGAGGTTTCTAAATGCATATGGTCGTATGTGTTGTTTGTGTCTAGATCCGGACCCGTGACCAGGTCTTCCTGAGCGTCAGTCACCTGGTGCGTTATCACATGGAGAGCCAGGTGCCCATTGTGTCTGGAACCAGGGAGCTGTGCCTGAAACAGCCCATCCTGCAGAGACACTGACACACGCACGCACGCACGCACACACACACACACACACACACACACACACACACACACACACACACACACACACACACACACACACACACACACACACACACACACACAATCTGGCACAATGAAAATTGAGTTTTAATTTAAGAGAATAAGTGGGCACATTTATAGATTTGACTGTATGACTCTTGTGATGAGTCTTTGGTGATGATGCACATATTTAGTGGGGTCCCACGACACACCGTCATTTACAACTCTTGTAAAAGTTTGACCTTCGCTTCTAATTTGTAGATGATGACCTATAGAACAATTTTAGTTCGAGTGGCCCATCTGTAGATGAAAAAAATATGCATTTTTTGCCTAATTTCAAAATTGACCAAAATCGGATTTTTGTTTTTCTTAAAAGTCTTTATTTTCTCACAATTGCTGTTTTTTCTTTGTTTTCTTTTGCTATATCTAGTCAATACTAACCCAGGAATTAACTGGATTTCAAATATTAATGTTTGGAATATGATATGGAAAAAATGGACGCCCATGTACATCAAATTACTTCAAATGGCACCTAATTTAAATTCTGTTGAACCTAGAAGGATGAAGTTAGTGCCTACCTATCATGAATGAGTAATGGTATAAATTGTAAATAAATAGAAACAATACAGTATTGGGGGGATTAAAGTTAGGCATACCCACTTATAGCCCAGCCTCTGTGTGAAAATTGTGCAGTTTTCAATGAAAGCATGACATTTGGCACAAAGTTAAAGCCTGCCATAAGGAATTGTTTTGGCTATGGGTCTGTGATGACAGCTATGGTGGCCATCATCTGCTGTTATTTTACCAATTCAGCTCATACAACATACAATCTTGATTCTGATGACAAAACGTTTTCAAGGATTATGATTTTTTATAAAATGCTAGATAATAGTCAAATCATCAAAATGTGTAATATTGATGTATTGATGTAGGCAGTAAATTCATGTCTTCTACCCTATATGTGAAAATCAAGTGAGCCCATGAAATCAGCTGACATATTCTTAGTACTCACTCCAACTCAAACCAGCTCTACCCGATTGACCAGTACCCAGTGAGGTCAGAACACCAGTCTGTGTACTTCTAACCAGATCCCCATCCAGATCCAACACCAGTGTACTTCTAGCCAGATCCCCACCCAGATCCAACACCAGTCTGTGTACTTCTAGCCAGATCCCCACCCAGATCCAACACCAGTCTGTATACTTCTAGCCAGATCCCCACCCAGATCCAACACCAGTCTGTATACTTCTAGCCAGATCCCCATCCAGATCCAACACCAGTCTGTGTACTTCTAGCCAGATCCCCACCCAAATCCAACACCAGTCTGTATACTTCTAGCCAGATCCCCACCCAGATCCAAGACCAGTCTGTGTACTTCTAGCCAGATCCCCATCCAGATCCAACACCAGTCTGTGTACTTCTAGCCAGATCCCCACCCAGATCCAACACCAGTCTGTGTACTTCTAACCAGATCCCCACCCAGATGCAACACCAGTCTGTGTACTTCTAGCCAGATCCCCATCCAGATCCAACACCAGTCTGTGTAATTCTAGCCAGATCCCCACCCAGATCCAACACCAGTCTGTGTACTTCTAGCCAGATCCCATCCAGATCCATACAGTAAAAGCTGTCTGGTGAAAACCCCTGCTGAAGTGCTGTACCTTCACACACAAGCTAGTTGACAGGAAAATAGTCATACTCAAAGTAGTTATATTGCACCATGGTGACCATTCTTTTCGACTCTCATGTCCTTCTTGAAGATGGTTCGGAATGCATAATGCTTCTCCCCATGAAGACTCAACAACAATGTCAATTGAAGGAGCCTTCACCTCATGATACCTGGTGCTGGTGAGAAACTGTCTCCTGTATATAGCCTCCCAAACAAATGCAGACACTTGGCTAGACTGCCACAGTTTGAAAGGGTCAAGCCCCTAATCCTGATTGCGGCAGTCAACCCCACCTAATCACACAAACCGGGGCCTCCAGATGAGCCAGCAGCCATCTGCACAAGTCTGGGTTGGACCTTGCAGGGCTGAGCTAGAGACTTGGAAAGAAACCTTCAGCAAAGACAATGGCATTGACATAGTTGACATAGCCCCAGAACACTGAGGCCATAAGAAGTGAGGAGAAACTCTGGCTGGAAGCCCTCACCCCACGTCATCCTTTAGACCTCGTCCTTGAAAACGTAGGATTAGTTACCAGAATCAGGATCAGAGAATTTTAATTACTGTTAAAATATCAGCAGGTGGTGGCCATTATGAGAAATATCTACCATGGTCACAGGACAAATGTAAATAGTACCAATGAATTCCTCATCATTGACAATGTGGGACTATTTACTAGAATTAATATTTTAGAAAATAGCTGTCAGGATTACCAAGGGACAAATCTGTGATGGTGCCATAGCCAACAATGCTCCTAATGACATGCTCCAACTGTGTTCCAAAATTCATGCTGTTATCATCAAAATACTGCACATAGAGGCTGGACTACGTGCTATTCTTGTAGATACACACAAGGGGGTGGGGGGGGGGGGGGGGCTGGGGTAATATGGTCTAAATGACTAAATACTACTTCTGAATGTGAATATGTCATATGTTCAGATTGGATAAGTTACGACAGTCTTATATCATATTTTGGAAGCCCCCCCCCAATAATCTTTAACTGCGTGCTGGCCACTCTAACCAAAATGGTTACCTCACCTAGAATTTAGTATTGAAAGTTAAACTTTTAAAGTTGTAAACGACAACTAAATTTAACATGGAGATGGAAACTCACTTCGGTTTTAGCTAATTTTAGCTTGTTTTGCTTGCTATTTTTGTCGATATACACCAATAATGGATGAAAAAATATATTTTATGTGTAATTAGGTTTAGGTAGCAAATGCTACTCCTGATTGTGAATCCATAGATATCCCATATGTACAGATTGGACAATTTGATCAAAAGTTACAACAGTTTACATGTTTTGGTAGGGTTGGCACCTTGTTACGCCCCCTACAGGCCAAATATTTAATTTGTGTGCGGGCCACTCGAACCAAAATGGTTCTATAGACCCTCACCAACAAATTAGGACTGAAAGTGAAACTTTTACAAGAGTTGTAAATGACATCCACATTTAACATGGAGACGAAACCCCACTATATTGGGCCAAATCACAAACATCCAAGACATGCAAAATTATGAGCTGCATGAAATGATGACCACACAACTCCTTTATAATGATACTATGCTGAAGGTGGGCAAAATGTACAACACTGAACACATATTCAGTGTTCCATGTTGTATCTCTGACAGGCCAGAATGGCTGGGATGTGGATCATGTTTTTACCCCTGTCCATATATCTGTCTGTTTGTCTTTCTGACTGGTGTCTGAGATGGCTTGCATGTTGCAACTATTGCTACAAATCATGAATGCGTGAACGTCTGATCTGGCTGTATTGCCTTCACAAATTTGTGAAATGTCTAAGAATGCACGGATCCCCCAGAATATATGAACTGGGAACAAAATCAAACTTCTGCGGTAGCCAAATGTGCTTCCAAATGTATTAATAATGCAAGTACTGTATCTCCAGAACTGATTCCTTGCCAAATTTGGCTGCCTTCTGCCTTCGTCTATTCATTCTTTGGAAGCTGGATCTGCCAATACACACATTTGAGGGATTTGACCCTCTGCTGAGGGTCTTAAATTAGGATTGATCATGGTTGTTTCAATTTATTTTAATTTATGCAATGGTGGTTCTCTGATATCTTTATATTTGTCACATTGTAACAGAAAGTGTAGCTCTATCTCCACCTCCCCTAGAAGGGCAGAGGGAACACAGTCTGCCTTTTCTAGGCTGTCAGTTTTTATTGCCAGGTGGCTGAGTCTGTACATAGTCAACATCTTCCTCAGTGCTGGGTTAGTATCAGTGGTCAGGTAATTTGCCACCACACCGATAAGATCTTGAAGATGTAAATAGCAATGTTTTCTTCCAAATAAATGATAATAAAATATGTATTCAGTGTTTCTTTTTGTGGGTGGCTGGTAGAACGGCCTGGCTAATAGGAGAATTAGTTGTGAGCTTGTAAATCTGCTGATGTCATTTTCCCCCCATTTAAACATGCACAAAATAGTAAACATAATAGTAAATAGTAGAAAATACAAATTAAAAGTTGTAACACATCATGATTATCATTACAATTGCTAGATACTACGTTTGAGCCAGATCATGTCCGATAAGTCCTTCCTTTGGGAACTGAATAGTTCAGTCTGGGATTCACAGTTGCATATTGGGCATGTAAAATTGGTGTTTGGTTTGGGGAGGGGTCTTTGCAAACATGCCTCTCTGTATACTTCCCTACAGGTTGTTCTGTGCGCTGTACGTTTTCCATAGATTCCGAATCTTGTGAAGAGTGAGAGTGCCTGAGCCTGGTCGCAGCAGGAAAAAAAGTCCTCCAACATTATTCTGGTAATATTCCCTGACTAATACTGTACAATATTTGGATCCAAGATGTAGTGGAGAAGACGTATTTCAAATAGGAGATGATCAAGTAAAGTACAAATACCTCAATAATGGTCTTTAAGTAGCCTACAGTACATTAATAAATGTACTCACAGGAATTGCTTTACACCACTGGAGCTGTCTCAACCTCTGTGGATCCATCATGAACAGTGTGGTACTGACCACAGTCTGACCGCTTCAACTCTCATTGCGATAAATCCTTAACCATAAAAGTAGAACTGCATGACCTTATCGTTAATTTTATAGATATATCTCCTTTTTTGACATAATTTTGTAGTACAATGCAAGTCATTGCGCCACAAATCTAATGATCGGGAATCTGTATACTGTACATGGATCTCAGGGCATTGTGGCTTTCTAGACATTTCAGTCTTGACAGGGTAATAACATATTAAACCACTGTGGCTTTAAGTAGACACTTTAATCTGACAGGGTAATAAGCCAATAAACCAGTGATGGGTGTGTGGCCGTCACTATTATTGAAATGTCAGTTTGAAAGTGACAGGCATCTCTCTCTATCTCTCTCTTCCTCTCTCTCTATGGCAATCATATTACATTTTTCACAAATTGCTTTACACTAAACCCAATTAAAAGATTAAAAGTATGTTTGTACACATTATAAAGTAGGCTATTACCAAAAAGTTAGATAGAACTTTATTGTCATTGCCTACATGAAACATTGTTTGCATGAAAACAACGAAATTTAGTTTAGAGCTTCACCACTGGCATACACATAATAAATAAATACCATACAATAACAAAAAACCCAAGTGCAATTGATGAGTGCAAAAACCATGAAGCAAGCAAGACCAAGTCCGTTCAGTACTCAGGATAATACTCAGGATAATTACATAGGAAGTCCAGGCATAGGGGGGCATGGTACAGATTGTTCGTTCAGCAGCCTAACAGCCTGTGGGTAGAGGCTGTTGGTCAGTCTGTTAGGCCTAGCACGAAGTGACCGGTACCTTCTACCAGAGGGCAGACGTTGGAAGAGATGGTGTGCAGGATGGAACTGGTCCCTTATGATGTTGTTTACACGGTGTAGGGAGCGGGAGGTAAAGACTGTGGAGATCTCTGGGAGGAAAGCTCAAGGAGCCTTCCTCCTTGAGCTGAGCTGCACACTGTTCAACACTGGTGATGTCTGACAGCCCTGTAGTTCCATTGGTGATCGGTTTGTGACCTACTCTTATCCCACTTAAATGATGAAAAGTAATCCAAAAAATCATCTAAAGGCAAAAGGGCCCTTTGAATTAGATAGGAATGCAGTGTTTTTGAGTGGTATCAGTAGGGACCCTGTTTCACACAGTTCATACAGTGATTTTTTTTTTAATTGGGCAAGGGTGGGGGCAGCTTTGACATGAGTTGTCAGCCAGGTTCATGGCTTTGTCTTGGGGAACCTCCAAGGTTGTCAACACCCTACCAGGCCTGACCGAGGGAGCGGGAGCTAGGGATGCCGCAGTGACAGAGGTGATGATATGTACAGCATGGGGGGCTTGTTGAGGGTCTTCTAGTGTATGTTCTGTGTTTAACTGGGAGCCACCATGGACGGTGGAAGACTGGTGTGGTCTCTGAACTGTGCTGTAGTGAGTAGGCGGGCAGCATATTTTATTTTTGCTCATACTGAGGGCTTTAGGGGCACCATATAGAGGAGTTTGAGTCTGGAGGTGATGAAGGCATGAAAAGAACTAAGTTAGAGCTTTGCCATTTGATAGATTTTCCTGCTCCTTGGGCTTGCTTCCAATCTGTTCAGCCACTAGGTGGTGGAATTGGCATTAAGAAGGTCTCTTTCTTACTACAGTATAGCACACTCATTAAGTTTACTTGACTAAAAGTAAAATTAATGCTTAACTAAAATAGGATGCTTTCTATTTATGCTTATACTATATGATTTGATGTCTTGGTTTAATGTTATACTTGAACATATCCTGAAATTACAATGGCCTAAATTGCCACAATGTGTTGTAAATGAGCAAAGTTGAAATTCGTATATCAGGGGTTAACGGTTCGTTAGGTTGGGATAATTCATACATCATTGGCCAAACAAACTACCACTCAACTAGACTTACAGTATTTTTACACTATAATAAGACAGAAGTGATTGCAGTTTAAAAGAACCAAGCTAAACAATAGTTTTAACTAGATTCATTGAGGTATGCAAAAATGGTTACTCATAGTCATAGGTGAAGTGAGTTCTGTCATTCTGAAAATATGTCTTGCAAGTCTCTTTTTTGCATTTTACAAATATTTTATGAACAGAATCCAATGCTTTATGGCCATGATTCACAGGAACCTGGTCGGCTTGATTCCAGGTTTAAAACATATAATATAAGGATTTCCATGAAACATTCAAAGAGAAATTAATGGAATTTGCCTGTGAAAACATTGTACCCATTTTACACTCTATTAATGCTTTGTAACATCCCATCCAAAGAACATGGGGCTCAGCTGTCCTGCGGACACCTGCAAAACCCAAACATGAATAAAGCTCAAAGGAATACTGAAAATCTAAAAAATAACCTTTAAACATTTCTCTATGAGCAGTGAGCTCAGCTGTCTGCCACTCTGAGATTCTAGTGAAAGTACAGATGACTGTGTGCTTAAAGTATGTTGTTGACTGTTTTTGGGTTGTGTCCCTGGCCTCCTCTGAGAGAGAATCTTGGAGGGTCTCACCCACATTAATCACCCTCTGCACGGCGCAGATTGTCAGATTGGGGTCAGAGAGCCACCGACACATGACAAGGAACCCATAAGGAGCTTTGCTGAGGAACTACGCAGAATAGATAAAGAACGGATGCTGCGTAGGAGAACTACCGTAATTATCCCACAGCTGGTAGATCTTTGTGTTGTCTGTTCAGATACCCGTGACAAATCTAATCAGTGGAGCTCTCTCTGCACATGCCTTTTCAGTTTCCCACGATCCCTAATTAATGAGAAGGAACAATCATGGAATTCCTCATGTGTTCATTTGCTTTAATAGACAGGGATTGCCTTTTTGTTTGGTATTCATGCTGTGTAGTGTTTACACCAGTACTGAACTCAATGCCAACGTATTAATTGCTAATACTCATGTATTACCCATCATTAGGGTAATTTATTATTGGACATACAGGCAATACAGGCTATGGCATATACCACTAATGACCTTATACTAATAACTCTCACATGCTGATACAGAAGACCAAGAGACCCCCCCAACACTGGGAATATGAATGACACCTGAAGCTCTACCCCTCCCCAGCACAATTGCCAATAACAACATTACTGAAATCAGGGGTGCACAATGGTAGACAGTGCTGTTGCCTCACAGCTAGAATGTCCTGCAAGGTTCGATTCTAGGGATGCTGTGGATGTCTCCTCTCCATCAGTGCCCATACCTGAGGCGGTGTTTCTGTGTGGAGTTTGCATGTTCTCCCTGTGTACCCTGGGTACTCTCAGAAAAACATCAGTAATCCTGGACCATTTCTGGTCTCTAGACTGCCTCCCCCTTCGGGCGGAGGTAGCCCAAGTACCCTTATGGATGGAGGGGAAAGGAATTGGTTGGAATAACGTTTTCCAATCACACGTTATGTCCGGCTGGGGAAATCCAAGAAGTCAGGTGGAAAGAACCAGCTTGGACTCCTCATGCATAGAAGGCGGCATGAGGTCAGTGCACTGACACCGTCCCATATGCAATCCCATGGGATAAAAAAAGAAAAAAACATTACCCAAAATGTCAGGGGTTTCATGATGCTTATGCTACTGCTTATGTCAGCCCTTGAGTGATTGGAAGGTTGGTCTACCAGCAGCACCACACCACCCATATCACTAAACTGGCGCACACACGCACGCGCGCACACACACGCGCGCACGCGCATATCCACACATGCATTGCATGCTCCCTCTCTCCAGAAACAGCTCTTCTGACTCAGGATTAGCAATAATATTTAGAATATTTTCAGAATCAGTCCACACATCTAAATAACTCTACCACAGTATAGGATACATGTGGTTTATCTGTGAGAGAAAGTGTTGGCTCACTGTGGCGATAAGCTGTGATAATTACACTCGTGAATGATGAAAATAAATGATCATCCTTCCAGTGCAGTTATTGTTCTTACCTCCCTCCCTTCGCTCCCTCCAGACAGATTTGATCAGTCGCTGAGTCACACGCCGGCCTCACCCAAACAGACTCCCTAAGAACAACAATGACCTAGTGTGTGTTGCCATTCGCTCTCTCTCTCTCTTTCTTGCTCGCTCTCTCTCTCTCTCTCTCTCTCTCTCTCTCTTTCTCTCTCTCTCTCTCACACACACACACACACACACACACATGGCCTGCTGATGGTCATATGCTGTCAAACCTGCTGTGAGGTCATCATATGAACTCTAACAGTACATTCATTAAACTCATATATATGAGCACTCAGCGAAGAGGATAGGAAAAGAGGGCAGCGTTTTCCCTTATGTTGCAGATGGGTTTCCAGATTGACGAAGAGGCGGTTGATATGCCCTGGGCGGTTTGGGGAATAAAAAAAGATTAAAAAAAAAAAAAAGTAAACTGGAATGGTAAATGGGAAACGATTGCTGTTACTGATTACGGACCAGAAATGTTAGAGAATGAATAAATGGAACAATCAGTTACTGATTAGGTTAGATTTGTGGCACTCAGGAAGAGATATGTGTTCATGGTAGAAAGTAAACAAAACAAAACGCCAGACAACAGCTGCATCATTCTGTTTTGTTTTCACGAGCATAGGCAGCTTTAAGAAATTGCGATGAGGTCATATAAACCAAAAGGTCAGCATCATTGCTCCTCTAGCCATGGTGCCTTACTGCATTTCACACCCAATAAAACTGCCAGCATGGGTTCTGCTTCTGCGGATGCCAGGTAGACACTGTTCGTCGGATCAGCTAAAGCTGGGGCTTCAGTAACTCTTCCGGGCGAAGATTTTTTCAACTTCCAGCAATGTGTCTCCATTACCAAAAAAAAATCGGATTTGTGATGACACAAATATACTCCCAACTTAACAGTAACCATCAGGACTGTGGAGTGCAGATTACGAGGCAGTTAGAGAAACATCCTTTGATCACAGAGGTCATTACTGGACACAGTGAAGAATGACTGCAGCTGAAACTACACACTTTACCTTAATCGCCAACAGCCATGTGTTGTGCATTCATAAGATTAAATAGAGATATCCGCACACCAAATAGCTCTTGTTAGACAGATTTCATTTATCTACCGCCTTAGATAAAAATCCTTTCATTTTAATGTGTATCTATGGTCCCATCTAAGCACCCATCCTTTTGGGAATTGTTCCTAAAAAGAAGATGGACATAAAAGGCAAATTAGAACAAATAATTACTTCACAGTCTGTCAGTCTGAATACTGTCCTTAATGTCCTCGGCTACTACTCCTCACACAGTGGCAGTGGGTAAAACAGCCATGTGCAGGAGTGGAGATGTGTTCTGGCCTGTGGTGTTTCAGGTTCTGTCCTGAGTGAGTCGCTCCACGCCAACAGAGGGTGAGCCGGATGATGTGGAATATATCCTTGAAGATGCTCTGTGCTCTCCTCCAGTGCGTTGTGTAGACTGTCTTCATGGCAGGGAGAGCTGATCCATTAATTCTCTCCACGCTGTGATACGGCTGCTGAGGACTGCTTTGGCGATTCTGAGCATCCTAATGAAGTGCTTTTTTTTTTACACTGTAGCAACAGTTGGACTGTTTTCAGCACAGGTTTTGACACACGAAGGCCAATGACCATGAAGCTGCCTGCCTGCTCCACCTTTGTTCCCTTGATGCTGAGGGGTCACGGTGTGGGAGGTTCCTTAACTGAAACCCAGAATGACTTCCTTTGTTCCGTTCACACTGAGCCTGAAGTCATTGTTGTTTTGATTTGAAAATGTAGTCATGCGTGCACAAGGTTTGTATAGAGCAAGGATTTAAAAACCTTGATAGGATGAGCACTTCTAATGTGGATGTGGATTTTCCAAAAGCTTGGAGCTTTTGTTAGAGTATAGTAGACTAATTGATAGAAATGATGAGTATTGGCCCCTGAAATTAATGTGGTATTGCAGCTTTAGTTAAGTAAAAAAAAAAAAAAAAAAAAGAAGTGTTTGCCTACTGCTTCCAACACTGGCCTTAGTAGAGGTAATGATGATAATGCATTATTTTTTCCGAGCATAGTCATTCCGACACAAAAGATGAAAGGGAAAACAATTGGCTCTTTTGAGTGCATTTAAATAAGGGTGAACTCTTGCTTCTATCTTGTGTGTTTGTTTAAATTAAACACACACACACACACACACACACACACACACACACACACACACACACACACACACAAAAGTGTTCCCAGACCCCGTAGCACTGTGACGAACAATTAAAGTCATAAACAGCGGCCCTGAGTGCAGCAGCGTGAAATTGTTCCTCATTTCAATGTTATCAGAGTCACACAGAGTTCAGCTCTGACCTGCATGGGAGGAAGCACATATACAGCAGGCCTTTGCTATTGGGTGATGCTGCCATGTTGCTGTTATGCTGTTCTGCATGTCTCTGCCTTCAGTCGGGTACACCCAAATACCTGTGTTTGTTTGATGACTGTAGAGATACTGTTTACACTACAGCATCTACCGTTTTGCATGTTCTTTTGACGAAATCTGTCGGGAGGTAATCTTTTGATGAAAGGTCTTTTGACGAAATCTGCCTGGTCAGAGGTGCCATAGAGTATGAGTTACGACAATGAGGGGGCAGAAAGCTGAGCACTCAAGCGCTGTTCATGCAGCCTGGCCTTGGGCAGTGACAATCTGGAGTATGAAATACAGTGTATTTCAAGCACTCATTCTGCGACAAGCAAAACAATGTACCGTATGTGCACTTAAACTCATATAGTGACCCAGTATCAGTATACTGGGTCACTATACGAGAGTCTCTACGAGAGTCTAAATCTTAGCCTAAATCCACGACTTTGCCACTGTTTTCAATGCACTTCACCTATAGAAGTCTTTGTAAGAGCCGCCATTGGACTGAAGCCCCATGAAATGAACAGCGTTGTCATAAGTCTAACTCAGGCTCTGATACTGGTGGTGCTATAACAGGCCAATGTGAAACATTGAAAACAATGATTTGTTTTCTCAGGTCAATAAAGCTCCTTTGAATTGAATTTGTCCCTAGTCCCCAGTCTGGCCTTGTTCAATTAGCATGTTAGCAGAGGAGGGACTACACAGGAAATCTTGACCTGCGTAGCTGCAGTTGCTAAACTATTTGTATTGAGATTGGACAGTGACTAACAGTTACAGGTACGTTACTGTAGTCTGCCAGTGGCCATGCCAGGATATACCAGACAGGGTCCATGTAGTATACTTTAGCACTTGTTTATGCAAAGGCTTAGCGATGGAAAGAAATACAGACACTTGTGTTTTAATATCAATACAGGAGTAAGTAAGTGAGCAACAGTAGGCCACTCACACTACAGAGAGGGTAACTCTGCGTGGCATGCAGGGTTTTGCATTGTGCATTTGTGCACCAGGCTTGCATTCTGTTTTTCTGGATTTTATTTAAAATGTTCAAAGAAACTCGTTGAGAAAATAGTACATCTACAAGCTTACATTGTGAGATTGTCTATTATTTTTGCTGTCCCTTTATACATTGAAGTTTAATAGGACTTAAAGGCAACCATCCCCCATTTTTTGGTGAATGCTGGTACATTACTGGAGTCATCCAGGCCGTGCGTGCATCCAGTGAGAGTTTGACTTGTGCTCTCACATACATCATAATTGACCTCAGGCGTGGCCACAGTTTTGACCCCAGCCCTACATCCCTGGCTCGGCTCGCCTTGTCTCCAGAGGGCTGGAGGGTGTGGTGTGCACTGCAGTGTACACACAGTTGCGGGACATCTTTTGGAGCAGGGGATCCCCGGGCCCTCACACACAATCACACGCATCAGTGCTTTTCCTTTTATGGTGCCATGGATCAGAGGAAATAATGTCAAGTCCTCAGAAGTAGGTCAGAGTTATTTTACAGTCTCTTATAGCCCACCTTTCCATGGACCTTATCAGAGCCAAGTATTCTGTAAACCAGGATGATTTCATTTCTTTGTGTGTGTGCTGTGTATGTGTGAGAGGGAACAGTATGTTTGCATGTGTGCACAACTGTACATGCATGTGTTGCTGTTCCGTTACCAGTCATGCTTATCTATCACTTCCTTTGAAATGCCCCCCCCCCCCCCCTTCCTTAGATGTTTTGCATAGCAAAACATCTAAGTTGGCCAATGTCAAAGTGGGGACTAGTGGGGACTATTTCCCCAAAGTTGTTGATCTGTTATGCTCTCTGTTTTTCTACAGTTGACACCAGCATCCAGTACTGAATTTACTGGCCTGGCTGTCTCCTTATGTGACAAAGCAGTTTCCAGTGTCCCATATGAGGCCTTGTGTGAATTATGGGAATCATTTCCTGTTGTCAGTTATTGAATTCATTTGAGTGTTCTGTGTCAGTAATGTGGGGATCACAACCTGACTGAAATAAAAAGACACAAAGCAGTGCATTTTTTTTAAAAGAAGTACTGTGCTTGCATTTGCTTAAGTGAAAATAAATCCAAGGCACTCTGTTTTTGATGAAGATTTATTCAAAGCAAATATTTTAGATTTAAGATTTATTTAAAGCAAAACAAGGATATGACCAACGTGTATCAACCTAAAACGATATCAGGGTCTTTATCTGCCAAATACTAAATCCACCTCCACACTCCTCTTCAAATGAATGCTACATGGCTCTTGACACTATCCTAACTCTGTCTTGTGTTTCTTCTATCTTACTGGTTGCACCTGAATCTCTCTCTCTCTCTCTCTCTCTCTCTCTCTCTCTCTCTCTCTCTCTCTCTCTCTCTCTCTCTCTCTCTCTCTCTCTCTCTCTCTCTCTCTCTCTCTCTCTCTCTCTCTCTCTCTCTCTTTCTCTCTGTGTGTGGTGCAGGGTGCTTAATCCCAGATGGAATTAATTCATAAATTAATTGCACATTTCCAAGGTTTTTCCCCTTTTAACCCTTATTTTGAAGAGCCAAATGTACAAAACTGGACGTTACGATGACATAATGGTATCTCTGGCCGTGAGTAAAATCTTGTTCTGACCAAAATTACATTCATGGTGCCCACATCCTACAGGAGCAACACATACTGTAGTTTGGATGTGGATGTGTGCGCCTCCTGACACTGTCACACTTTACAATGGGATGCTAATGGATGCCATCTTATCAAAACATGCATTAAAGGGGAAGTCCACCCATTTTCAACATTCTAATATGTCATTAGTATACCTAGAGGTGCTGGGTGGACATGATAAAAAAGTTCCCCCATTCTGTGTTCCCAAGAAATGGAGGTCTGAAGAAAACCACTAACATGGTGAAACATCTTGATGACATCATCAAGATGTATTTTCACCATGTTAATGGATTTCTTTAGACGCTTCTTTTTTCTGAGAGCGTACAAATGGAACCAAATGAACCCGTTAGGGTTCATTGGGTTGCATTTGTACGCTCTCAGAAAAAATGTTGAAAATGGGTGGAATTCTCCTTTAAAGATTAAACCTAAAAAGCGCAGGCTTTTGGCAAGCTGCTAGACTTAAGCTTATCAACGGTATGTTTCTGGCAAACTGCATGTTAAGTCACTTCAGCACTTGATAGTGAGCATTTATAAATAATTTCAGCTGTGTGGAGGCCAAACTTGTAGAGAAAGTAGGCAGACATGATGAGCCTTTATATATATATATATATATATATATATATATATATATATATATATATATATATATATATATATATATATATATATATATATATATATATATATATATATATATATATATATATATATATATATATATATATATATATATATATATATATATAAATGCATGTTCCAAATCACTTACCAGGATGTCCCTCAGACCAGCTATTGGTGTATATATTTTGTCTGGCAGCTCGAACTGTTACAAAGTAAACACACTTTTGGGACCGGCAATATAGCTGGGCGGATCTTTTATACTCATATACCATTATTGTTTTCGATCCAGCATCCACATCTGGGATGTGCGTGCCTTTTGGCTGTATCAGGTTTCCTGAACATGACCTTATTTAGCATAATTTGTAATGTGATAAGCCCAGTTTGGTGGTTAAACATGGGCACTGGGCACAAAACCAACAACTTCTGCATGTCACTTGTAAACTAGCACTGAAAATAGGGCTCTGTACGGATTGAATGGATGACGTGTAATGTGAACAACA
This sequence comes from Benthosema pterotum, assembly GCA_039105355.1. Taxonomy (NCBI): domain Eukaryota; kingdom Metazoa; phylum Chordata; class Actinopteri; order Myctophiformes; family Myctophidae; genus Benthosema; species Benthosema pterotum. The sequence continues at coordinate 21,080,098 of CM076966.1, read as the reverse complement.
CACTTATAATACCTGATGTATACACCATTGTACAACGGTGTTGCATGCTTGTCTACAAGCTTGCAGATGCAATGCATATAGTGAGTTTCTATTCACACCGTCCAATATTGCCGTATGACAAAGTATAAATCATGCTTAATATGACTTGCATTACTAGTCCTCTGCGGGTGCACATGTTTGCATGGAGTGTTTATGGGTCTCTACATCTGTGCTGGAGTGTTTCTTACAGATGGTGGTGGCGGTGGTGAACCCCTCACAGGCAATCTCAGTAGGGAATGTTTTCCATCCCTAAGATGGTCAGATTTGAGTGGGGGGACACCAACACTGCATAAATCGTATGTTGAGAGGGTAGATAAGTGGGCGGACGGACCAGAGTGGATGGTCAAACAGCCAAAAATACAGTAACCACTGTGATCTCAGGGTCCCGAATGAATCTGCATGTTTGTATTATAAAGTGTTGTGTACTAGCTGGGCCTCAGTGGTTTCTTGTGAAACCATCTACGAATCTGTATAGGTGCAGAATGCACTCATTTTCGTTAACACCGTCATTTGTGAGCACATTAAATTGTGCTTTTAAACATGCTATTTTTAAAACCAGAGTTTTGCACATGCAAATCCTTCTGTATAGAGAGGAGTAAGGTTATGTAAGAGATCAAATATTTCACACTTGCCGATAATGTTGCAAGATGTAGATTTGGGAAGGTCAGTCCACTCCACCATCCACATTAATGGGACCATGTGTGTGTCACAGTCCGAAGTATTTCCGTGCAGGTGGCAAATCCATGTTAATGTAAGGTCTAAGACATTTCAGTGTTCGAGATTACCCCCTAGTTGAGACAGTAACATCCTCCAGCGACTATGGACCTGGTCGCAATGTGGTTGCACCAGTTTCTTACTGGTCGCAACTACTTTACTGTTTGCCGTCACGCCTTGGGGTGCTTGTGGTCTAGTGAGCAACTATGGTTGCAACCTGGTCACGACTATTTCCTTATGGCCGCAACTAGTTTATCTGGAATAAATTGCCTAAACATAATTGCAAGCACATAGCAGTGCAAGTTCGCCAACCAGTTTGTCCAGCGAAGCTCAGGAAGTGCAAGGCAAAGTTCTCCCGTGCCCTTCCTTCCCACACACACTAGTTCCGTTGAGCCGTCCCCTTGCCTATAGAGGCTAATAGTTCAAACGCGACCAGAAGACCTGGCCATGAATGGTAAGCAAGTGGTCGCGACCTGGTTGCTAGTGTGCAACCCGGTTGCGACACGGTTTATATTTGCTGGTGGAGTTTGCACTTCCTGGGTCCAAGCCCAGTCAAAGGTCCTAATTTCTGCTCAAGTATCATACCGAATGAATGTTCTGTTATCGTGGCCATAGCCAAGAAACAAGAGAAGTACTGTATGGCTGAAAGCCATCCAGCATGGACGCCGCTCATTAAACCACGGTGGTCCTTCATTCCTCATCATCACTGTTGTTACAGCAGGCATCTGCACTATGCTTGGATCTCCAACCACAGCATGGCAAGCTACAGAGCTGCAAAATATTCCATGTTGGAATAGGCTTCTTTTTTTCAAGTTCAAACATTGCTTGTGATTCCGAAACATCACAATATGCTTGAAACAATGCTTATGCAGGCGAAGGGGCAAGGAGAGAGATTCCCCAGAGTTCCATTGTGGTTATGTTTGAGCTCTGTGCTGTATACCTGTGGTGCAGCGCACTGAACGAGACCATATGTGACAATGCAAGTGCAAGAATTCCATTATTGCATTATTCTCATGACGAGAGAGAGAGAGAGAGGGAGAGAGAGAGAGAGAGAGAGACTGAGACTCATTTCTGTTTCAGCTCATTTTCTTGAAATATTTCACAGTAATATTGGCAGCCGTTGTGCTGCAGAAGACAAAAGGAAATGAACCACGGCTAGCGGAGCCAAAGACAACACACACTGTGAGAAAGTCTCGCTACAGTTACTGCTCTCAGCACAGCCAGAGCTGATCCCAATCTAAGCTATTAAAAATTGCCTTAGCGATATATAGTATAAGAAAATACAGGCTAGGAAATGTATTGGCGACATGTGCTGGGCAGTGGGCACATATGTGCCATAGCTGCAAAGGAGTTTTACACTGCTTGGGAATATCAAATATGTTATGTCTGGAATATTTATAGCAGACACTGGCATTAATGCTTATTGTATGTTCTAGCAACAGATCATGCAGTCAGTATTTATTTTAAGCAGTGTTAAATTGTTTAGCCATGCAGCTATTTCAATGCTTCTGTTTCAGGCCAGTTCATTCAGCCATTTTAGGGCAGGGGAGTAAACATTCCCTAAAATGAAGCCCACGCTTTGTTTCTAACAGTAGAAAGATTAAACGAGGGATGGGTGGATCAAGACAGATGATGGCAAGAGAAAGGGAAGGCAGGGGAGGTATTTTACTATAAATGACACTTTGCCTGTGCCAAGAAAGAGCCACAGGCCAACCCTGGGCTGTTTTTCCTAATTTCCTTTCTCCCACATGGCAGTGTGTGCTGATGGGAACCATCAAGACAATAATACATAGAATAACTGAATTTAACATTAAAGGCAAATTGGGGGATGCACAGTTTTGATCCTGGTGCCCCAAATTGACGCCCCTCCACGGCCCTGCCCTGTGTTTGTGTGTAAAGACACCAGCTCTCTCTGTCTCCCATCACTCCCTGACCTCTGTGCACTCCACAGATTTTTTCAAATTCACCCCCACCTCAACCCCTCACACCCAGGTCAGGCTTATGTTGTACAAGATGATCTCAGCTCTGCTCTGCATTGCTGTGCTCTGAGAGAGAGAGAGAGAGAGAGAGAGAGAGAGAGAGAGAGAGAGAGAGAGAGAGAGAGATCTAATTCAACTTGGGAGGAGCTCTCTTACTGTCAAAACAATCCACTCCCATCATCACTGGCCACTTCTGCGTCTCTCACTCAGATCCACTCGTTCTTCTCCCCCAGATCCTCCTCAGGCGAACTTGAACTGATTTTCAGCGATGAACGCTAGTGTCATGAATGAAAGAGCCCATGCAGGGTCATCATGCAGTCTCCTCGGCCAGAACCATTTCCTTCATCTGCTCCATTAAGACCATTATATTGCTTCTTCCCCCACAACCCTACCACACCCTACGTTTGTCCTAGGCTAGGCCCATGCAACTTAATAACATTTTAGGCCAAGGCCTATTCATGAACAGAGTGCAAACATGTGTGTTGTGCAGCAGTAGGCCATGACCTACTTGTGCATGAGCAGAACGGGCTACCGACTGCCGAACACCGCCCGCTCTATATCTGACCGCTGCATAATCAAGGTCCCCAAAGTGCCAACAGCTGTGTTCATATCAATCCGTAGTGCGCTTCCGCATTTACTTCCAGCACTCCGTTATCGGGTGAATTTGGTTAGCTACGTGGTTGTTTATAGGCCTACATGGCGTTGCCATTCAGGTGATGGATATTATAACTCTCTAGAGAGTTTCATGTTTATGTTGCAGGTTTATTTGGTTTCATGTTTATGCTCTCAAAGAGTTACTGGTTAACTATGTCCGTCATTTAGCCTGGGGTCTGGGGACCACCTGAAACCCTCTCAAGGAACACTGGTGATCCACTGGTTCGAACCGGTTCGTCGGGTGTTATCCCTTATATACGCTATAATGATCCCATTTAGCATTAGGGTTTGCGACAGCGTACCTCTGTCTACACTCAGGGCCCGAGAATGCGCGGGCCTGAGTTTTCCAGTTACCTCCACAGCATGGTTATGTGGGGTAGCCTATGTATCTTTGTTTAGTTTTTGGTAGCCTCGACACCCAGGCTTTCATTTTCGTTCGCCTTGCGCGAAAACGGAAAGCCTGGACTAACGCACGTTGGAAAGTGGCCTTGAGGGGGGAGTGAACCTTCCGGGGTGGGCGTCGCTCTAAATGATGTGACGTAGAACAGCAGTGGACGGGAGGGGGAGGGGCCGGAGATGACGACACGTTAGTGAGATCAAATCAGAACGCAGCACTTCCGCCGTGTGGATCCCACGACACCCCGCCCCCCAAGGCCAAAATCATTGAGGGCTAGAAGGCTAAGTTTTTGGTGACATGGTGGCCACGTCCTTAGCTCAAATGCAGAATAAATTGTGGGCCCTGGCATCAAAACAGTTGAATACCAACGAGATATAGGAATACCACTGACTGAGATATGCAACTTCCACAAGAACAATTTAGGCCTACTTTACTTGGGCTATGAATAGGCTAATTACGCACGGCCTAGTCGTCCTCGGTCCTCTTCTCCTACTGATTCACACACTGGCCTGGATATAACATTTCCTAATTGGGGGGCAGGCGAAAATGGTATGGGGAAGGCTTAATCTTTTATTAGGCAAGTAAGCATCAATAATACCATCAGTTGTTGAAGTTGCAACAGGAACCATGCATAAAGCTATATAAAGGTCTGACTCAAAGAGTTCTGTTTTGAATGATGAGGTTGGTGTTGGTTTAGTGGCTTCACAAATGTAATTATTGTATTGTAGGTCTAGTTATTAGTTGCATATTGATTCAAATCATTTGAATTATAAGCACTTGAATCTGAAATATCTTTGAAATTTGAGTTGTTTTGCATGCCATCATGTTTGGTGGGGCAGTCAGAGCCTTTAGGGGACTAGGCTACCCATGCCTAGATCCGGCCCTGCTCACACATTATTTATTGCATAGCATTGCTGCATCATTATTTGCGCTGCTGGTTATATTGTATCGCGAGAGCAGAAGAAAAAAGCTTTTGAGAAAGTTGAGTAGGGCAGGGATGAGGAAAGAGTTCTGCTGTGAGCGAGTTCAGTGAGGGAGAGAGAGAGAGAGAGAGTCAACTTTTACCATTCTCATCATCCTCTGGAATGCTGCAACTCCTCTAACTTCCATGCGAACACAAGAACACACAACTGGATGCACCGGGGCTAGAGTTAAAATGCGCATTTATTCATAGCGGTTTGACAGCCTCTTTTCATTTTATTTAGGAGCATTTCTTCAGTCGACTGTTTAGGAATATCTGCTGCAAGTAAAAAACAAAACAAAAACAACTATAGTCCTGTCGGGTCCGAAGCGAATCTCCTGCCAGGGAGAGAAGGTAAGGTAAACGCTGGAGACACACTTGTGCGCTCGCATAATACTTTTATACCGCGAGCTATAACAATCATCACGTCTTTACCGTTTCCCACTAAACGACAATTAAACCAATTTGACTTAGTGTCACCTCAGTTAACTCAGTAGGGATGTTGTTTTTCCATGGCGCAAGGAGACATCACATGCACACTTAAGTTTTCTCCCCAATCTTTTTTGTTTTGCAGCTTTGACTCGAGAAAGTCGAGAGTGTGCAGACACTGAGGGCGTTGGAGTTGGATCCCTCAGAAGAAGACGCACATAGCCTATATATTTTTTAACACTCCCAGACATTGGACGTTTGGGAACTTTTGAAAAATAAAGAAAAAGATGCTGGACACTATGTGTCGGGAGCGGTTGCTGCAGTTGACCGTGGTTGCGGTGGCCCTGCTGTCGCTGTGCGCGGAGGCTGGGGACGCTGGGGAGGTGCAGGAGAACACTGGAGACGGCGAGCTGCTGGCCAGGCAGTCCTCAGGGGAGAGCAGAGCGAGCAGGGCGAAGAGGAGGGGAGGAACGGATGCACTCAGAGGGTAAGTGCAAAGTTGGCCTATAGAATATCCAAATATTCTTTTCTTTTTTACCTGGCACCGCGACATTACACCAGGGCCGGATCTAGGCATGGGCATGGGGGGTGGGGGTGGGGGGGGGGGGGGGGGGGGGGCTGACTTACCCAACATGATGGCATGCAAAACAACCCAAATTTCGCATATATTTTTCAAATTGAAGTGCTTATATTTAAAATGATTTGAAACACTACTACTGCTACTAACTAAACTGCAATTGTGGTACCACTAAAGTTTACCAACACCATTCAAAACTCTGTGTCAGACCTTTAGCTTTGTGCATGCTGTATCTGTTGCAACTTCAACAACAACAACTTATGTTATTATTGTTGCCTGTTAAATGGTAGGGGGCAACGCGGGCAGCCTCATTGCCCACCGCCCGCGTTGCTTCGCACCACGGGCGATGAAGCCGCACCCATACCATTTTCTTCTGTTATATCCGGGCCTGCATTTCACGTCAGACAGTGATTAGAGCAGGTGGCCTGCAGGATCTATTCATACAGCCTGCCTGGCCCTTCCTGACTGTCCCTGACACACACAAAGAGGCTGAGATCAGATTCTGTCACATTCGGGTCTGTAGTCCTAATTTATTAATAACGCAGATGGAACCCAACAAATGAGATTGTCCTGTGATGGGAAGTTTGGAGCAAAGTTTAGTAATTAAATACTGGCAGGAATATTACATTCCTGCTGACTGCAATAATAAATTACACCCAAACAAAGGGGGCCATTGGTCGTGTGTGGCTGTAGGAATGTCTGTTGCAGAGTTAGAGAGAGAGAGAGAGAGAGAGAGAGAGAGAGAGAGAGAGAGAGAGAGAGAGAGAGAGAGAGAGAGAGAGAGAGAGAGAGAGAGAGAGAGCAACAGTATAATAATCCTCTTTCTGGCCAAAAACACCACACCCCAGTTTGGGATAAATCACATCTGCAGCTGTACACAGTGGGTCACTGCTGGAGAGGTTTTTGTGTGTGTGTGTGTGTGTGTGTGTGTGTGTGTGTGTGTGTGTGTGTGTGTGTGTGTGTGTGTGTGTGTGTGTGTGTGTGTGTGTGTGTGTGTGTGTGTGTGTGTGTGCATGCGCGTGTGTGCATGCGTGCGTGCGTGTGTGTGTGTGAGAGAGAGAAGAGAGAGTAAAATAAGGAGAATTTCTCTGCCAAAATTATGACACAAATGAGATCACAAGGGTCATTCAGGACAAGTGAATAATATCCTCGGGCATTTTCACCTGACATGTTTAGAGTTCATGCATGAGACAACTGCATATACAGTATATGGGAGGTGTATGCGTGCGTGCATGCACTTTATGCAGATTGAGAATGCAAAACTTGAGTCACATAGGTTGATTTCAACTGCAGTGTGCCAAATGACCACTAGGCTTTACTGTTTCCCATACAAGTTTTGTCTGAGAAGTTCATTCTCAGACAAGTTTATTCTCAGACAAGTTTTGTCTGAGAATAAACACAGGTCAAGTTAGTTTCATTTGGAGAACTCTCATCTATAATATTGTCATCAAACATATATTCATGATTATATGAATATATAAGTATATATATCATTATACTAAGTGTATTATAAATGTTGATTTTTCATTCATTATGCATATACATGCGTAATCCCCATACCTTAACTCTAGAATAGTCCCAGAAATTCAAATTTGACACACCCGTTAACCCCTCCCTCCAACAAGCCGGTGTTGAGTCAGTCAGACCACGATTGTCTAGAACTGCCCCAAAACGGCCTCTGCCCAGGGCTTTGGACAGGCTCCTGCTCCCTGCTAACTGTCCATATATGGAGCTGGCCTCACATTACTCCAGATTTGAGCATGACTGACGCAGAACTTCATGTATTAAGGGACAGAGAGATACTGTACATACAGAAATCTATGGGCATAAAAGGGACACACATAGGTATTCAGTAATCAAAAAATGAGCGTCACACCCATGACCCGCCGGGCAGCACCCAGGAAACCAAAGTATATGCGTTCCAATGGATGGAACAAAAAGTCTGCATTTTCAGTTGTCCACAACCAGCACAAAGGCCTCATTTGGCATGCCTGACAAAGAACTATAATGTGGGCATACCCTGTATAAGGCAGGGCAAGCATTTCCGGTTGTCCAGAATCAGCAGAAAAGCCTCTGTCTGGACTCTGGACCTTATCACCTCTTTATCTTTGTATATGGATCTGTCCTATTCTGACATCACAACACAGGCATCGCCCTAGTATCTATAAATGCACCATTTGTGCCTATCGCGGGCATACAGTATCTCATTTTGTCTCTTTCACAAGCGATTCGGCTGGTGTGCCCCAGTGTAGCAGAACGTCCACGCCCATTTCACACCATAAAAGGCAACAGGACATACCCTACTGGCCTGAATATAAGACTGTTTTTTCCCAGTGGAAATATCGTAAAAAATGGAGTCGTCTTATATTCAGAGGCTATACTATTTGACATTCAATGTTCTTTTTTTCTGTAAATGAGTCTTGACAAATGGGGGTCGTCTTATAACTGAGTCGTCTTATATTCGGGACAATACGGTATATTACTTTGGGTGAAAAGCATCATATTTCAGCCTGCAAAATTGACATATTTTGGTGTGTAATACTGACTAGCCGACTTGCATTCAAACTTGCCGAACATGCTATTCAATAATAAGTATTTATGTGGCGCCACTGAACTTGCTGTACTCATACTGTCTCCTGGATGATGTATTGTTCCCCAGACCCAATGTGTGTGGCTCAAGAAACAATGCCTATTGCTGCCCAGGTTGGAAGACTCTGACCGGAGGGAACCAGTGCATTGTCCGTAAGTAGCGCTAAAGTTTTAATTCAACACTATGGCACAGTGACTCATGTGTTAATATATAGTACAGAATACAGTGCACTACTACAGGGCAGATATATGCCAATTACAGGACCACTGTACAGGCAAATTACAGGACCACTCACTAATTCTCATTATAAGATGGTAACATTTCCACGACAGTTTGTATCTCAGATCATGGGATCTATCCCATGTCTCAATTGGCCCTGAAGTGAAACGGGCACAGATCAGTTGTTTAGCATTACGACTATGTCTGCTGTACCATAATGCGCTAATACTGGTTTCTTTGCTATATTTTTCTCACAATGTAGTCATTATAATGCCAATTCCAAATGGTCCTCCTCACACGCCTAGCTCCTGTCACTGCTAGTCCCATACAGTTGGTCATGTGGGAGGGTTTAGAATGGGCAATTGAGAGTGTCTCCTTTGATTCACATGAAGTTGCCAGATGCTTCTTTTCAACAGAGTGATAGATTTACAGGAGGACGTAATGTTGCCGAGGAACAACCTATTCCTCTCAAGTCTGCACCCCAAAGAATAGGCATGAACAGCAGGAATCACTAATGCAGTGATGCTCATCACCCTTGGTCGGCCAACTTCCCACACGAAAGGCAAACGCAACAAATATATTGTTCTCCGCGGTGCACGTGGCTTTGGAATTGAATTCTGGGAAGGTTACCCCTGCACGTTTAATGTGTGTCTGTGTGCGGTGATAATCACAGTATATTATAGGGAAATGATATGCATCGTCCTTTTAATTTAGGTACTTGCTTTTGGTATTCCATCTGCCAAGGTTTTTTTTTTGTCAAATGGCACCTTGTTCTTAATAAATTAAACTGGATGGCTTCCCCCCTCTCCAGACAGTAAAGTCTGAGAGCCTGTAGAGTTGTGTGACTGTAATTTGGCCGACAGGCTGGCCAACCCTCTAATGACATTGTTTAGCAGTGGGGTTCAGGGGTTTGGGGTCAGTGGTTGGACTCTACCTGGTGTGAGCTGGGGGTAGGAGACCAAGCCAACAATGGACTTGCGGGAATCAGTACAACAAGTTCAAAACAAAGTTCCAATTTAGGCGTTTAGCAGACGCTCTTAATTCAGAACAATTTACAGTAATCGAGACCAACACAGCAATATGTCAATGCAGCAATATGAAAAAGCAAGCACCACAAAAATACACACAGGGTTTTTACCTTAAGTGGAAAGAAAGAAAGAACAGAAAAAAACGACAGAAAAAAAAGAACTGCTTGGCATCACTGCCAAGTGGTATCCTTTAACCACTATGAGGGTTAAAAAACAGAGCCTCTATAATTGGACTATGGTCTGTTACAGTATTTAAGTATTACAGATCTGACTTCTATATGAGATTTAGTTCCTGGATTTTGTTGCCATTAGAAACTGTAAACCAGAACTCTTTTAACCCTGTGAGAGGTACTGTAGGTTGTTATGCCAAAAGACTATGAGGAGGCGTGCCACTGATGACTCACCCAGTACGTGTGTGTAAATGCAGCGTCTCTGGTTCAATGCCTGCCTGGGGACCTTTGTCAATGATTTAAGCTGTTATTGTGACCGCAGGTCACCTTTACTATGGAAATGTGCGTTCTTCTGTCTGCCACCCCATGCCTCCATAGTCATGACTTGTGGCGATGGGTATCAATATTGGCCTGCAACTTTACATCTGACCTCAAATCCTTAGATCTTTATATATGGCAATGATCTGACATTCCAGATGTTGATCTTTGCCCACCTGTCATTCCTTTTCGATGTCTCCCATTTGACTGATACCTGTCCTCTTAGGTGCATGATTAAAAAATGTTAGCTGCAGCTGAAACGGTGTCAGCAACTGAAATGGTGTCAGCAGCTAGATGCTCCTTTCTGACGTTATCCTAAATATTTAATAGTAGTTTGAGACTACTTTAGTCTCGAACTGCAATACACTGGTGGAAACTTCTTTGTGGACATGCTTTAACGTCACACTGTCTACCGTTCCAGTTTAAGCTGATGGTCATGATTATGTTTGCACTTTGCAGCTATCTGCCGGAGTTCATGTGGAGATGGTTTCTGCTCCAGACCCAACATGTGCACCTGTCCCACCGGTCAGATCTCAGCCTCCTGTGGCTCCAAGTCAGGTTGGTCACTAATACACAACTTTTAATATGATGCTGTGACAGCACAGGACACACCACTCACCATTATGCAGACCTGCCTTGGACGTGAAGTGGCTGTTGATAGGCGGTTGTGTCAATAGTATGCTCAGGTGGCCAAATCAATACTTATTCAGCATACAAAATATTAAAAGATTGTACGCAGTACCCATTATGTGTGGGTTTTTTCTTTTTAAACAAAACGGAAATAATGTTATGAAGAGATTTAGAAAAACCTTCACGCAAACAATTATAAACAATTGACTATATTATATTAGGGCTTGTGAAAAAATGCTAATATTTAGGCTAATATAGTGGTGTCCTACAGTGGTTGACAAACCATATGCAGTAGACAGAATAATCCCTTCCTTGTCTTTGTGGTTTGAGTGCAACGTTTCACACTAACATCTGCACAGGGTTCACTGGGTGCTGTATGTACATTACCATAATGAATGATACTAGGCTAAATATTCCCCTCAAGACAGTGCTTGCCATTCTCAATTATATTCAATTCGGTATTGAGATTTTTCTCCCAAGTTACTTTGTTTATATTATACTAGAACATTTTAAAACAATTTTTAAACAGTAAGGACCATGAAAAGTTCAATCAACTAGAACAATCATGGTTTTGAACTTTTTCATACCAGGGCCCACTATTTATTCTGCATTTTAGCCACAGACCACCATTTGATGTTGAGTTTAGTCTCTCAGACCCAAAACTAAGGATTTCAAGTTTGTGTCCACAATTTAGAAGAGAAAACTGGCAAAACGTTGGTCAAAATAACAATTATTCTACATGTTCTATTCGTGTAGATTCTTGAAAAATTAAGTAATTCAGATGTTTAAATATAATTTAACTATTGAGGAGTAACTCAATGAAGTCCATTTGATATCATTTTAGAATCTCAAGAATTACAGATCTATAAAGGTTCCTTTGTTTACCAACTGTCCATCATTTATCTGGGGACCACCTGGAATCCTCTCAGGCAACACTGGTGGTCTCCGGACCACTGGTTGAAAACCACTAAACTAGAACATTTAATGCAATTTTAAACAATATAAACCATGAAAGTTTAATCATACACTTCAATGCACTCAAAGAACAAAAAAAATTAATAACCTGGCGATTCGATATTGATATTGTGGCATTAAGAATCGTGATATATACATACACTGTAATCGTTTTTTTACCCACTCCTGTTGAAAATGTTGGACCATCTTTTGACATGGATTGCTTGTGGTGTGTGTTGTGTATGTTGCCGTGCCATGCCGTGCCTGCCTGCCCCCGCACACGCATGTGTGCGTGCGCATTGTGGGCATGCATGTGGAAAGGGTGTGTGTGCTTTGGAAGCAGTCCACAGACAACTTCTCTACCATGTTTCAACTCATAGCACACATTTGCTCAACTGTGCTCATCTGTTTTCTCACAATAGCAACCTGGGAATATCAAACCTGACCATGATTTAGAAAACAGAAAACCTGGTTTGCAGCGCATTTTCCTTAACATCTAAACTGAAGCGTCCCTCTTGCTTAACATCTAAACTAAAGCGTCCCTCTTGTTCTGTGTGTGCGTGTGTGTCTGTGTGTATGCGTGCGTGTGTGATTGTGATCCTCTTCCCACAGTTCAGCACTGTAACATCCGTTGCATGAATGGAGGGACGTGTTCTGAGGACAACTGCCAGTGCCAGAAGGGCTACGTGGGAAACCACTGTGGCCAACGTAAGAACCGCTCTAAGAACCACACAGTATAACATCTTGACGACATAGTCAAGATGTTTTTTTTTTTTTTACCATGCTAATGATTATTTTCATACCTCCATTTCTAGGAATGATAGTAATGTCTGCCTTAAAATTTGTAAAAAAAAATATTTAGACAGGTTTACTCAGCTTTAGTCTGAATTTGAATTGAGAAAGAGAGAGCGAGATAGAGAAGGGGAGAGAGAAAGAGAGAGAGACAGAGAGAGAGAGAGAGAGAGAGAGGTGCCCTTCCCACTTCGGAGAATTCACAAATATTAAGCACTTGGAATTCTTGGGTGTTACTCACAAACAGAAGACAATATTTCCCTCTACTCAATCTTCCTGGCTTTCCTTGCTGCAAATTCTGTAAATAATGTCTTGATAATCCCGTGGAGATCGGTTTGGTTAGAGTGCCGACTTTGACTGTCACATTGCAACTGTGACGACTGGCAGCTGCCACAGCTGCAGACATCACTTTCGGTTGCCTTTTTTTTCACCCATTGCAACTCAATCGACTTTGCTTCCATCAAGTTTCCCACCACCACCACGCAAGCCCACTGCCCTACAAACACAGGCTGCAAAAGGCATGCATCACAAAAACCACCTCCCTTATTTTCAGTGGACTTATCCCACACCGGCTGTGTCAGACGCGCATTCCCGCATCGCAGGGTGTTTTTTTCCGCAAGGCCTGGTGTGGTCGCTCCGTGCACTCTGCCTAAAAAGTGCCCTGGCACTTTTTAGGTAGCACCTCTGACCTAGGGAGGTAGCACCTCTGTCCTAGTTGTCCCATTGTGTTTTATAATGTAAGTTTTGGTTGCGATTTTTTCTACATTTGTAGAAAAAAAAAACATCCTGAAGCACACCTGGGAGGGGGTATTATCAACTCCAGTTTTGTTGAGAGGAAGAGAAAAGGAAAAAAACAAAACAGGCAGCAATGAACTGAAAGAGTAAGAAGAAGTTTAGAATCCAGACACATTGTCTTCACTTACAGCACTTTATTTAAGCACCAATGTTGGTCAGACCTTCCTCAGGCATCGGGTTGCCATTTTCTAACAGGTTTATTTCTCTTTCTCTCTCTGCAGCGGTGTGTGAAAGTGGCTGTCTTAACGGTGGACGGTGTGTGGCTCCAAACCGTTGCGTGTGTACCTATGGCTTCACCGGGGCTCAGTGCGAGAGAGGTAATGAAGAACACTTTAGCTCATACTACTAAGCAATGCACTGTACTGTGACAAATCTATCGCTTTTGTCCAAAAAGATGTGGCCTCCTGGCTCATATCTACGCTGCAACAGAGGAGTAACATTTCTTGCCAAAAATAACAGATCTTCCAGTTGACATCACGTTGCAATGCCTTGCGTTGGTAGCTTGAAGATTGGTTATATTGAGTTCGGAAAGCAACG